>VZRO01005928.1:1710457-1788795 GCA_013397915.1 Daphoenositta chrysoptera
CCCGAGGAGCACCGGGCCGCTGCGGCTGGCGGGCGGCAGCGCCCGGCTAGGCCGAGCCCCGGGCAGGGGCAGCCCCGAGCCGCAGAGCCCGCCCGTCTCCGCCGGTGCTCCTGGGTCTCCCCCACTCGCCAGCGCCTTTCCTGGCGCTGGGGACAGACGGACACTGAGGGGGACACGCGGTCGGCAGCCTCCCGTGCGGCATCGGAGCGCTGTCCTGCGGGAAGGTGCGCCCCACCGCCGTGGCCGTGCTGCCGGGGACAGCACCCCAGTGACTCTCCCCGCCGCAGAAAGGCAGCTCGCCGGCTGTGCTTCCAGCAGCACGGAGTGCCGAGCCCTGCAGGTCACCGCGGCGGTGACTTTGGAAAGCGCCATCGCGCTGCCCTCGCCGCGCCGTGGCCGCGCCGCGCGGAAAGGAGCGTGTTTAGCCCCCGCCTGTGCTCCCTGGCTGTCGGCGCGCTGCTGTCACCGGCGGCCCGCGTTTGCGGATCCCGACTGACCGCAGTGACACCAGACACCCTGACACTGTCCGCGGCTCATCCCGAGCCCTTCGGGTGGAACGAGGGCTGTACTTAGTTGAGTTCGCCCACTCCAGGCCCCTGTCCTCGGTGAATACGAGTAAAGGGACAGTAAATCCTTCAGGAGAAGTTGTGTATCTCCCCTGCGTTTGTGGGGCTGATGGTCCAGAGGAGCCGGATAATGTTAGTGGTGCTGGTCTGCTCTCCCTGGTGCTGTGAATGCCTGGCGCAGAGGGCAGCAGGTGACCCTTGGACTGGGGACGCAGAGCCCTCGCTCCGCGGGGAACTCCACGGTTGTGTTCGGTGCGCAATTTGCTAAGCAGAGCATAGTGGGTTGCGGTGAAGAGCAGCCACCCATTTGAAAAATTATTTGTCTGCTGGTGATTGGCTACTGCCATAAGTGCCTGGGGCACTTCTTCTCCTTCGCCAGCGGAATCTGTTCCTGCTGAACCGTGTGAAACACCTGCCCGATGTTGGTAGGGATAAGCATATTGAGAGTAACCACACATGAGAAATTCACCACTCGAGGGGAGGGGGAAAGTTAAGCTTTTCCTCCCCGATGAGTACTACTGCTCTTGAGAGCTATGTGATTGCTTGCAAAGCAGTGGAATTTTCCTCTGCTGATGCTTCTCTTAAACCATCCCAATTTGCTCTTAGTCACTGATCTCCTTGCTGCATTGCTGTGTATTTCACATATGCTCATTGCTGAAAACCGACAAATTAACAACTGGGCATATAAGTAAGTTATGCACTGGCAGGGTAATGCTTAGCAGCTGAAGAGTGCCCAGGAGACAGTAGATTAACTGTCTGTATTGATTGGAAAAGAGACAGGGTAAGGTGGTATTGAAGATGTTTAGATATTTCCCTCGTGTTGTCACCTTAGGAAACTTCATTTATGATGTTTTATGATCATTTCAGTGGCTTAATTTATGCTGAAAATCTTGTGTACGTGGGTGTGCTAATGCATGCAATACAAGTGTCAGGGCATCAAGGGCATTTGGGTATGTGTTTTGATGAGCTGCGTGGGAAATGAGAAATTGTTCAACTGGAGAGATTCTGCCTCTCATTAAACTCAAATTAGTTTGCTCTAACACACAGTTCCTGATCTGTGAAAGGAGTGTTAGGTTCCCAATTTGATGTACAAGTGCTGAAATTTTGTCTTAGGAAAGACATTATGCTATATCTCATTCAGCCCCACTGGCAGCATCCAAAAAAGAATAATTGGCTCAAACAATTGCGTTTTTTAGATGTGCCCTCACTTAAATAATTTTGCTTTCATAGATCATTCCTCAATACATTTGCCTTCTAAATGAGTCCCCTTATTATATCAAAATACATGCTGTTCTGCCTCCCAAACAAACTGACTCTTGCCTTGTCATGGCAAACATCCCAGGAAACATGTTTAGTGAGTTCAGGTCCTACCTAACATGGTTAGCGTCCATGCTGGTAAACCTCTGCTGAGACCTGACTTCACTTAAGCATTTCACAGACTTCTATAGAGCAAAAAGAATAACACAGCAAGTGCCATAGTAACTTTCTGTTATACTTCTGATAAACGGGCTTAAGTCTCCTCTTCCTTCCTTGTTGCTTAAACGACAGCAGTTAAACTGATGGGTTTCTATTTTGCTGATAATTTGCTATCTAAGAAATGCGCTTTTAAAAAAACCTATATATGTATTTAAAGTGCATATGTTTGATCAGTCTGCCTTAAACACAAAATAATGTGATATGTCAAAGAAAGACTTTGTAGTTCTAAAAGCACAAGTATCTATTTATCTTATAAAATGCT
The DNA here is from genome assembly GCA_013397915.1 of Daphoenositta chrysoptera. Lineage (NCBI taxonomy): Eukaryota > Metazoa > Chordata > Aves > Passeriformes > Daphoenositta > Daphoenositta chrysoptera. The sequence goes on from VZRO01005928.1 coordinate 1,712,762, forward strand.
AAATACAATTGAATTCTAGTATTGAAACTGTAACAAAGCTGCTGCTCTGTGGAAGTTAAATAGTAGCAAATATCAGCTGCTCCAGCAACAGTATTGCTAATATTGCCAATGCAAGTTATCATGGAGCAATTAAAAAAATCCAACACAACCCAAGCAAACACCAGTCCACAACAGAGAAATTAAGGAATTTAAACTTTGCTGACACATGTATTTCAACTTGTGATAATGATTGTGATGCTTGCTTTTCTTAGCATTGGTCTGACTTGGAGGATAAAGTGTTCTGAGACATGTTTGTCCTGAAGTTCAGTGGCGACTTTGTTTTGGAGGCTTCTTGGTTCTCTGCTGAGAAGCATCACCATGTGGTAGGAGCAACAGGACCTGGACAGCTCAGGGTGGACTTAAGGGTGGGAAGTGATGGTGGGTCCCCAGTACTCTGCTCCTTAGGAGGCAGCCGTCTGGATAGCTGGGTGCTTCTCAGCAGATCCAGTGGTTTCACTGCCAGTAGGCAATTGCTTTGTCCCTTTTCATAAGTGATAATTCAGGCAACTGGCCACCCACGAATCAGCATAGGTGTCAGTTCTATCAGGTACCTGCTTGTCTGTGGGGTTGTTCTGGAACATCTGGGGGCCACATGTGCTAGTGCTGCAGATAAAAGTAAAAGCAAACTGGACTTGGGTACAGTGAAAAAAACCCCAATATATGAAGAGGAATATAATACTTCTATTACCTTTTGTGGAACACAAATGAGAGAAAAGCTGTAAATCTTCAGGATAAAAACATTATATCTGTTCTGGAATACTCTGTATCAGACTAAGTTTCTGTATCCACGGAGTAGATACAGAAAAGGTCTATTTTTAGCTCATCTGGCTGCGGTTCTCTCTGTTAGAATTCTAGTATCTATCTACACATGCTAGAGATGACCTAACTCATCTCCACTGCCAGCAAAATAATGTCAGTCTCGGTTTTTAATAAGCCACTTTGACATAAGCCTCCTTATACTAGATTTAGGATCATAACTGAGCACCCAGTTTTGAGAACATTATCCTTTCTCTGGCAACCTGCTTGTTCTTCCTGAATATTATTTTAAATCACTTTGTTACAGGCTTTTAAAGTAAGTCTTGCTCAATTTTTTGGCTGCTCAGTATGCTTTAATTATAACACAAATCTTTTCTATAAGCTTGCTTTATGGCCTGTGACTGGGTAGAAAAATTATAAATTCTTTATATAAATTTGTGAGAGAAATTTAGAAGAAATGTCATATAGCTTTTATTAACCTACACGTATTTCAGGTTTGCTCTTCAAGCAGGGATAGTTGGATAGCTTATAAATTGCTGGTGTTTCTAAAATATCTTTGGAGTACAATTCATCTGTAGTTCTCAGGGCAGTGATTTTGGGTTTCTTTGTTTATGTGGGTTAGGGTTTTGTTGTTATTTCTGTGGGTTTGGGGGTTTTGTTCATTTGTTTTTATAAGGGCAGTGTATTTAATTAAGATAATTTAGTTCATTTTCATTTTCATGAGAAGTTCTGTCAAATCAAGACCAGAATACCACCTGATCATGGCATAAGCCAAAGAAGAGAGAAATGGCACCTTGGGTTTCTTTTGTGTGAGAAGCTTTTGGGGACATACCTGGCTGTTGAAGTTGGTATTGCTCTGCAGCACCGTGTAATGGTAGGAACCATGCAGAGGCTGAAGGGGGAAGGTGTTCCTCTGCGTGTTCTGTAATTCTCATCTGAATTAGAAAGTTACCACAAACAGATGCCAGATCTGCAATACTGCAGGGCTCACACGCCTGCCTGCCTTCTGCTCCTGCGTGAGTGCTCTGGCTGGGTTGGTTGGAGCGTGCTGAGCTGAGGGGAGGTAACCTATGGCTGGTGCACAAGCTTGCTGTCAGAGTGAGGTGGTTCCATGATAGGTTAATGTTGTGCTTATCTGGGCCCTGTAGGAGCTTGAGGTTTTCCTTTTTCTGCTTCACAAGATTTCTTTTGGAACCACTTCCAGTTTTTCTTTGCTGTTTTGCAACAGAAATATGTCTATACAGATCCTCCAATGATTCTTCCTGAAAGAACACAAGGACTGCTCTGCTCTGTAAATGCAGAGCATCTGCAGCTACTCTAGTAACTTCTGCTCTTGATGCAGATGAGAAAATGGAAAAGGAGATGGTGAGGGAGTATATAAAAGCTATCAAGTCCAACAGGATGCCCAAAATTACTTCTCAGGTGCTGATGGTATCCCCATCTCAGTGCTTCTATACTTAGTCTTCAGTGTCTATGTTTTTGGGAAGAGCTCAATGGGAGAGATCAGGTCTGGATTTTCCACCTGTCTCCTTTTTGTTTGGTAAAGTAGGCCTTTGTTTTAAAGATGGCCATAGAAAAGTGAAAGGGAAAGTTTCCTTGGCTGTGTTAAGAAAAATCTGTGTGGCAGCTGGTGTGTAATCTTATCTCTGGATTTCACAATACTACATTGTAAATTTTCTGTAATGAACTGTAATTGGTCATTCAAACAGCTTGAACAGCTCAGATACTGTTCTTTTAGATATTTAATTTTAAAATATTGTGCTGAACAGAAGTGGTTATAGCTGTGTATTCCTTTGCAGTGTATCTTTAATGGACCTTTCTCACTTCTTGTGCTATAGAAAGATTAGAACACCTGAACACTGAAATTGCCTTCACCCAAAGCAGTTATCCACACAGCAGGAGGTGCTTCTGGTCACCTGTACAACCAGCCCTGGGCAGCATTTAGGTGTATCTGTGCAACCTGTGAAACACCCTTCTTAAGTACTGCATGTCCTGGGCTCACTAACAGAGTGACTAGAGAGACTTCTGCTGTGACTAGAGAGATTTCTGCTGTGTGTGTCCCCAGCACAACTGGAAACAGATGTAAGCCTTGCCCCTGACTCACCCAAACTCTCCCTTCTCTGGGGACTGGCCTTGACTGCAAGCCAGGATGGTTTCCTGCAGCACACATAGATAGCTCTGGGAGCAGTGATGGGAAGGCTCAATTCCCTGTGACTGAAAATTGTCGTAGTTCAGCTAGCTATGGTCCTCTTGCATCCTTGCATCCTCAGTCCCCACAAACCTCACTTCTTGGATGCATAGCAGCCGTTCCCCCACTCCTTCCTTCTGAAAGTTGGTATCCCCTACCAATTGGCTCTGCAGAGTAGTTCAAAACATCTTAGAGAGTTGGATGAAACCTTTTCCTTGCTTCTGGTAGGGATCTGTTTCCACCCCCATCTGCTGCTATCTGAACAACCATTCTCTCCATTAGGTAGAGGTGGCAGCTTCACCCTTGACTGATTTAGAAACCAGATATGTGAAGCAGGAACCTCAGCTCCACCATTATTAAACAAAAGTTAGAGGACACAGTTTGCAGTCCAGAACTACATTTCTTGGCCTGTTAGGGGCCAGAAGTAAAAATATTTTGCAGTTCCTATCTAGGCCTTTAACAGGTGTTGTGTACCATGGATGCTCTCTCCTTGCTTACGTGATAAAATGCAGTGAGTCCAGCCCAGGGCTGCTGAACTGTCCCTGTGTTCAAGAGACAGCCTCAGTATCTAACTCAAGTCTGTTGTTTCCATGCTTTCAGCCAGAAATGCCAGCTTGTAGATTTACTTTTTTGTTCCCAACACAAAGAGTACTTATTTGTGACTCAGGATTAAAGCTTTATCCCCGTTAAACACTGAATATAGCCTTTCTCGCCCTGCTTTAGACTAAGTGGTGTCTACATTGAAATAATGTGATACAAGCAATTTTTTTAGAAGATTATTTATGTTGAAGGGTTTTTTACTAGTGTTGTAAAGAATACACAGTCATTCTCAGCAGTTCAGATCTTTTCTGTCTACCAGAGACAGGTAATTTAGCTAAAATGCACTGCTTTTTTCTCCCCTATTAAAAAGCACTTCAGCCTGCAATTAACTGAGTGTGAAGGGAGAAAAGGAAAATTGTAGGAAACTGTTGGTTTGTTTAGGTTTCTTTTTCCCATGTCCTTAAATCAGACAATTCACTTTACTTTAGAAGTACCTAAAGGGCCTTGAGAGCTATGGAGGAAGAAACTGTTGAGGTTTTTTTTTTCTTTTATTGCAGAGAAGGAGTTGAAGGCTCCCTCTAAATTAAAGTTGAAGAGATGAGCTGTGCTCTCAGCCAGAGGAGACGTGTGGTTTCTTGTGCTTTCCTCATGGCTCTGGTGTTCCATGTTCCTTTTCAAAGGCTGGTTGTAAGCTCTTCATTTCTCTTGATGCAGATATATGTGTGAGTGATACATGGGGGAAGATCCCACCCCTCTCCTGGCAGAGCTCTGGTGGGTGCAGCACTGCTGCCCGGAGTGTCTGTGGGCTTGGCTTCACTGCTACCCCTGATGGCTCAGCAGTGGGGCAGATCTGCTGCCACCGGAGGGTCCTGGCCCTAATGCCACTCTGGTGGCACCTGCAGGTCTGCTGTAGTCCAGGCTATTTCTCCACAGCTGCCACTTTCTCTGTTTCTAGCTGTTTTCAAAATGCCTCTTCCCTGTTGAAATAGGTCTGTAGTAGATTGTTTTAAAGGCCGCTGAAGCCACCAAAATACCTGTTGCATATTTTAAGTGCACACTATGAAGTGTATTACTGATTCCTCCTCTGTCACCTTGTAAGCTCCTTGGAGGGGGGAGTTTGAACAGCAAAGCTGTGGGTCTTGGTGGGCTGGCTTTGTGGAAATGTTTAAATAAAGTGGTCTGCTTATTCAGAATGCCATGCCTTTCCATAGCTGTCTTCACTTTTTTAGACTTAAAAGAATAAATTAGGATTGAGGAGGTTTTTTTAAAAGCAGTTTTGACATTTTCACCTGCTCTTTTATGATGAAGCTGGGGGACTATTCTTAACAAAAAGAGGGATGGAAACAAAGGAGCACAGTGCAAATGTATTCTAAAATGCAATTAACTTGTCTATGCATAAGATGACAGTCTTTAATGTGCTGGCTGTTTATGAAAGTGTGGTGTGTGCACCTGCATGTCTTGCCATCAGTAGCTGTCTGATGAGAAAGCTGCTTGTGTGGCTTGGTGTCACCTAGGTGTGAGAGCCTTCCCTGTGTCAGCTCTGCAGCAGGACACGCCGCGTCCGTGAGCAGTGCCAACACACTGTGGATGTAGTTATTGCTTCTGAGGCTCAGAGGCTGTTCCACTAATTCAAGAATTGGATTAAATATGAAAACTGCTGTTAACCTTTGCCATTGGTTTGAATACGAGATACTAACAGAAAGATGTTTTAAATGATGATAGTTTAAAAATAGCAAGTGTCCCACATGGATATGACTAGCTTTTGGTTTTCACCCAGAATCCATTAGAATGACTTCTATCTGCTTCCACACCAGTTCTAAGAAATTATTACCCTCACACATACACTTCTTAGCACTTGATATCAAGTCCTTCAGTAGTGAAAGGGGACCTGCACTTTAAGTGCCATATGCCTCTCTGCTGTTGTTTCACTGCTGCACAATCCTTACTTCTTTCCTTTGTGCCAGTCTTCTTTGTACTTACTGAATGTGTAATGGCCTTTCTCCTGAAAAGATTTTCCTTATCCATGACACAACTTGACTGTTCTTCTTAAAATGCCTTCTTAGTGAGTGAATTGTTAATGTTTAGCCATAGAATCCACCCTCTGCTGTAGTTAGAGAACTTGCTTTACAGTCTTTCCTGAAAAAACAACTCACACTTGTCCCTTCCAGAACTCTGCTGAGTATGGAGATCATGTATTTACATTCCTTGTATACCCAGCACTGTCACCTGCAGTCTCAGAATCTGGCTGATTAAGTGCGTGAACTACAAACTCTACTTCTATCTACCGTGAAGTACTTTTTTAAAATTACATTTGTAGAAATAGAGGCTTCATATGGGCATTTTTGAAACTGATCTGGATTGGCTTTTCCATGTAATGGCAATGCACCAAAGACTTGCTTAGGTTCCGCTTTGCTGATACTGTGCTTGATTCTCTGTGTAGAAGCAATGAAGCTGATGGCTTAAAGTGCTTGAGAGAGAATACACCTCATGCTGTATTTGTGTTTGCTACTAGATGCTGTATTTAAACTAGTTATTCATGGCTTGAAATACCAACTTATTTTAATTGGCTTTTAGCTTTGCTGTGTAACTGATGCTTTCAAAGTAGCCTTTAGAAGTTGGGCTCCCTAGAAGAGTTCAAAGTGGCAAACACAGAGGGCTCCCTGGCTAGCTGGGTATTCACAGGTGGGGAGATGGCATCACTGGCTACACTGCACTTTTGCACTGTCTGGAAAATACAAGAATAACATGGAAGAAGAAAACTGGTGTAAAGGCTTATTTCTGTTGGGGAAGTGCCACCCGATTGTTTCTCCTGTGCTATCTTTGATATTTTAGTTGATTATTATGTAATGTTATATATTAAGAGAAGAGGAGGCTGACTGTAGGTGACCTTCCACAGACATGCCTGGCAGGGTTGGCTGTAGCATCCTCTCCTGGCTCACAAAATTCAAGCAGGCACTTCTGCTTGTTCAGTTTGTCTTGAAGGTTTATACTTTGACAGTCATTTTTATACTGCTGCACAACATAAAAGGTGTGGCTTTGTCATTCCTCTCTGCAATACTAGTGTCTTACAGGGAACATATTCCCACCAGACACGGATTACTGTGAATCATTCTTGGAAGAAGATAAGTATTTTGAAGATGCGTTGGTGTGTGTGAAATAACCTTAATTCCGGAATAGACTTTTATATAGGCAGCTGAGTGCCAGGACACTGTTTCAGGCTAACCTTCATTGCTTTTGATCTCTGCACAGTAGTATGTCTGACTTGGCAAAAATTTGTTCATGAGGTAGATTTTTATATCTAGAGACTTTTAACCTTCTTTCAACCATGTTCACTTGTGTTAAAGCAATGTGTATACACATACACACAATCTTTCTGATTATCTTTTACAGAGATACTTAGATATAAAATTAATCTTTTCCTCAGCACTGCATGACTGAAGAGTTAGTGAGTGATTTCCTAATGATGATCTGTTTGTTAAGCTGCAGTAACAAAATATAATTGCAGCATACTCTGATTATACATGTGCCTGCATGAAACAGAGAAATGTCAACATAGATATCTTGGTGATACTTAGTACTTGATTATGTCCCCCATTTCCTCAGGGAGCCATAAAAAGAGTTTATTGCTTTTGCTGGCAAATGCTTGAGTATACTTATTTCAACATTTCCATTTTTTGATCCTAATGGTTTTGGGATCTCTTCCAAAGTATAAAAGATGGGGCAGTGACATTTTTTTGTTCTCTGTACTTCAAACACAAATATCTAATCTCGTTTCATCAGGTGCTTATGATGTTAGATAGTGTTTTGTCAACCCTAATTATGGATAGGGGAAACTTTACCTTATTTGTTGTTCATTTATATGACATAGCTCCTCTCCTAAAGACAGAAATTTGGGGCAGGAGGTGTAAGCACAATCTGCTTTGCATTTATGATCACTTTATTCTTAGCCCATGGAAGCTAAGGCCCTCCATCAGGGTCTCAACCTTCTAGGTACTGCTTAAACTTAGAGTTATGTTCTTAAAACAAAAACCAGACAAACAAACCCAAAATCTGTTTCCGAGGCATTAGGTTTGCTAAGATCACTAGCCAAAGTCAGAGGTTGTCTTTATTTCTCTGTCAACAGGCCACAAGTTGTTTTTCTGCATTAGGTAACTAATTAGGTAACTCTGCCATGGTTTTAAGAGACAGTTGAGACTCCCACAATTTTTGGAGCATGATGTCTACACAAATTTTGTTAGCCTCCTTTTGCTCTTCTTTCTTCATTTGCACGATGCTGACACATAAGTCTTGCTCTCCAGTGGTTCCCGTGGGTATTACCATTGTCATGTGTTTTAGCTCTCCTAGAAATTGTATTATGCTGACTGCCTGCTTTTTTGTGGGAATCTCCTAACACTCTTTCCATGTTACTTCACTTCTCCCCACAGTGCATCCAATAGCTTATTTTAAAGCTGACAGCCTGGATTCCTCTCCATACATCAGACCTACTTTTTTTTTCCAGTCTAAACTAAAAACCTTTGCTCACTTCCCTGCCTCATGGGAATGTGAGGACTGGCTCAAGACAGGAACAGCTGAAATAGCTTGTCATTTTTACCTTCCTCCTGCAACCACAGTCTTCATCACTGTGACTGGTTCCCTTGACCACTGACGGAACTATCTGTGCCTTGTCTTCACCTGTAAGCTGTTTAAGCTGTGTAAGTTATTTCTAGGTAGCACATGAATAAGGTATGAATTCCTGTGTCTCTCTACACATCTACAGTCCAGGCTTTCATTTCAGCATTGGCTCCTTTGATATTCTGGTTCTCAAGGCATAGGAGAATTTTCTTCAGATTAAACTTTTGCTGTTTGTGTTATAAGAAACTTTTCTCCTTGACCTTCTCATGCTTTGTTGCTGTGTTGTCAGCTGTCCTCAGTAAAGAGAAAGATAAAGATGCCTCTCTCTCTAGGACCATTTAATTATAAGAAGAATCAAACTAATATTTTTTTAACTTGCTAATAGACTGTGTCAGGACCAAGACCTAGTTTTTAGTCCTTATACTTTTAAAAAATGCTTAAAATTTGACTCATGAGCAACATACGGATTTCACAGAGATGACAAGAAAACTTGGACCATTGAGACTATTTACCACCAGGGTTATGTTATGGAATTTTCCTTGAACAATCAGCAAGGAAATTTGAGTTAATTTGTAACATTTATAATAAGTAACAAATTTATAACTAGTTTGTAAAAAACTCCATCTTTCAGTAAGCTAAAGCTTCCAAGATCTTCAGAACCTTTAATTGTAGAAAAGGGCAATGCATAAGAAAAATAATAGAAGCTTTTGTAATTATGTCAAAGTGCCAGAATCCAAATGATGCAATATGTGCATGGCATTTTTGATCCTTGAGCAGATCACATTTGACCCATGTGTGTGCACCCACACACAACATGCACAGCTCAGAGTTGAATTGCTCACTTTCCAGAATAGCCTGTTCTTGCATAATACTCTATCTGAGCACAGAGACAGATTTCTGATGCTTCCCTTGATTGGAAACAGTATTTCCTTGCATTTGATTTAGTATAGAAAATATACCATTTTACATGTGGATATGGTATTTTTTAATGACACCAGAAAAACTTGTCAACTAAAACTTAGGTTATTCTTTCTATTGTCCTGATACATAAACTGAGTGTATGTTGTGTGGAGAATATAAAAAGTCTCTGAATCATACTGAGATAAATATATGACTGATGGAAAGCTGATACACCTTAAGTTAATAGTTAGGTGTACTCCTAAATTTAACCGCTCTTACTGTAGGTGGTTCGCCTGTTACATTGTATTTGCCTTACTGGTTGAGAGACTTGAAAGAGCAGCTTGTTGACAAATGCAGATTTATGGGAAGTTCCTGCTCGAACAGGGCAGTGGTTTGGAGGCAGTGGACTGGTTCAACCAAGAGGGTGTTCTAGAGCTGTTAAAAAGGTTTGGGAAGACATTATTTATTTCTGTTATCAGCTCCACTCTGTAATGCTGGGCTTACAAGTTAAAGAAAATTAATTTGAAAACAATATCCTATTTTTAAAATGTCTGTAATATCTGGAACAAAGCTCAATTTCATACTGTAACTTGAACTGACCAAGTTCCTTGGACTAGGAGTTACTACTGGGATGTCACATTTGCAGGACACATTCTGTTAGACAAGTGATTGTATTGGCCAGGAAAATTTATCTATGACTTAGGGTTTGATGGGCTTGAAGATCAAACAGTCTTGTTGTAAGCTTCAGTGAGCAGGAGGTCAGCCAATACTGAAGAAGTCACCTGACCTGTCCAGAAGAAGTTGGAGAACAGATTCCTGCAGCAACAGGTACCCCAAGGAGAAATGCTTGGCTGAATTGTGTCTGCAGAGAGAGATGTAGCCAAGCAGAAGGCAGAGGACTCAGTAAGGCTTATTGAAATGGACTGAGATGCTGGCTGTGGGAAGACAGAAATATTCAGGAGTGGATATGAATTCTTTTTAGGGGTGGCAAATCAATGGCTGAAAAACTAGAAGCTTTTCTGCAAAGAAGAAAAATATTCTAATTTGCTAGACTAGTTTTCCTTGCTATATTCCTGTGCTATTTGTTTGACCTTTCTATTTAGTCTGTGGGTCACAGTCCAGTAACCTCAAACCTTTGAGGTAATCAATAGGAAATCCTGAAAAAGAACACTTTCTCTTAGGAATTTAACTGAGGAGGGGGTTCCTGGCTGTGTGGGTTTAGGCTGTTGAGGTATATAGTGACAAAGGTCTTCAGAAGTCAATGTCAGTTGCACCATCTCTGAACAACCACAAGTAAATTGCTCAGCCCTTAAAAATATTTTTAGTCACCTGTTTATGCTGCTGTTTTATTTCTTTGTACTCTTCCTTGCTTGGCACACCTACAGGAATAGTATGATAGCAGAGAGTAGGGGAATAGTTGGGCTACTGGTGCTCATCAGCCTGAAGCTAGAACACCGTTTTAGAACACCGTTTTTATCACTGCCTGTTTATATGGGATGGAAAAAAAAGTGTGTGTATTTACAGCTCCATGAAATACCAAGTATCCAAGCATTGTAAAACCTTTCGATCTTAATTTTTCCTTTTAAAAATGGAAAATAACACTAGATCTGAAGTGCGACAGGAAAAGTTTGCTCAAGATTGCTTGGGAAACTCACTGCTGAATCAGATCGGGAGCTGTGATTCTGTCCGTACTCAGTGATTTCCATCAGCGTTGTCTTTACAGTTCCAGGAAAAGCGGAACCTCTACTCTGAAGCAGTCGATGCTGTGCATGCTCTTTGCTCTTGTAATGATCACACAGGGCCCCAGCTAAACACCATCTGACTTTGCAGATCTACCTGTGCCTGCAGCACGCCCGTGTTTTTCTTTATAGAAAAAGCAGGTAGGCTGCCATGTCTCTTAGGGGACAAGTGTGAGTTAGAGAGTGTGGGGTTGCTGGAGTGCCCTTCCCCTGGCTGAGTCTTAACCTGGCACAGAGGAGAGGAGTGACTTCTTCTGGCCTTTTTTTCTAGTCAGCAGTTATAAAAAGAGCTGAATAATTGTTTTTTTCAAGGGTGTCTGAGTATTGGTAGAACAACTAATGGGGGATTTTCTGGGTGCCTTGTGGGGTTTTGGTGTTTGCCACAAGTGTCTTAATATTGGGCATTGTGTGCATTACTCATGCTGCAAGATCCTCTGTCTTTTATTTCCATTTGATTTGGTGCAAATTTTTAGTTACTGTTATGGCAGAAGACTTGTGGCACACCTTGTTAACTTTCAGTTGAATGCAGTCATACATTTTCCTCTTAGACTGCTGGAAAATATGACCTTTTACTCAGAGAGTAATCAAAACCGAATCCAGTCCTCAAAGGAAATATTTTAGTAGTGACCAGTCATTATGCAGGATAATGAATATGTGGATTTTATGTATGTAGTGATATTGTCTGCCAATTTTTTTTTTTACTTGTAATGTTTGTGGTCTAAAACAGAGCCTGACACTCTGAGTGTTTTCCCAATGATCTGCTAGTTCAGTCTGTCAGCACTTAGAATGAGCATTTGGGCACACCTTTTGTCAATGCTTTGCTATTATAACAAATATGACACTTTCTCCTGCACCCATCTGGATCTCATAGCCTGGAACATTACAGTCACAATGATAATGCTGTGCTCATCCCCAGAGTTCTGTTGTTCCTTTTGAAATATTACAGCTATTTATTCCAGAAGAATATGGTAGGCTGAAGAGTCTAGTTGCTGTCTCAGGATAATTAGCTCCAATCCCAAAACTGGTTCTCTATAGCAGAGACTAATAGCTGGGTAACACTTCACTGTAAGGAGCAGTTATCCAATTTGATCTCCCATTTATTGTTGCTTAACCTGCTCATATTTCATAACAATTCCTCTTGCTTAAATTGATATAGCTTGTTAAAAGCTTTGCAAAAAAAAAGTCTTTTTACTGGGTTGCATTTGCAATTGTGTAATTTATTTTTAGAATTTGGGAGAAAAATTTTTATTTGTGTTGGGCTCTAGCAAAAGCACTGTGAAGCTGGTTTGCTTGCTACTGAGGAAAGGCTCACTGAAGCAGTAATTCTCTTGAGGTCCTTGGCATGAATAGGCATTGCAGCAATAATTTTTCTTTTCTCAAGAACTATTTTAATTGCTGCAGCTTCAGCACACGTCATTGTCAGGACCTGACATGAACATACTTTTGTACAGAAGCAGCAGAAAGCTCCGCAATACCTGCAACAATGTTTCAGCATATCTGTGACCTCTTTTATGTTTTTGTCGTTCCTTCTTGCGTTGAGTTACTGATCCCTAAATAAAAAGGAGTGGGGAAACGTAGCCTTTGTGTGTATTTGGGAGGGAAGGTACTGTGAAACAACTTTATTCATACAGAAGCACATGTGGTTTTTGAAACACAGCATTTAAATGCTGCAGTGCTTCATAAACCATTTTGACTCGATTTCCATCATTTTCCTGTTTTGTTTGTAATGTGTATGTTTTCTAGCTGACCATTGTACAGATCAGCGAATCTTCAGTGCATGCTCTGAAAGCTTGGATTTTCTTTGGATGGATTTTCATTATGGCCCTATTGCTGTTCTTTACAATCCGAAGAAAGCCTGCATTCATAAGGATTACTGCATCTGCAAAGGATGAAGAATAAGTAGGAATGATGAACTCCAGTGGTCGTGAATGGGCAGATTGTCCTGGGCATTTATTCAGTTGTCAGTATATTGTGGAGTATTTGGGCTGAAAAAAATGTTAGCATTGGGTAACATACTCGTTTTATTATAAGCACAGTAGAGTACTCAGAGAGGGTGATAGTCCAAGACACACTAGTACAGCACATGCTGTCTCTCTTCCTAAGTGTGATTGATTTGTTTATTTCTCACTGAAAGCTTGTAATTTTAGATTTTAATTCTACTTTCCATTGCTAGCTGTGCTTGTCTTATCAGACAAGACTTATCAAAAAGGTGCTTGCAATTCTGAGTGGGATGCTGCACTGTGTTATGCCAGGAGCACTGAACAAGGAACACTTTGCTGTGCTGGCTGAAGATCAGAGTTGATTCTGGAGTCTGAAATGTTCCCTGTGTTTCTCAAATATAAATAGTACTGTGACCAAGAGCTCCGTGCCTTCAGATTCCAATTTGCCCTTGATATTGTAGGTGTTGGTAAATGCAGATTTTTTTCCATGATGTTCAGATAAAGCACTTTAGCAATTTTATTCTCAGTAATAAAAGTCTCTTCTGCGTAAGATATTAATCAGGAGTAAACGGCCACTGGGCAGTTGCTGTGTTCTCAGGTGGCATGCAGTGCTTCCCAGTGCTCCATTACTGGAGCAACTTAAGGAATATCTCACGTTAACAATCTGGTTCAACTACAATCAGCACTTCAAATAAATAAAACATAGGAAGCTAGTACAATATAATTTAAAATAGAGAATTAAAGTGAAATTGTTTGGTAAGTATTTTGGAGGGTGTGTGTGAGTAGTGTGTCTGGCACAGACATGTCTTGACTGTCTGGGGCTTCTGATTCCATTGGCAGTAGCTGGTCTAGCAACTGCACAAACCAAATATAACCCCTGCTAATGCTGTAGTAAAAATACAGTATTTCAATGAGTGCCATTTATTACACACAGTATTAATATTCTGGTTGGAAAAAGGTTGCTTCGTCTTTGAGATTTCACTATGGAATCTCTTCTGGTTGAGTCAACAAGTAAATATAGGGACTTTGATATAGCTACTGAAGTTGTCAGTGTTAGTGGTGCTCTTTGAAGACAATTTTCTCTGAACAGTATTTTGCTACTGGTAGTTTGTTACTGACAACTCTTGCATGAAGGCCTTTGAATAGCAAACTAAGAGCTTGAAAACAGCAGCTGTTTCAGAGAGAGGGAGAGAGGAAAGGAAGCAAGCAAGTAAAGGGGAAAAGATTTTCCCTTGTGTAAGACACTGTGCTATATAAGCCACCTAGGTGCATATTTTGAATACTGTTTTCTTCAGATTTTCAGTGAAATTATTTTGTATGCATTTGCCATCTTTAGGATCTTTGCTAGTACTAGATTTGAGAATGCAGTGGTGTGCTTTTCTGCAGTTCTCTGCTACGTGTGTTCCCTGGTTTGACAGGAATCGGTGTGACTGCGTTTCCTGACATCAGGACATCTGTGATTATTGCTCATAAATACTGTTAATTGAATATTTGTACTTCTGTAGACATCAGTTGCCCAGCTGTTATCTGTCAGGCTGGATTTGTATTACTATAGCCGTGTCACAGATAACATTTTTTTCGTGTTCCTACTTGACGATTTTGACAGGTCACACTGAAGGACTGGACTGTATAGTACATTTGTATGAATGTAGCTTCCATGCTACTTCTGTCACAGAAAATTGAATAACAATGTCCAATATTACTATATCCCATATTCATGTGGGCTCCTAGGCTATTGCAACAGATCCTTGAAAACTGTAAAAATAATGACTGTCCTACTGACACTCTGAAAGTGTACCAGATCAACCTGCGCACTCCTTCTGTCCATTCTAAGAAAATGCATCATTGTCTTTGAGCCACTGTACCTCACCCGTGCTTCAGCTGCACTAGTCCAACTTGTCCTTTATCTTGGACTCAAGGGTATTGTGTTTCTAGCAGCAGTGAGGATCAGTTCCTAGATACTGTTGGAGATAGTGTATCCAAAATAGCAAATTACCTTGAATAGTTGACTTGAAAGGTCTGCTTTAGTCATGGCGGTGTCTGTTAGCTTCTGGAAGAGAGTTTGAATGTGGTATATCAAGCTGTTACCATGTAACATGTTTCTGTAAAGTTTTCTTCCTTCCTTCTCCTATTCTTTGGGAATGTGATGGCCACGCCCGAGGTTCACACGATCATTAAACCCTGCGATGTGTTTCCAGGGCAGTGGTATGACTTCATCTTGCAGGTGAGGTGGTGTGGCAAGGAACAAGATCTAAAGCATTCACTGCATCTTTCAGTTGTTCCTTTCTGATGCCTACAATTGGGATTTTCCTTTCTTATGCTCCCACATACAATCTCACGTATCAATGAAACTTGGAAAGCCCACTACTTTTCTAAACCAAACCCCTAAATACATATTTGTTCAAGAATGCCAAGTCATGGCCCCTGGTGAAAAGGGACTTGTGGTTGTTGCCATTACCTTACAGGCTCAAGTTAGTAATCTAACTCTGCAGAGAGCATGGCTTTGCTTTAAGGCTTTGTCACCCATGGAAGTGACCCACCTTGCTGATATCCTTAACAAATTTTAACAAGCTGGACATGATCCTAGTGCACAGAACCTTCTGTGAGTTGTAGCAAGGCTAATCTTAGAGTAAATCCAAGGCATGTGTTGGAATGAGGCTGGGTTTTATGTTTGAGCTGTCTAACCCAGTGCAATGTTCTCATGTTCTGCCTGCTGATTTCTGGGAGTGGAGAGCAATTTTCTAAAGGAAACTGAAATGAAGTTTATTGTGCTGTTTGTGCAGAGCAGAACACTTCAGTTTACTTTAAAAAATTGCGTTCTGCACAGAAACATGTTATTGGAGTTAAGATGAAGCAATGATACCAATGATGGAGGGAGAAGAAAAGCCAGGGGATGAAGCTCCGTGCAGTTTTGGTTATAGCTTCTTTGCACTTTGCTTCTTGGGAAGTGTTTTTGTCTTTGCTTTGTTGTCAGTCACCTTGCTGTCACCCAACCCTTTTCCTCCCTCTCTGAGCTATGTCACAGAGCCATCCATGTTCCAGCATCCATGGATTTTCTGGTGTCCCTTGAGTCAGTGCTGTAGTTTTGACCAAGGTAACTGTGGAAGCCTAGCTAAATATACAGAGCTGTTTCTAATCTTTCATAATCAATGGCAGAATTGTGATGGAAGCTTCTTTGGAAATATTCATAATTTTATTTGGATTTTTCTTCCTAGTGTAGTATGTGATTCTTTTAACAGCTAAAATAGCCATTCTCACTATTGACACTTCTTTTGTTTGTTTTTTAAAGAAGTCTTGACTTTCTTTTTTTAATCCGCTTTTAAAAATTTTTTATGGAGGTCTCTAGTTAATCTTCTATAGTAAATTTATTTTAAAGCACAGGCATCAATGAAGATAGGGCTTAAGTCTAGCAAGATAGAATTTTACAAATTTTATTTGACAGAACTTGCCTTGCTTTTATGAGACATTTCCTCAGAAACTGGAACTGTGAAATGTTATTCTGACAGAAATATTTTCTACTCCTTTGTCTGAAAAAAAATCAAGTTACTTTTTATGCAATCACGCCTTTTGCAAAATCTACAGCAACATTAGATGAAATACCACAGTGACTGCTCAGCCTGTCAGTATTGGATTGCAAAGTCTTGAGTCTTGTTGACATCTCTGCAATTTGTCTGGCCTTAATATTTAATAAGCCTCATACTCTGCAACCTCAGAGTGAGAGCAGTTCTTTTAAAAACCACCTTTTACTTTTGCCAGAGTTCTCACCAGACTCTTTAAAGTTAGAGGTGTGCTTGCAACACCATGTCTGACGGGCAGAGCAGTAATCAATTTCATGGCTCCATGCTCCTCTTGTGTTAAACTTTTAAGTAGTTTGCAGAATGAATACTTTGTATAGCATATCAGGACCTTGGGTTTGTGCCTGATCAGTGGGGACTACGTAAAGTCTCAGGTTGCCATTTTAGGAGGATGAGTGTTAGGAGTGCCCAGGTAGTGCTGCAGCCTGCGTGTTCTGGTTGTTCACTTGTTGCTCAGTGGCTCACTGGGAGCTAAACTTTTCCAGAGGGAACCCAGGAGACGAATGAGAGGGGCAACCCGTATCTGTCAGTGAAATGGTAGCAGTGAAAGCAGCAGATAAAGGTCTGCTGATGTGCTAGGAAAAAGCAGCTGAGCCTGCTCCTTAAAGACAAATTTTTGTGTTTGTCTCCAGTAAAAAGCTATGGGAATCTTGGAGAAATACAGTCTGAATAAACTTGTTCAGGCGGCATCTGTGAACATAGGGGTTCTTTCATTCCAAACTTCTGATTTGAGATCTGTTTTTGTCTTGGTATACACAGGAGTCAATTTTTAGGATTGCTAATCATCTGAAGGTTCCCACCAGTTGGACGTACTTGTCACAGTGGAAAGTGTTCATTCTTTGCGTTATGTATGTAAATCTGCTAGCTTGACTTGGAGGCTGTTGTTGAAACTGTTGCCTCTTCTGGTTTTTGGGCAGTCTAAGTGAAGGATCTGACTTCCTCCATTCTGCAAACCCTTAGCCAGTAGAAAGTAATGCACAAATTAGAAGTATTTGTCATTACATTGGCATATTTCACCACGGCAATCCGTGCTATAGTTGATAGCATTTTGAATTACTTTTGTGTAAGAAGCTGTGTAGCTGAAATGGAAAAGCTCTTTATGTGGTTTGGGAGTTTTCTAAAACTGTTCCAAAACATTTCAGTCTTTAAACCCACGGAAGTGGCTTCTTTTAGGTTTCAAAAGTGGTTTTAGCAAGTAACATTCAGCTGACATCTAAAGGGGAAAAAAAAAGTAAATTTTCCTTTTTTTTCTTCTTTTTTCCCTGGAGGCTTGAGTAAATTTTTGGTCATTTCTTTTTCTCTGTAGTTACAACAGTTGCAACTTGCAGATGCTTTGCCCTAAAAGGTCTTTAAATTTTGAATCTGAGCTTGAACTTTTAGATTTCTTTGTCAAACTTAAGTCGGTGCTAACTCTTCAAAACTGTAATTTGTTTTGTTTGCAGCTGCATACTTTTCTTTTTTCCCCACCCATCGTGATGAACAGCCTAAAAGATAAATGTGTGGGAGCTCTCGAAAACTGCTAATGGCTTTAAAAAGGCAAATCGTTAAATCAGAACTCTCTTCAAGTGCACCAGGGACTTTGCGTCTGAAAAAAAATGAACTTCATTTGTAGCACATCTGTGCCTTTTTTAACATGAATTGCACAAAAGAGATTCAGTGTCTGCCTATGAGGTGTGGGTGAACTCAGCTCTAATACTTTGAGACATATTAAAACATATCTTCTGAGGTGTAAAAAGTATCGTGCTGAAAAGGGTCTGTTGAACTGGAAGCCTCAAGCAGTGGGTTGAAAGGAAAAGTTATTTGTCTTCCGACTTGGTGCTTTGAGCAGCAGTGGGAGAAATGGGAAATCCTAGGCTTGTTTCCCTTTGCTTTAACACTTGGCTGCTTGGAGGAGGAAGAGATCACAGCTGTTTCCTGCTGGCTCTGGGCAAGAGCCATTCACCACTTCTAGTGGCTTCCCTAAATGTCACGATATACAGAGTGCTGATACCAAAACTAAGCTTGGTGGAGGCAAAATAGAAGCTTGCAATGAGTTGTCCTTGATACTTTACCTCCACTGAAGTAAATCTGAGGTTTTTATGTTAGCTACTGGTCCAGCTTTTGTGCTGTGAGGATATTAATAAGTGCACATACACTGCCATTTAACCTGCAAATTCACATGGTAACAAATCTTGGAGTAAGTACTTTTTAAAGTTTCTAGAGGAGTTTCTCCAAGTATCTAATTAGTCATCTATCTCTTAACCATGTTGTCCAAAAGCAGTAGTACTAGCATGTAATTTTTAAAACCAAAAATCCAGTTGCATGTTCTCCAACAGTAGCTCTCTCCCATGAGCAGTGTTGATGGATGTAGATTGTCTCAGCACTTAGAGCAGGGTGGAGTAACCTTTTATCTATACATACCATTGTTTCGTGGTTTGTTGTTTTTTTTTTTTTCTTCTGTTTGTTTCAACTACTTATCTGATACCGGGGCCCTAACAGGCACTTTGCTATTGAATGAGGTACTTTTTCTGTGGTTTGGGATTGCTGTTGCAAGCTGTACAAAATGCATTATAAGGTATTACATGTTGCTGTCACTGGCACTTGTATTATTCTGTCATGCATTTTCTTAGTCTGAGAAAAAAGAGAAGTCTTTTTAGAGAAGTGAAACTGAAGAGAAGCCAGAATTAGCGGATACTATATTTTACTTGAAAAATCTAAATGGAAAAGTGAAAAGAAAAGGCTGTGAGCATTACATCTGAGCAGTGATGTGGCAGGTTACTTAAACTCACGTATGCAAAAAAGGTGAAGGATGTGCATAGTGAGCAGCAGTCTTGGTTTCATTGCCTGCTACTCTCTGTGCTACCTCATGAGTGTGGGTGTGAGTCCATCCCCTGCCCTCTAGTTTTATGCCAAGTGGCAGTTGTTCATACTTCTGGTGGCAAATTCACATGTTTTTGTAAGTACCATGTCTAGTTAATTACCTAATGAGCAAGTTGACTCAAGCAATTTTCCAACTGAATTGGTTAGATGTAGTTTTGTTGATGAACATGGATATTTTTAAATTCATATAAATCATGTCACAAGAAAAAACTTAAAGAAATTTGGAGGGTATTTTGGTGATGCTTGTCTGAAACAGCCCTGAAAGTGCCATGGTATGAAAAAAATGAAATGAAGATCCTTCTTCTGGCTTAGTATCTTCCTGACAGGGCACTCATCTACCTTGGGTTGCCAGAATTGCTTTATAGGGATTATTTTGCACATGTCCAAACCCAAAATTTTAGTGTAGTGCTGTTGTGTTGAAACTGGGTGGGAAAACCTGCTGTCTCAACATGAGAATTTCTTATGTTTGTTCTTGAGGTTGCATTTGTTCAAGAGAATATGGAAGGGAGAGGAATGAATGGCCAAAAGACAGCATAAATAAAAAATATGCTTTACACACTTAAAATGGCTTGTTTAAGAGGAAGATCATAGGATCAGCCTTTGGAAGGGAGTTTTACTCCCTACCTTTTTCTGTCCTGCCGAGGGGTCTTGCACCAAACCCCTGTGGTGTCAGTAGCTGCCCTGGATGTCAGTGGGTCATATTATTCCATGCAGTGGCAATTGGCTGCTCTTCATCTCCAGTTACTCTGATTTTATTAGCACTTATCTGACACCTTTGGCCTGGAGGAGACATGAAATCATAAGTTCTCATTCACTTCTGCACTGCTAGTGAGTCACGCTGGGGTTAGAGTTGAGGTGGAATGAAGGGAAGAGATGAAGATATGATTGAAGATATGATTGCTGTGGCACCATGTTGGCACCACTGATGCTAAAAAAAGGTGTAAGGGATGGAAGAAATGTCAAGTTGCAGCAGCACCTGGGATCTGCTGGGAGCAGACAAGGAGGCATCAGTGTGCAGTGGAAGCAGAGCAAGAAATTAGTGGCCAGGAACAGTAGGGTGAGCTCGGCTGGGAAAAGGTAAAGCTTGTGCCAATTTAGGAGGAAAGAAGGAGGGTGGTAACAGGCTGTGTAGGAGGTTGGGAATTGCAGCTGCGGGACCTCTGGACAATGTGCTGCTTGTAAGCAGGCTGAGCTTTTGGATGGCTTTTTTTGTCACAGCTCAAAGTGCATTCTTTCTTCTTCTCCAACTCATGGGAATCAGTCGGGAAGGCAGAAGTGGCATGGAACTGCTCATGCGCTGCAGGCTGCGGCAGAGGTCATTCGCTGGCTTCTGCCGTTAGCACTAAAATAACTGCTTACATTTCAAACTACGTATCAGAACAAGTAACAGTAGATTTCTGTCCATAAGGTCCCAGAAGAGCATTTCCCAGCTTTTTTCCGGTTCAAAGCACATATAGTGGGATGGATGTTAGAACAGCTGTAGAGTGCGATTGAGAATTATGGTGTGGTTGTGGGAAGGACGTGGTCAATGAAGTGCCTGTGCTCAGAGCAGTCACCCAGAAAGGAGAAACAGGGGGAGCATGTGGCATCTTGGCTCTGCTTTGGGAGATGTCTGTAAGGGGCAGGTTGCTCCTGTGTGATGGGATAGATCTGTTGGACTGTGTGTGTTTGGATGCTGTAATAACAAGGCTTTTATGGCCAGACATAATGATCACAGAAAGCCAGAGTTGTCATCTTGCTGCTACTTCTGTCTTTTGGGTCAGTGCATTTCTCTGTAAGCCACAAACCATTTTATCTGTAAGTGCTGGTTGGTTTTCTGCCCACAGTTACGGAACATGGGGCTTGCCTCAGCAAAAAATTATTTTCCTTGAAAATTCAGTCAACTTGAAACCTTTGTCTCTTCTACATGTAGAAGGTTATGTAACTAGAAAGGGCTTGGTCCAAAAAGATCTTTGGGAAGAGAGAAGTACTGGAATGTTTTCAGTTGTCTCAAGGAGAACTTTTCTGACACAGGTTTTATTTCATTCACCTTGCTCAAATTTCTTCTTGTTCTTTTCTTCCTAAGACTTTGTTTTGGCCCCTATCCTAATCAGAAGTTCCCAGAAATGGCTTTTAGGATGAAGGCCTCCACATATATCTATTACTTTCTTCAAATGAGCGAGGGCCTGAGGCTGGGATGTCAAAATATTCCTAGTGAGAAAATGGACTTAGCTACACTCCTTGTAGCTGTTGTGGGATCTCTGAACCCACAACTGTACCAAGATGGATGCATTTCCTGCTCCTTCCCCATTCCTCCTCTCCTTAAGTCAAACCTTCAAAATTAAATGACAGTGTCAGCAAAGAGATTGCTGCAGCTTAATGAGTTTCAATTGGGTTACAGAGTGAAGCCTGACTCCTTGCAGTGACAGATTAATAACTCCTTCTGCTGAAGCTTTAGAAGGGGAGATAATTATTTTCTGGGCTTTTTTTTTTTTTTTTTTTTAACTGGAAAGCTCATTCTTGCTACTGCCTGTGCCAGGTGCTATTACTGTAAATCTTTTTGTAACAAAAGACTTGACATTAATATTTTTCAGACTCTGAGGAACATGTGGCCTCCTGTTTGAGATACGCTGAGTGTTCTAACATGCAAATGGAAGAAAAAGCAGTAACAGAACACAAGGATTAAATAGAAAGCTTTCTGTTATACACCATAATACTGCTGCTGGTCCTGCTATTAGTTCTTCTTGGTGCCTGCCAGCATGGTCACTGATGTGACTGGGGGAAAGCATCTCGGTCTTTGGGGTTTTACTCATCTAGCTTAGAAGTCTGTGTTGAAAGAAATGCTTCAGCTCTCTTGCTGCTGCAGGGGTCTGGGACCAGTTGCAGTTGGCCCTCTGTTAGGGAGTCACTCCTGTGTGAGGGAAGGAAAGAGAGCCACAGTGGGGCAGAGGTGGTGTCTTCGTGATGGCCCACTGCTGCTCACGCCTCTAGGAACATACGTGGTATTAGTACATGTGTGGCTTTCACTACTTGGCTTTTATAAATAAGGAGTGAAATTTATATTTTTAAAAGTATAAAGGAGCTTTTAAAATGTCATTTATAAAGTATTTAACAGCAAATGCTTTGTTAAATCTGTGTTGCATGAAACAATGATTATGCAGTAACTAAACTTGAAAACACCTGAGTTGAGATTAGTTGCAGACTCTGTAATCTCTGAAAAATACCTGTGCCTTTTATAACCCTGGTATTTTATTTCTAAATTGAGATTGTCTGTTTAAATTGTCTTCTCTGGCTTGTCCAAGATCTTTCACTGAGTCATTACTGAGGCTGGGATCTGGCTCAGGAGACTTGACTCACAGTCCCGTGCTTGGCCCAGAGGCCACATGTGATTACCACAGGACAGCAGCTCCTTCTGGGGCTGACTGTCAGTTCAGGCTGTTTGACAGATGCTGCCAGGTTGGGGTGTGTGTGTTTTGTGGGTTTAGGGTTTTTTCTTTAAATACTTTTAAGCTTTTGTCTCTTCTGGATTTGAGATTCTAGGGGAGAACACAAGCAGCAATTTTTCTTACTGGCTATCATTTTGCCACATATTTATGGTCATCTTTCTGTGGTTGCCCTCTTGCTAATAGGCTCTACTCATCTCTCCAAATTATTTGGAACAAACACATTTTTCTGGGGTTATAGCTCTCCTGTGCAAACGTAAAGCTTTATGTGCAACTTAATCGTTCTTCAGAAACTAACTTTTGAAATTCCAAAGCAATCTTCTGTTTAAATCTCTTGATAGCTGTCTTTTTAAATCACCTTTTTTCTGCCTTGAACCTGTTCTTTAACCCTGTCATCAGTAAGAATGTACATTACAGAATAGAGCATACCTGCCTGCCCCTGTAGTTCATAATTTTTTTTTTTACCATTTTGCTATACATGTAAGTATGTAAATCACACTAACATGACACAACATGAAAAAGAACCAGATCCCTACACCCCTGTGAGGTTTTTGGAACCAAAGGTTTTCGATGAGGCACGAGTGCACAGTGCACACGTATCTGGCAGCACAGAGCCAGCAAGTTAATTTGACATTTGGTTCTGCACAGTGTGCCAATAACTTTTTTGTGTAATCTGTTTATTTAAATTCAAAACTATGCTTAGTTTGGCTTATTTTAAAAGTAAAGAAAATGCTTATTACAAAGATGCCCTTGATAGCATACTGCTATGTCTGCCTACAAGGAGGAAGAACTACCCACTTGTTTACTGTCTTTGAACTTCCTTATCTAAAATAGCCCTAAGGCAATGACAAAGCATGACCTTGAATCTGTTATTCAGAATTTTAGGGTTTGGATATCCTCAGAATTTCTTCCAGACTTCAAGAATTGGCATCCTCTGCTTTCCTTCCCCATTGAAAAACGCTTTTTACTTTTTATTTTTTTAACTGAAATATAGTGAGGATTTATCATGTGCTTGCACTGCTGAACATAAACTGCTTCCCATTTTTTAAAGTTTGCATCTTCTGCAGTGGTGTGACAAGCTGGTGAATTTCACACTGGCAACATTGCACCATTGAGAAAGCAGCAAACAGATTAGCCATGCTGAGTGCAAGACAGAATCACAGAATCACAATTAGGTTGGAAAAGACCTCTGAGATCGAATCCAATTCAGGACCAAGCACCACCATGTCAAGAGACCATAGCACTGAGTGGCAGTTGCTTCTTAAACACCTCCAGGGATGGTGACCCCAGCACCTCCCTGGGAAGTCTGTTCCAATGTCTAATCAAGCTTTCTGTGAAGAAATTCCTCCTAATGTCCAGCTTGAACCTTCCCTGACACACCTTGAGGTCTTTCCCTCTTGTCCTGTCGCTGGTTGCCTGGGAGAAGAGCCCGACCCCCACCTGGCCACAGCCTCCTTTCAGGTGGTTGGAGAGTGGTAAGGTCACCCCTGAGCTTCTTTTGCTCCAGGCTGAACACCCCCAGCTCCCTCAGCTGCTCCTCACAGAACCTGTGTTCCAGACCCTTCACCAGCTCCATTGCCCCTCTCTGGACTTGCTCCTGCTCCTCAATATTCTTCTTGAAGTGAGGTGCCCAGAACTGGACACAGGACTCGAGGTGTGGCCCCCCCAGTGCCGAGTACAGGGGAAGTGCAGATGCTGTCAGAGGCCTGGGGTTCTGCAGACACTTGCTTAACCCTTCTTCAGGGGGTTGTATAATGGTGTTCCTCTGCCCTCCTATACAGGGTAGTAGAGGCAATGGGAAGCAAATGGTAGAGAGAGTGAGTTGCTAGTGCTTCTGGAGATGGTATGTAACATGTGATTTGTTTTTTTTAATATGCAACGTTATTGGCTCAGTTCTGGATCAGAAAAAATGCTTGAATTATTTTGTACAAGTGTGAAACTTCCTCATAAATCACTGTGAAATTTAAAGGTGTGGACTGTGAGGTTCAAAGGCTGACTCTGCAATAGGAAAAAGACTTTATCTGTTGGTGTTTAGGCTATTTAAAGTAAAACTTTCCAAGTGTGGTATCTTGATGCACACAAACATCCAGTAGAAAAGTGATCTATGTGATAAACACTGTGTATTAGTCTTTCACCTTGAAAATATATACAGGGCTTTCTTTCATTCTTCTTGCCAAGTTTTTTTCAGCTTTGTTTCTTTGTCCCCAAGCTGGCAAAAAGTTCAGTTTGGAAGTACAGAAAAAAATCTAGACTTTTAAATATAAGAAATCTTTTTTTTTTTTCATGTTCTTAGTGTGTATTTTCAAAAGCAAACAGTATTTTGCTCTCTATCACCAAAGAAGTTGGTGTCCAGGTGCCTAAAACTTGCTATTCTGCCTCTGTGTGGGCTGCACTAAGGGCAGACAAATTCTGCCAAGCCAAGACTGGCTCTCACCACTGACAGTGTTGCCCAGCTTCACAAACTTGTCAGTAGTTTGCTACAGTGTCACTTCCAAAATATGCTATTATTGCATAAAAAAAAGAGAGAAGTATTACTAACAAGTGCTTTATGTGATGTATCACAATATCTGCTTTCCTGTACTTATGTGGAATTAGCTGAATATTTCCTGGTCACCCCTTTTGCCTGCTTTTGATAGGGTCAGTTGAGGCCCAAGGCAGGTGGCAAGTCAGGGTGGACTGAGGAAGTAAAAGCAGTCCCTTCTTAGTCTGCTGGATATTTTTGGCTTTTATGATAAGAGTCATTGCTATTTCTTCTGCTCTGACTGAGTTAGGAGTGTAGTCTGTCATTTAAACAAAGTAAAAACCCAGCTCCAAAGCAACAGAAAGCCCCAAGATCTGATCCAGAAAGCAATTAAGGTGATTTTAAAGAATCTTTTGCAGTATGAAGTATCTGTCTGAGGGGTCCAAATGCTCATGGGAAAGACCTCAGGAGACAGTCTTGTCCAGCCCTTTGCTCACAGCAGCCCCCCACAGCTTGGGTCGCTCATGGCTGTACTCAAGTGAGTTTTGGCTGTATGCAAGGAAGGAGATTATGCAGCCTTTGTGACAGCCTGTTCTGGTGCTTAGCCACTTCATTGTTTTAAAAAACAAACCTTGCCTCTTTTTTTTTCCTGCATTGCAACACGTTTGTTGCCTTCAGTCTTAATCACTGTGCAGTTTCCAGAAGATTCTGCCCGTCTCTTCTCTGCCTCCCCAGAGAGTAGCTGCAAACAGAAGTAAAATCTCTACTGGGTCTCCTTCAATTTGAAATGTGGTTGAAAGGGAAGGACCCTCAGCATTCAGTGCCTGGCTCTTTACCAGAAGTGTATGAAGAAACTGTATCTAAACAGGTTTGAGCTCACAGATTGATCCAGTCCACTGATTCACAGACCAAGTTGAATTCACTGATCAAACTGTGTGGAGTGTGAATGCCTTCAGTCTGCTGCCAGCTGGCGCTCCCTGAAACCTCAGGGCTACTTCAGCAGAGAACTGGGCTGGAAATCACACAGACCACGGCTCCTACCAGATAAAGGTACCCGTGGTTATGTGTGTCTTTCTGAATTCATGTTCTCACTTCAGTGAATTCTGTACTCAAACAAAACCAGAAGTAAAGATGACATTTTAAATGGTGTATTGTTAGATTGGTGTTGACCAATCCAGTTGCATCAAAGGAGGTTTAGACTGGATATCAGGATTATTTTATTCACTGAAAGGGTGGTCAAGCATTGGAATTCCCCAGGAAGGTGGATGAGTAACTATCCCCGGAGGTGTTTAAAAGATACATAGGTGTGGCACTTAGGGACATGGTTTAGTGGTGGACTTGGCAGTGCCATGTTAACAGTTGGACTCGGTGATCTTAGGTATTTTCCAACCTAAATGATTCTATGACTATGTCTGAAATCTAATATTTTTCATTACCAATAGTGATTTGTTTCAGAAGGGACAAAATATTCCCAGGTTTTAATGCTTCATTTCTAGTAAGATATTCTTTGTGTACAACCTGCATGATCAGCATTATACAGGCAAGCTGCTGGCATAAATGCTCTCTCTGTTAAAAGTGATAATGCAAGTCATGCATGCAGGGTATTAAGTATTAGTTTTTGATATTATCCTTCCCAAGAGTCCTTGAGCAATGATGTAAACTTGCTCTTGCAATTGTTACCATAACCCAAAACTTTGAAAGTAAGGCGCTTCTCAAATTTTGAAGTATTTGTATCCATTTATAGCTTTCTCTCCCTTGAGACAGTCTTCCAATAAAAGGCAGTGCTGGATTTATTTGGCCTAGAGGTTCTCTATTGAAGAGGTAGAGTGTTCTTAAGCAGTCAGAAAAATATTTGCTGTCTTGATCTAGGTTCTCCATAAGCTTTTCAGCAGTGACCCCCTCAGGCAGGAGTAACATGGAGTTTATGTACTGATTCTCCTGTATCTGTTCCTGGATTCCAGCAACCATTCCTTGCTTCCAAATAAACAACAGACCAATACTGAATTTATGCTTATGTTGACAGCCTAGAAGTAAGTCTTAGTCTAGGCTTGTCCATAGAAAAATTCCGGGTACTTCTCTCTCTATTCTGTTTTTGTTCTCCAGCTGCAACTCTGATGTTTCAGAAATGGTTGAAATCAAGTATCCAGAGAGAATTACAGAGGATACCCTGGTCTTCCATGTAACACCTAATGGCAGACAGCTTAGAAGGGCATCCTTTCTGAGGCTATAAATCAGGCAGTTTGTTCTGCCTGAAAAGCATTTGGGGTTTTAGTTTTTTGTGATCTTGGGACGCTGACTGAGCTGTCTGAGCTTTGTTAATGTTGTTTTATCAAGTGCGATGAGATGTAGAAATCACATAACAAGTCCAGTAAATTTTTAGCATGTAAAAGACATGATGTTCATTGGAAAACTGAAAATTCTTCCATATAATTTTCCATGAAGACTTCAAGTTTTGGGTTTTTTTTTGAAAAGCACTAATGATTTCTATCAAATGTGTGCTTTAATGTTTCACTTTACCGTTCAAAACCTGTTGGTTTGGGACTATATGATATATATATATAACAGCATGTATGTATCTTTGTAAAGTCAGGGAGCTTTCCATTCTTCTAATCCATCTTTTGAAGTAACAAATGTCTAGTATTTTGCTAATGAAGCTGGCCACGGAATTTGTGTGTCTTCCTTGGGCCCCTTTTTTTGTCGTACATATTTCCTTTAATGACTGAGCAGTGGGTAGCTTTACCCACTTGACTGCTTCTGACAGCCTTTTGCCTCAACAAAGGCACATGGTCCAGGTGCATCCTGCTGCAAGACAGCACCCCGACAGCAGGGACCACATGTTCCTAAACTGCATGATGCTCAGTGCGAAAAACTGATCCATTTTGGTGTTTTATCAATAGGTGGTGTATGCAAATTCCCTGTACCTGTGTCACTGGGCCATGGGTTAGTGAGGATATGGGATAGAATGTTTCACTTCAAATGCTAAGTACTAGTTATGAATATAATTGTCATATGATTGGTATATTTTATTATGGAGGAAAATGTGTAAGTGGATTATATCCAGCTATATAGTGCAATCCCCTCCTGCTCTCAGGTTTCTCTTCCTAATGCAGTAGGAATGGGGTTTTCCATCTGCTTTTACAATGCATTCACTAAGGAAGTCTCTGACCCTAAGAAGCTATTACATCTACCAGTGTCCCCCTCTCTACTTTCAGATGAGTAGCAAAATAGAACTGGCTTTGTGCCACAGCTGTATGTATATAAGCTCATCTGTACAGTTTTCTTTCTACATTCTGACTTACTACAGGATTTCTGGCTGATGCTGGTTAGATCAGTTTTTTACCAGAGTCAGTCTTCCTGGTGTGTTCTGTGACCATAGCTCTTCCTAGCTGCCAGCAGGGTGAGAGCAGCAGAAAGCTTAGGCTGCTTGCCTGGCTGGGTTGGGGAAGGTGTCTGCAGCCATAACTGGTAGTGCAAGTAGCTTGGAGGTGACTGGCTGCAACCTGTCACTTTGTGCAGAGCTGTGTTCCTGCCTCATCCACCACATGTAGCTGTAAAAAGCTCCAGTGGTGTTAGGAGATGCTTCTGTAAGTCCGTGTATTTAAATCGTTAGCATTTGAAATTTCATTAGATTTATCTTGCTTAGGGCATTTCTTCCCCCGTGTTCTCTCTGAATATGTACTTCTCTTTTCTAAATAAAATGTATCTGAATATTCCAGTTACTTTGGAATGATCTTGTTGCTGCTCTGTTCTCTTGATCTTAGAGAAGGAAGGCTGGAGATGAGCCTCCCACTAGTGTCATAGCTGCTACCTGCTGTGACAGGTACTTTGCATTAAAACAGCTTTGTCACTATGGACTTGAAGAGAATGGGGTGTGTTCCTTTGGTTGGCTTTTTGGGGGCACAGTTTGGTTACTCTTTGCACTATGCCATAACAAAAAGTCTGTTTGGGTTCTTTGTTGTGTGTAGTAGTTTTTTTGGGGTTTTTTTGCCTCATTTATTTTCTGGTCAGCTTCATTTACTATCTGAGGAAACTATGAATGCAGAGTGGGGGTCACAGGGAGAAAAACCAACGTTGACTACTGAGTTGTCAACAAAAGCATCAAACATCCATCTTCATCTTGCAGTTGTCTGGAACAAGGATTAAATTGCCCATCATCCTAAGGCAACAGGGGAGTCTTCAGTAAGTGGGTATCAATTTGTTTACTTACCAGACCAAAACTTGTTTTGACTGTTCTTTTATGTTCTCTCTGCAGAAGTTCCTTTCTTAGTACATTGTAACAGGAATGGTGCTCAGTTAAAACTTTGTGCTTCTCCAGTCCCCTGGCATTAAGAATTGGTTTTGTCACTGTCTGTTGCATTTATTACTGATAGTGTTTTCTGGTTGGATTTTCTCTGCTGGCTAAGTATTATGTTCCTGAATCCTGGGTCTCTTAGGATCGCTCATTTATTCCTTACTTTATTTTTGTTTATGTGAAATGTGGAAAATGCTTACAAATGACATGTAGTGGCTTCTTTGTGCATGTCACCTGACTTTGAAAGTTTGTGGAGTACACAGAAGATTGTGCAACAGGCATTGTTTACTTGCCTAGAATTGTGAGACTAAAACCTGCATCCTTGCTGCAGCCATAAAATAATAGGGCAAACATTACCATTCCAGATCAGTTATGGTCACATGTTTCCAGCAGTCATTGTTTTCTGGCAATAGTGTGTTTGCTCGGTTCTGTCCTAAAGCAGGTGAAATGTATTTGATGTGTCCTAATGTTCAGCCTCTCAAGTGACTGGGGGTTTACACTTTCGAGATGTGAATGAGAGTGAAGAAGACAAAAACTGAAACAAAACCTTTTGTTTGTCACTTCAGTCAGATACCAGATTCTTCAAATTCATTGGTAGTTTTGATGTGCTCAGGGCCTCACTTCCTCTGCAGAAAACTGATAGTAACAATTCACTTCAACGTGTTTATGATGCACATACGCTTGTAAAGTTAATGCGTGATCCCTTGGCTGTCGTTTGAAACTCATAAAGGTGCAGGAGTAGCAAATCTGCCTCACGGATTTTTACCTCTCTTCCAGGACTCATAGTTGGGGTGATCTTGAGGTACGGGACTCCCTCCACGAGTGGCCATGACAAACCCTTCAGCTGCTCGCAGGAGGACAGGCCCTTCACCACCCTGCTGGTCAACGTCAGCGGCAAGTTCTTCGAGTATACGCTCAAAGGGGAAATAAGCCCTGGGAAGATCCACAACGTGGAGCAAAATGACATGTTGAGAAAGGTGAGGCTACACCATTGCCCGTGCTTGGCTGAGTGTTTCTCCTTCATCTCTGCTTGCCTCCCTCCTCCCCCCTCTATCCCATTTGAACGTTGGGTGGTGTCAAGTGTCAGTATTCCTGATAGCAACAGCACCTCAATGCTTAATTCAAAAGCACCCTCCGTACTGTATCACTGCTGGAGAAACTGTGCTCTGTTCCATGTATGTAGTGCTTTCCTAAAGGCCTGGGTTTGAAGACTTAATGTATGTTTCTAACATCTGTAGAATTCACAGAGACCAGCTGAACTGAAAAAAAGCCTTGTGCTGCCTTGTATAAATGCAATATAAAGAAAAGGATAATTTCTTAGTGAAAAGTGATTGTTCCTTGTTGTTTTGGGTTTTTTCCCCCTAGGGTTTTAAAATCTGTTTATTGTCAGGAAACATTTACTACTTCCACCCTATAAACCGCCAAATGGGACAGTCTGGTATTGAAAGTGAAATTCACCTATGAGCAGTTATTCAGATGTGTTACTCGCCTTTTTATTCAGTGTCAGGAATTAATCACCCTTTGTGTGTATCAAAGCTAGACTTTGAAGTATAGGATTGTGATCTAAAAATACTTCTTTCTGCAGATTATGAAGAGAGCTTAGCTGTCTATATGTATCTGTCTGCTGGAGGTATCTCAAGTTAGCTGAAATGAGCCCTACTCTGGGAGGGCACAATTGTAGTGTTTGTCTTCTAACCTGTGCTTAGGCAGAGGGTGAAGAGAGCCCAGTTAGTCTCATATGTGCGAAGGTCTTCTGTTTGCATTTTAACTGTTGTTTTTTGTTCCTTAGTGTAGTGTTGTCTTTCATGGATATCTGGAACTCCTACTGAAATACGTGGAAGAGGTGTATGATCCAAATTTCTGAAAACCAGTCTTGTATCTGACTTGACTGGCTTACAATAACTATTCAGTGGCTAAACTTGCACAAAAAAAGTAAACTAAAATAGCATTTCATCTGCAGCTATACCAGTATCAGGTATCACAATAGAAGAGATCTTCTCCAGCATCATTTCTACTAGAAATTTGTAATTTAGAATATTATATATCCCAAACTGTGTTTGGGACTGCTGCCAGATCATGGGTAATAGATGTAATGCCTGTTTTTTCTAGATGTTATTTACCAACAAGAGCTGCAGCTTTTTACTGCTATGTACAAATGGAGGTGGCCAATGTTTTAGGGGGTGAACTTATCTATTTCAACAACCAAAAATAGTGGTTATCAGAAAATGAACGAGGAAAAAGACCTAACAATTTGTATATGTATGTTTCTAACTGAAATTTCATTTTTATTTTTTAGGTAACATTTGACCCAGAAGTTTTTTTCAACATTCTATTGCCTCCTATTATTTTTCATGCTGGTTATAGCCTGAAGAAAGTAAGTGCAATAACTTCTGCAGAGAGTAGGTCCTTTTTTTTTTTTTAATGTGAGATTGCTGGTTTGTTCAGGATTGTAGTCTCCTTTCAGGCATTTACTTACAGTAAGAAAAATCTCATTTCCTCCAGAGATGGTTAGGTCATATTGTTTTAAGAGAAAATACATATATTTTGGAGTAAAAATGTAATAAACTCTATTTAATTTTGCTGATTTGTTTTCCTTTGAACTTAACCAGACATTATTGTCAGTTTCATTTAAAGTAAAAGATGTTCTGTTATGAATTGTTTTGGTCCTTCTCAAATGCCCAAAATGCAGTAAATTATGCTGAGAAGTGGACCAAACCCTGAATCCCAATGGAGATGTGCCAGATCCTTAATGGCAGAAGGGCCCAGATTTTGATCTTGCTTGAAGACACCATGAATTGGTGCTGGTTTCTGTCAAAAAGCTTTCTGTCAATAAGCTACATGTAGGATCTAATACATGGCACAGATCTGGTTTATTCAATTTATTGAAGTTGGATTGAATTTACATAGCAGTAATTGAAATGTTTCTCTGAAATGGAGGTGTGTTTCTATGTACTGATGCAAGTGAAGTAGTGTGCTATATGGTTCTGAATGGGTGATATAACTTTTCTAAAGTAAGTATATAAACTTTTTCCTATGCAGAGACACTTTTTCAGGAATTTGGGGTCCATTTTGGCTTACGCCTTTTTAGGAACAGCAGTCTCTTGTTTTATTATCGGGTAAGTGAACTCTGCTATCACTTCCTCTCTACAGTAATGTTTAAGTTGATAAAGCATGCACTCTCTCTTTGCCTGCATATACATATTTTATGTATGTATGTACACACACATTTAGTTTAAGGTGGCTGCTCATGTTGGTTTGCTTGCCTACAATCTCTTATGCTGCTCGTACTACTGTGTCTTGTATATGGATATTCTGAATAACAGAAATCCTGAATTGTATTGGTGACCTTGGCTTGTCTCTCAAAGAATTTCACTAGAGAAATAATCTGAAGACTGTTCTTGCCTCAGAACTTTTGGCCTGTGTATTGTGTTGGGAGAAAATACTGAGGGGAATTTTGAGCAGGGAAAATTTGGTGGAAAACAGAAGAAACATGTAGATTCTGTGCTAATTGTGTGAAGATATCATAATTTGCTTTACTGGTTTTATATGATGTCTTCTGGATCACATATTGCTTTCCCTTGGCCTGTCTGAAATGCAGCTTGTTTGACTGGGAATGTTTTATCTTCTTTCTCTTCAGGAATCTCATGTACGGGGTTGTGAAACTAATGAAGTTGGTGGGTCAGCTGTCTGATAAATTCTATTACACAGACTGCCTCCTCTTTGGAGCGATAATATCTGCCACTGATCCAGGTAGCTTGATGAACATTTTTTAATAACCTTCCAAAATACCATATTGTCAGGATTTTCTGCTGCATATTAACAGGACTCTTTTCAGTTATGTTATATTAGTATCTCTGAGCCTCTTCTCTGAAACGCATGCAAATTCTGAGCATTTTGAAATCTGTTCTCTGCTGATTTGTTACTGAACTAGTATGACATCATGGTATATTTGGAGAAAAGCATAACTCTCCTGTTCAAATACTTAAATATGTTTTTGCCCAGTGGTTTCTTGTTGAGTGTGCATCAAGTTTAAGACTGCAAAGAGATGAAGTCATTAAATTTTCTGGATAGCAGGACTTCCTTCTTCAGCTACATTGCTTGGGGCTGGGTAATTTAAGAGCAATATTTGAGGCTTTTAGGCTCTTTAGGTGGGGGATTTTTTTTTTGCTCTTTGAAATTAACTTCATGTTTTACAAATTTAAGCAGAAAAATGCTTTTCTGGCCAAGCAATTTCAGCTTTTGCCCAGATAATGTAGGCATTATTGACTCTTTCAGAGTAAAGCAGGCTCACATTGGTGCCTCTTCTTGACAGATCAGTTTATAGGGCTGGCAAAGGTCAGGGGCCAGGGTAGGAAGTGCTGAAGTATGAAGCTTGACATTTAAAGCAATTTATTTGAGGTGCTTAGTGGTGATTAGTGTGAAAATGGGAAGTAGCTCCTGTGATTGAGCTGAGCTCTGAACAGCTGGTGGTTGCATACAATTTATGCAAAAAATCACCATGTGATTTTTGAAGTGCGTATATGGGAACATCTTCAAGATCATGGTCTTTCATCTCAGACTGAATTTTCTTGAAGAAATGATTATAAATATTTAGCACTCCTGTCCTTTTTAAATTATGTGGAAATTCACACCTGTGGCACAGTGCATACCTTGGGGAGCACTTAGGATTATTTGTACTATTTTACAATGGCTGAAATAATAAACCTGTGTCAACAATCCATACAGTCTTTAAAAGCAGGAAGAGCTGCACAGCATTTTGTTGGTTGTCTTAAATGGAACATGTTCTAAAATAATTTCAGGCCTTTGGTAGAAGGGCTTTGTCTGTCCCATGCCCCTGGGAGCCTTGCTATGAGCACTGTGCAGAGGGCAGGACAACAGAGTCACCTCCTAATGGAGCTGCCCTAAAACTGATGGAGGATTTGCTTACCTGTAGGTAAACATGACAACTCTGTATCCCATTTTAGTTTTGATCCTGTGCTTCAGTTCCTGGGTTTTGTTGCTTTAGCCAAACTGGAAAATCTGCTCCACAGCTCACGCAGTCGTTGCAGTGTTGTTTTTCTCTTTTCTCTCTGTAGTTACCGTGCTAGCAATATTTAATGAGCTGCATGCTGATGTGGATCTCTATGCCCTTCTGTTTGGAGAGAGCGTGTTGAATGATGCTGTTGCCATTGTATTATCCTCGTAAGTAACTATGTGAATTTCTACTCTGAAATTACTAAATTGCTTTTGGCATTTGTCTAAAACAAATGCTTTTTCTGAGAAACATTATTTTAAGTTTAAATGGATTGCCTTTAACTGAATTGATAACCATTACAATCATTTGCCAATGCCCCTAATGCCTAACATAGGGCAGAATGACACCTATGCCTTCAGTGTAGGATTGTCTCCCTGTAGCTCAGGTAGTGTTGTTACAGAAAAAATATTTTCTGATGCTACTTCTAACTTCTCATTGTGTTCTCTTTCTAGATCTATAGTTGCCTACCAGCCAACAGGTGAAAATACCCATGCTTTTGATGCTGCAGCATTTTTCAAGTCTGTTGGTGTTTTCCTGGGAATATTCAGTGGTTCTTTCATGATGGGAGCAGTGACAGGGGTTGTGACAGCTCTGATATCCTTTTTCATGTTTAGTTATTCCAGCTGAGATGGCTCATGTGGGTATTATCAGGGCTTTCCTGTTTCCCATTATAGCAAAATTTACTCTAGCTTGTTTAATTCTGAGTGTGAAGATGTGATCAGTACTCATGTGACTTTTTTTCTACAGAAAGACATTATAGGTGCCCACAAAAATCAACTCTTTACAATAAAATTGAGGCCATACTAGAAGTTTTAGTGATGTTGCTGCAGCAAGCCAAAGGAAGGCCTTAAACGGGCATGTCCTAATAATAATTAGTTTCTTTTTATGAAATTAGAAAACCTAGTTTTTATTATTAGTCTTGAAGCACATCTCCTATGATAACTGTCTCCTATGATAAACCACTACAACTGCTATTTGATTCTGTCTTCAGCAAAATCTCTCAGTTATTTTTGACCCCCACAGCAGTCTTTGAGTCCTGCATTTAAATTTTTTCCCAGAAGTCTGACGTCTTACATCTTGGATAAGATTGTATCTCTGTGAGAGTTAACTTAATAACATGATGTGCCTTGAATGATCTATTCTGTTCTCTTGATGCTTTTTGCTGCTATTTGGTTAGATCTCTGAGGTGCTCAGCAGGCAATTTGTGTGGATTTTGTTTTAGGCTCAGGCAGGAGGCCTTCAGCCTGAGCCGCTCCAGGAGTTATGATGCTTCTTCAGGAAAAAAATGTCTTAGCTTTCCGACTTGCTGGTATAACCATATCTGTACATATCCCAGGCTGCTTTGATCTGCCTAGACTTCTGAACACTGACCCAAAAGGGGTAAAACGTGATGTTTCATACAATGATCATGAACCTGTGACTCTTAAGCAGTAATGTCTCAACTGTATCTTATATACACACTGTGCAGATTTCCCTGACGTGTCTGCATAATGGAAACCCT
Organism: Daphoenositta chrysoptera; assembly: GCA_013397915.1. NCBI lineage: Eukaryota > Metazoa > Chordata > Aves > Passeriformes > Daphoenositta > Daphoenositta chrysoptera. The sequence continues at coordinate 1,748,598 of VZRO01005928.1, forward strand.
TTAAGTGTGAGGGGGAAGATGTGCTGTTGATGCTTTAATGTTCAGTCTCAGTTCCACTGATCTGCAATCGATGTGACCCAGAGCCACGATTCTTACTCTGGCTTTTAGGCTACCAGCCATCCACAGCTCTCAGGCTTAAATGCAGCTGCTGTGGGTTTTGGCTTGCTGGTTGGCTACTGATTATGGCTGAAGTGCATTCAGATCCACTTTGTAAAATTATGCTTCTGAAGCAGCAACTGGTGCTTGCTTTTTCTAATGGTTGTGCTCAGGAAGGTGATGTGAAGCTGTTCAGAACAAAGCCTCTGTGGTGGCATTTTGTGTGTGTGGTGGGGTTTTTCCTATTTTTGTTCTGTTTTGGTTTTAATTTTTGGTTTTGTTCTTTTTCTTTGGTTGTTTAATTATATAACTATTTTCTTTTGGAAATATCCTTAATGTTGGGCAATGCTGTAGAAGCAAACTAACATAGCTGATTAGTACCTGTAACTTATGGATTAAGTTAATAGATTGTTGTTCCTATAGTGTGAAGTACCTATACCTGTACCTCTCTGAGTAAGGGGTTTCATGTAGCCATGCACTGTCCTTTGAGAATAGATAGAACACTTGGTTCCAAATTATGCAGATAATATACAAGGACTTATTCTGGCTTTCAGCAAGCTGTCTGGGTTTTTTAAAAACAGTTAAGGTATAGTAGCACATTGTGTAGTCTTTATAAATTGCAGAGTCTGACTGGTTAAAAAGGTGTGAAACACAGGGCCATGTATAACAAATAAAGAAAAGAGTTAAGAAAAAATAAATAATCATTTACTTTCAGTTAACATTTCAATTTGATTATTATTATATGGAATAATAAAATGTTTTTCTTCTCTTGCCTTTCTGTCACCTTCATCTTCCTCCAAAATGATGAGCACAGGTTTTAATTTCAGATTTAATGAAATATTTTGGTATTGTTACTTACAATAACAGCAAGGGGAATAAACAGTTTGATTCTACCAGAAAAGACGGGAAATTAGGAATTCGTTCTGACAAGGACTCCTGCCTAACTTCAGGGGAGTGAGGTTCAACCTCTTTCTCTCCCATGGAGTGACTGTGGCTGTCCAGTTTCCTTAGGCATCCATGAGTGTCCCTTGAGCCAGGCACTATGATTATCTGAGCACTCTGTGGGGAGATGGTTTCCAACTTTTGTTATGGTGGATGTTGCTGCTTCAGGAGCATGATCTTAGAAAATAGATCTGTTTGGGGGAAGTGGTGGGGAGGAATTCAGCTGAGCTCAAAGGTTTTAGAGGTGGTTTCTGTGCAGAATTAACAGCTGTTTAAAAAATATACTGTGTTTTATATTTGGTGTAATGCCAACATGGAGGGGTTTTTTTCTAATGATGCACTGGGCTTTGTTTTGAGGGCAAGCTTCTGACAAAGTAAGGTCATAGCTGAAGGTGTGTCTGGAGTATGTTTGCCCTAGTGCAAGTCAGCAAGAAGTAGGTGTGAGTGGAGGGTTGGTACTGATTGCCTTCATATGAACTGCACATAGCTGTTTGCACCTCAGATAGAGTGTGCTGTTCAGTGTTCACCTGCTGCCAGAGTAGTGCTGAGGAAAAAAACACCAAAAGAATTCTATAAATAGGTGAACAACCTTTTTTTTGTAGTGTGCGAAGAGATAAATTTAACACTACTGAAATCTGTTCCACTTCTTCAGTAACTGTATGAATTATTAATCCAGTGTGTGCTTTGATGTTCCTCAGGTTTGCTCTCTTCTGAGAGATGAACTTGTTTTTTCTTTCAATTGAAAGACTGAGTTGCTCTGAGTTGGCTTTTTCTCTAAAACACAAGGAGAGGAAATATATTTTGTGGGCAGCAATTGTTTAGCCTTAAAAGTACTGAAGTAGCCATGCTTGCTGAAAAAGACTTATTAATAAATCTGAACAGAAAAATTCTTGTAAATGTTATGTATCTTAGGGTTGCTGTTGTCAAGAACAGCCCTGTGAATTAAATGCTTATGAATGCATTTTATGCTTTATTTGAGGGTGGGAGTGGGACTTGTAATTGAGGTTGGCAGGGGGAGCAAAACATCATTCCCCCACTAATCCCCTGAAAAACCAAGACACAGTCTAAAAGGAACACCAGATATATATCCCTTCCTTGCTTCAAAGGGAAACATAGAATAAGATATTACCTCTAAGAGGTGGAGCCACACTTATGCCATGGATATGCAACAAAAATATCCAAAACTCATTATTGCAAGTTGATTCTGAAGTTTGCCTTGATGTGTTGGAATTCGCATTTTCCAGTATCTAAAGTGTTTTGTTTTCCAACAAGCACCGGCTGTTAGTACATTAAAGTGTTTTTCATAAATACTGGGAACAGAGAAGCCAAAGGATTTCTTTTTGATCCCTTAACAAGTGACTTAACGTGACAAAGTTTACCAAGTTACACTGCTTCCCCCTGCTGGAAACGGCTCTCTTCTTCTTGATGTCCTGGAGCACTTTCTTGCTTGCAGAAGCTTGTGGATTTACTGGTGAGTTGTTGGAATTCAAGCACATGGAGAGAGAAGTCCTGTCCATCTCAGCAACCGTTTTTCCACTTTTTCAGTAAAGCTTTTCAATGAGAAACATGTTTGTGCTTAAGGTTGGGGGCGGGGAGGAGATTTCTGTCCTGTTCAATGTCAAAGCTGCAGCTCACTGTGTAAGAAAGGCTTATAAGAGCAATGGGTTGGTTCAGACACCATCTCCCTAATCTGGTATCTCACTCATTTGAATGGAAGGTTCGTAAAATCCCAAGGTTAAGAAAGATGTATAAATTTAGTGGAGCTTGTGAAGGGAAAGTGTGGTGAGCTGGCAGTAAACAGACTGATGTTTACATGTCTCTGTTCACAGGTGTGGTGGCTGTCCTCTTCTGTGGAATTACCCAGGCACATTATACATACAATAACTTGTCAGTTGAATCAAGAAGTCGCACTAAGCAGGCAAGGATGTCTTTTACCTTTTTTACAGTGCATTGTTGTAGTAGTCCATGTACTCTTGTTTTTACAGCATTGTTTTTACTTGGCCTTTAACATGTGATGGTTTTCTCCCTAGCTCTTCGAGGTATTGCATTTCCTGGCTGAGAACTTCATATTTTCTTACATGGGCTTGGCACTGTTTACTTTCCAGAAGCACATATTCAGCCCAGTTTTCATTATTGGAGCTTTTGTATCCTTTTTCACATTGTGTGAGGTTTCTCTGTTACCTTATGTGCCTGAAAACTTGTGATGTCTGTTGGCTTTACCAAACAGAGAATGGTGGCTGGCCTAAGTTTCCCTGATGTCTTGCAGGCACAATAATTTTGAGAACAAGTTTGGTTGCACCTTTCATCAAAGCCATAAGGCCTCTGTGCCACACATTTGTTGGCTTTGCACCTGAATGTTAGAAGTCATATACTCTCACTAGATAAATAAACGAATATGCTTTACTGTGTGTTTTAGCCATTGACAGCCAGAACTACTTGTGTTGTTCTTGTATTTGAGCTTTGGAGACCTAGAAAAGGATTAATTTTTCTCTTCACTTCCAGTGGCCCCTTGAGAAAGTAAGGGGCAAACTTCAAATACATAAAAAGGAATGTGGGGTAATACATTGTCTTTGAGCAATGCCCCAGAGGTCAGCATCTCAGGTGATGGGAGGAGAAAGGAACTGAGCTGGGGTGCAGACCATGACATGAAGGGTACACAATTAAAGGTTCTGCCATTGTCCCTGGCTGACTTGGCACCTGACTCTCAAATTCCCCAGAACTGAACATTTTGTAGCGTCACACTCATGAAAGCTCTGCATCCTGCCCCTGTGAAATGGGTTGTGTAATTATCTCTTCAGTATATTCCTGGATGCTTGAAGATTCAGCACAACTAAAAGTGTGCATGAAGAAATGGGAACTAGTCTTCCAGTCTCTGCCTGCTGGAGGAGTAGGGCTACTGGCAATGGAGGTAAAATCCAGTAAAAGGACATATAAAGATGGCCTTGTATGAGATGTACTTATTTTCTCTTCATTCTTCTGTTTTCTGTACTACTTCTCAGGATTTATCACATTTGTCTTTATTTTCCATCGGCCATATACTTTTTTTCTGAAATAGTAATAAATTTTCTTCTGTGTCGCCTCACATCCACTTTTCTGACCTAGGAAATGCTCCAGAGCCCTGCAGACATTGGACAAAGACATGAACAGAATAGTTGCAGCTGGTAGACTAAGCCATGCAAGTTTTCATGCTTAGTGTGGCCTTCCATCTCCTCTCAAGTTGTGCTCTCTGCCCTGGGTTTGTTTACAGTAGTTGTTTCTCTTCCTATTCACCTTTTAATAAAATTTCCACGTATTTTTCTACCACTGCACTTAACCTCTGTTGCCTCTTGAGTGTTTTTCTACCTTTGTGAGGAGGGCAACTAGTAGTAGCACCCATGTTTTACCTCAACAACTATGGTCCCCACTGAGTTAACAACTTGCAGGGGTGAAATGTAGAGGCATCACCAGTGGTTGAAAGTGAAAGGCTGGACTGCAATGGCAGAACTAGAGCCTCAGCATCCTTGGAAAAATCTTAGCTATTATTCCTACACACATTAGTCTTGATGGCTTGTGCTGTCTGATTTCTGCAGGCCTCAAAAGGACTGGTATAAAAGTTGCCTGGAATAGTTACGTGAGGGTTATTGTACAAAGTAATAATCAAAGTCTGATTTTCCTAGAAACATTCCCTGCTGACAGTATTGCTATACTTTAGCTATAGCAACAACCCAGTGGTGTCTAGAGCTCTTATATGGTTTTATTTATTTTCTTTGGGAGTTGTATTTTTCTTCTAATGTTCCCATCCCAGCAGCAAATGATCAGTGTTTGTTGGGCTTCTGGCTGTGCAGGCATTTTATAGGATTTCAGCCCAGCGCTCTAGTTTTTCCCAAAGTGTTCCTTATACAGTGGGGAGAGTGTTTTTAGCTTTCTGCTTCTTCACTGGAACCACTGGATTTTTTTGCACCACAGTAATGGTGCTTACCACCTACTGACATTAATTTCTGCAATACTCTTTCACTATTCTTTTTCAACTTCATTCTAGTGCTGAAAAATGGCTTTTGGATTTATATTCTTAGTAACTCTGTACTGTTAAGTGTTTGCTAGCCAATAGGAGATTTTGCCTCTGCAGGAGCCAAAATGGGGTGGCCACTTGCTGGTCTTAAGTCGGTTTCCTCTCTGTATACAGGGCTGCATTTCTGTTGTTCTGAAAAACAAAATTGAATGGTGGTTGTGATAATTGTTTAAAGTGTGAATTTTCAAAGAAAAGTTCTCATTTGTACAATTGGTCATTTTATTACTACATATAATTTCACTGATCATTTAAAAGCTTAGTTGTTAGTAAAAATTTCCATTTTGTGCAATGACTTCTTTATGCACAAGCTACATAAAATTGGGGAAAGTCTGCTTTAGATACACAGATATAGGAAGAACACTTGATAACATGATGTAAACCTCTCTGTAAAACAAAAGCTTCATGTTAAAGCCAGGTACCCAGGACTGCATACCTCAGAAAAAAGAAATCCTTAACCCTCAGCCATAAACAGGTTGCAATCTTTTTGGGCAGAGCTGCACATATCTACCCCCTCTCCTTCTTGTTGAATTTGGGCAGAAGGCATAAGATCAGCTGGAGCTTTCAGCACATGATGATGTTTTCAGGTAAGAACAAAACTGCTGGGCAATGTAAAAAGTCTTAATTTTAACTCCTAACCAATCGACAGTGCTACCTTCTGCTTTTATGATCCACATTCATGCATCCTAAAGGGAAGGCTTACTGATTGTTGCAGCATGCCATCCTGTATCTTTCAGCCTTTACAGAAAGTGCCGTGTCTGGGGTGAGTGACATCTTGAAATGCTACCTGCTCGCAGCAGGCAGCACCTCATGTTGGGAATAGAGCATTTTCATGTTAAATGCTTGTGAAGGGCGTGGGAGAATGGGGATGTATCTCTTCCAAAAGGTTACATCCAGCTGAGATGAGGTTCATGTTGCGCAGAAACAGATACCTGCTGAGAAAATTGAGGTGTATTTATGGGTGCCCTTTCCCATTAAGCTGGACAAAGGTATCTGACTTAAACTGCCTTGTCATTTCTGTCACACAGATGACTATTTAAGTTTGTCATTTAAGGAAAATTACATGTTTTCTAAACACGTGCATCCTCATGAAGCTCCAGGGAATCCTCTGTACACTGGAGGGTGCAAAGAGGATAGAGCCACGCTATTTTCAGTGGTGCCCTGAGCCAGGCCAAGAGGTAATGGACACAAACTGGAACACGTGAGGTTTTCTGTTTGAACATCAGGAAACCTTTTTTTACTCTGTCCAAGCATTGTACAAGCTGCCCAGGGAGGTTGTGGCATCTCCATCCATGGAGATACCCAAAAGCCATCTGGACGTAATCCTGTGCAACCTACTGCAGGTTGAGCAGGGGTTGTTCAGACAGGGGAATTGGACCAGATGAACTCCAGGGGCTCCTTACAGCCTTAACCATCCTGTGATTCCTCTACATAAGAAGTCTGCAGATGGCCCAATGCCATGGCTTGTTATTGCTAGTGAAGTTTCATAACTGGGAGCAGGGCAGAGGGGGAAATACATAGTCTGCCTGTGACCATGTTATTAACTAGAGTATTTTTATAGCTGACAAAAATGTCCTATCAAGAAATCACAGCTAGAGATTCAACTGGAAAAGTGTGAATTTTCATCTGGATTCAGGGAGCTGCTTGACTTACATAATATTTTGCTGCTGTTCACAAATTGTTTTTTCTGTCTTCCTTTTCCTTTAGTTTCTGCAAGTATTTACATCTTTTCATAGCACTTGTGGATTCAAAAAGTTACAGAAAGGGCACATTCTGTTGTAAATCATCACAATTTATCAGGGAATCTAAGGAAAATAAAACTTGCTGGAGCCCAGTGCCTGACACTTCGTGGCAGGGAGGGAGCAAGGAAAGGTGCTGTGCTATCCACAGTCACGGCTGAAGCTGTGTTATTTCATTCTTTTTGATAGGTCTCAGGGGAGCCATGGCATTTGCTCTGGCTATACGAGATACTGCCACCTACTCACACCAAATGATGTTCTCAACAACTCTGCTCATCGTGTTTTTCACTGTGTGGATTGTTGGTGGAGGTACAACCCCCATGCTGTCATGGCTGAACATCAGGTCAGTATGCAGCTCTGTGCTGGGGAAGCTTCACTTTTCAAGAGGCAGCTGTGCTAATTTGGCATAGTTCTACAGAACTTGGTTGTTGCTTGCTAGAAGCATTTAGAACATGATATTTTTAATATATATATGTAGGTATTTAGAACACGGTCTTTTATGAAGGAAGGTGCTAGTGCAGTCTGGTGAAGAAAATGTACTGATGCTGCTGGAATTCAGCCTAAAGGTGCTCTGGTGCTCTGCAAGTAGGTATCTAGGTCCTTGTCAGTCCAGTAGGATATGGAATAGTGTTGCCTGATAAAGCAGCTCTATATTGCAATGAAAGAATTAATCTAGTCCCATATAAACTTCATATTATATTAACACCATTCCCTGTCTTTTGGCTCTTTGTAATTGGCCTGTTAAGGTTTTTGAGTTCAGTGGAGTCTTTAATGGGTGGTGCTAACTGAATACTTTAAACAAAATCTGATGTTATCAAAGCAACTGGGACAAATGGGGTCCTGCTGGTGTTCTGGGTGTGTTTCCTTCTGTTTTTAGGGGATCTGTGAAAATGGCCATTTGCATGATTATAGATGTTTGACTATAAATCCTGCCTAATACTTAGTACTTTTGACTGCATGTACTTCCATATTTGAGAATACTTATCAAGAGATGTGCTAGAGAATCACAAATCAATCATTGTTAAAGACCATATATATTAAAATTCTGGAAGTTTTGGCAGTTTGAGAGACAAAGATAAATAGAGGGGAATTAAAACAATACATGTTGTACAAGCCCTTAGTACATTTTTCATATGTAAACTATTCATGCTCTTTGGCACTTGAAATTTTTTTTATTTTCTATTTGTGTTAACCAGAATTTGTATCCCACTCTTGTGATAGGATAGGAAAAAAAAACATTGTAGGTAAAACTGGTTTCAGTCTTTAGAATTGATCATTCTCGGGAGCTGGTACTGCTTTTGGAAAACTTCAATGATCTGCTTGTTGCAACAGGTAGCAGGTACTTTCTAGGTTGGCAAAAAAAAGGGTAGGATTCCCATAAATGCTTATGAACTCTTCTCATGGAAGATAGCATGCTTCCCGCTGAACATGGGTGTTTCAGTATCTCGTCTCTGACTAACAGCAAACATTGGAAAATTGGGGTTTTCACCTGAAGGAAGCAATGCTTCATGTAGTCGGGCTCTCTGCAGGTCATATCAGTAATGATAGGTAATGCAGCACCTGGTGTGAAGGCAGAATAAACCCAGTGTCAGAGCAGTTGTGTCATTAATGGTTGGGAGATACCACACCCTGATGATGTGATAGTTATAAGAGCATCCTTCAAGCCTTTTGTCCTGTTGTTGAGAAAGCATGGCTGGGTATTTCCTTCAAACCTTGTCACTCAGCAAGGGACAGCTGTGCTGCTGACCAGCTAAGTGAAGAGGAATTGTGTTCAGTGTGCCTGTATCAGAAGGCAGCTTCTGAGTGCAATCCAACATTACCTCTGCCACAGGGCACCTTCAGTCAGCAGCAGCAGGACAGGACTGAATTCTCACATGGAGCCCAGCCCTTGGCCAACTGCAAAATCGTTCTGAGGTAGCAACTTTTATTCCTCTCATCCTCCTCCATCAAAACCAGGAAGCATCCAAGATTATGCACTTATTCCTTTAGCTAATCTAGTTCAGTAGTGAGACTCCATAAGCCTGGCTGATGAGCTGGTCCTGCAGGAGGAGAGGACTAACACCATATCCATTCTAGGCTTATCCCTCAAGGTGGCTAGGCTTGCAAAATTCATTAGTGTGACCAACAAGCAGAACAGCTGTAAGGGCTATGGTACCATTCCTGGAGAAGTAACTGCCAAAAGGCAGCTATTGAAGCACTTTTGAGTGTTTAGCTGTAGTTTTGGGGGGAGATTTACCCACACTTGCAAGTAAAGCAGTAATTTAAACTGTCACTTGTTTGTCATGGTTGACAGAAAATAAAGGGTTAACTTTCCTGTTAAGGGAAGGATAACATAGATAATAAGGGAGCTCTACATAGTAAGCATTTTAGGGAACTGCGTGGGTCTGCCTGCAGCTGGCTCGGTAGGCACTGACTTAGAGAGACGGAGTCTGCACCGCCTGGGACTACCTGAAATCAGATTTGTGCCAGGAGGTGGCGGCCGTGTGCAGCTGATCGAGAATTGGAAACTCGGTGCCGGTGAGGTACCCTCAGTGGTTAGAGCACTTTCTGCTGGGAAAAAAAGTCTTGATTGTACAGATTTAAAAAAAAAAAAAAAAAAAAAAAAAAATTATTTTCCAGCTGAATTTTAAAGTTATGCCAATTATCTCTTTTCCATCCCCTTCTACCCAGTGGAAGAGGTAAATAGGAGGTGAAGATGAGATGCTGTCCCAGTGCCTCGTTCAGCAGCAGAGTTTATAGTGCTGATGCAGTCCTGAGGCTGTGCAGTAGGTAACTCACCCCTAGGATGCCTTCTGAGCCTTGGCACTTTCCCTTCAAGTTCAATTGCCAGAGGCTGGAAACAAGTAGTGGTCACATACAGGATTATTTAGCAGAAAAGAGGTTATAAGATAAAAGGTGGTTTGCTTCCTAGATAAAGTGAAGGGGTGTAGAAAACCAATGCCATGTGTATATTGGACTTAAATATCAGGATTTGTGGGGACTCCTAAGAGTCCAGTGTTGATGTGAAGGTCATACCAGTTGTATCCTGGTTGATGGAAGGAAGGAGGGAAGGCAGGCAGGCTGGCTAATCAGCCATCACCACATCCTCATGAAGCAGTTGGCCTTTCTTCAGCGTGGATGTAAATAGAAGGCCCATGTCTGGGCAAGTCAGAGGAGCCAAGACAGACATCAAACCCAAAGGGGCTTGTTTAAGGTGGTGTCTGCATGGTTGAAGTAGAACTGTACCAGGAGCTGACTCCAGCCAGGACTGCCAGCCTGGCCCCATACCACTGAGCTCGTGGGGAAGCAGCTGTGTGTGTGCAAGGGGCAACGCCTGCACAAGGATCCAGAACTGTTCTGCTGTGGCTTAGAGGAAGAGGCACAGGCCTTCTGGCCACACTGTTAGTTGTGTAGCATTTGGGGGGCATGCTTGGCTCTTTACTTGCTCTTAGTCCCTTCCCTCCCATGATATGAAATATTAAAAGTAGGTAAGGGGTGGAGGGGCTAACATGAAAATTCAGTTTTGGTAAAGTAAAAAGCAGTATAAGGAGGAAAATAGGCAAGAATACTCTTTGCCTCCTCTTGCTGCTCTGAAAATTTCAGATATTCAGATGAGCAGGTATCTTTTCAGATAGGGTAGGTTACCAGGGACCACTGACCAGGCTTTCATGAACATTTAAGCAAAGGACCTGTGGTTTGTAGCAGAGGCTTAACCTCAGATTACTGCTCAACTGGTTGGAAAAGTGAGGTCACAACTTCAAAATATAAGTAAAAAAAATAATGGGATCTTTAGATGCTTTTGATTTCTGCCACTTCAGGCTGAGCAAATTAAAAATGAACAGTAGAAACTAGAGTAAAAGCCATGATATAATGTGTTAGAGTTCCTTGGCTGATTATCAGTGAGACACATCCAAGAATTTGGGTGGTAAACAGTTATATTCTCTTAGTAGTAGATTTTTTTTCTTAGAAACTAAAGCATGACTTGGATATTAAAAATATAGCCTCATCCTTTAAGACCTAAACAAAGAAACAATTTCCTGGCTGAAACTTTAACAGTCTCAGCAAACTTGAGAGCCATGTAAATCAAAACCACTGGCAAAATTCCTCTTTTCAAAAAAATAGCTGACTTCTTGTTTCATTTATCTGTCACAGGAAAAAAAAGGGAACTCCTAGCATTTGTATTGCAAAACAATGTGTTTTCCATTTTTCATTAGAGGTTAGTGACCTGGTTCTTTTCATGTTGAATGAAGCAACACATAGATTAATGCCTTCCTCTCCTTCATAACCTGCAGCAAATGCAAAATTATTGCTTATTTTAATGAAGTAATTTTAGTTATACTTAGCAACCTTTTTATAAAGCTCAAAGCATTATATCTTACACTTTAAAATACTTTAGGTTTCTTTTTACCATAAAAGCTAAAGGTTGCACAGACAATGTCAACATAGATATTTAGTGCCTTATGTCTGATTTGCATATACAATCTTTCAAAGAGCTTTCTATTTAGTGATAATATTTCTCTGTAAAAGAGCAAACTGAAAAAGAAATCTGGAAACATTAACTCTCATCAAGCTTCTATGTGAACTACCTAACTATCTGGGATGGTGATAAAACTGTTGGCTTGGTGGCAGGCTCAGGTTATACTCCATTCTCTTACCCAGGGTGGTCCAATGATAAAATGTGCATTTTTTACATACCACACCTCGGTGTGCTGGGATGGCAGGAGGCGAATGTGGATGCTGGGATCCAGCCTCGTGCTGTGTTCCAGACTGGTGTGGGGGATCTCTGATAGGAGGTTACATCCTCCTGTTTTGCAGCCTGTTTCCATTATTGTATTACTTAGATCCTTCACTGCCTTTAGCCACTCTCTGCTGCCCTTGAAGGCAGATGCACAGGCACAGGGGCTGTCCCTTGCCCTCTGTTGTGGGCTTTTTCCTTGCCCATCTCTTTCCTTGCCCATCTCTGTTTCTTCCACTTGTCTTTCCCTATCTAGTTTTTCTATTTTTCCTCCTTCTTTCCCAATCTCTAGTTTTTCATCATCAGTCTTGAATCTCCTTAAGAGTGGGACAGTGCAGCTTCCAAGCCTCCAGCCTCACCCCTCTGGGCTTTTTCCTTAGTAGGAAAGAGATTACCTCTTCCTCTGGAAGCCTAGAAGTAAGCATGGGAGATGTTTCCTTGTCTCTGTTCTTGTTCTCTAAAACACAGCAATTCACACCAGAGAGAAAGAGTGTGGGGAAGACACTGTAGGAGTTGGGTTGAGACACATCTAGAGCACATGGATGATATGAGTTGAACTGGCAGGCTCTGGCCAGCCTCAGCCAGCAGTCATGGGTCATTGTCTTGGTTAGGTGAAGTAAACAAATACCCAAAGGCATCCTAAAAACAACCTGCGACAACTTTTCCTGATTCCAGGGATTTTTAGTGATTGGGTTTTAATTTTTTAAAAACATGGTAGTGGGAGTTCTCTTCCTTCTCAGACATCTTCTGAGAAACAGTTGAACTCTTCCAAAATAGCTAAAATTTTCCAAAAATGCTGCACTCATTACAGACATCTGGAAAAACTTTCCTATACTAACTTGGCAAAGATACAGCAAAGAGAAAGAAGTCATAGAAGGAAGTTATTGGGTAGTTTTTAATTTTAGTTTTTGCTGTACATGCAGAACCATCTCAGTGATGGCCTTGGGGAGCAGAGTACTCTGACCTGGAGTGTATGCTGGCCTGGGAAAAGAGCTATTGAACCTGGAATCCAAAACAAAGCTATCTAAAGTCTGGTATTTGCCTCGACATTCAAGGATTAGATGAGTACATGCTCTTCGTATCACAAGCTATGGCCTTAAATGTTTGGTTAGTCAAGATATCAGCCTTCAACCAGGGTGTGTACACCTGCTTTTCCTAAAGTGAGGCCTCTGTGGATTTCTGATCATCTGGGCTTTTATTTCACATAAGCAATATATAGTTTTTGACACACGCCTTAGTGGAAAAATATTGGGGGGAAAAACCCCACAGGCTGCTAAGGAATGTATGTGAAAAATACTGGAAGCCAAAATGCTTTCATTTGTACCTAAAAAAACCCCACAAACACAACTGAAAAAGGCAAAGCAAGGAGTAAAAACTGACTCTGCTATGACTGGAGATGAAATCAAAAATCGATAGTCAATTGTTGGTTAAACCAATGAAGGGATTGGGTGCTTGTTACCAGTTGCTTTGGAGTGCTCTGAGACCAGGCAGTATTGGTGACCCCTCTCATACCTGTACCCCTTCCCATGACTACTTCCTCTGATGACTCTTTCTCTTTCAGACCATGTGCAGGTCTGAAGTGGTAGGAGTTGTCCTGGATTGGCTCTGTCTGTGTGCAGCACCAAAGAGAGTTACTGAATGTGGTTTTCTGGGGGATGTAGTCTGTCATTAACACAGATCTTTGCCAGCTGGGATCTGAACGAATGAAGAATATTACTGGATATGCCAATCATAAATTGCTGCTGTTGCTAATTTTGCTTTTTTGGTCACTTTGTCATTGCTATGCCATTGTTGTTCATGAATGTTTTGTCTTTTTTGATTGGGTAGGGGGTTTTTTTGTTCGTTTGCTTTGTTTTGCTGAAGAGCTCTGTAGAGCCCCCATCTCATGAGCATTTTGTTACTCACCCTGCATTCTTGTACTGTACCAGAGTTGGTGACCATGTTCCATCGGTGGAAGAGATGAGTGAAAGCCACTGGCTGTATTTCAGGTGACACTGTGCTTTCCTTGATACCACATTAACCTGGTGCTTGGCTTTCTTCATCTTTGTAACACTGAGTGTGTGCTCTTTTTCTATACTGTGGCATGCTGCTGCTGCTTCTTTTCTGAGAGTGCTGTACATGTTCCTCAACTCTGAGTCTATTCACTTATTCTGAGCTGTGAGAGTGTGGATCACACATCATGTCCTTAGTCTAAAAAACCCAAAACTATAAAACACCACATTCTTTAACTCTGTCTGTAGATACTTAATAAAGCAAAACTAGAATCTCTGGTCTTGGAAGACTGGAGAGCTGAAAATCATGGATTTGATCTTATGATCTTTAATCACAAAGGTATTCTCAAGCATTGCTTGAGGTTGTTTCCTATAACTCTTCAGGTTGGAAGGAACTTCATAGATTATTTAGCCTGGCCTCTTTGGGGATGTATTTTTAAAAACAGATATCAACCAGAGAAGATCAGGATTCTGGTTTGGTTTTTTTAGAATAGATACATGGTTAGAGAGAGAATTTAAAATAAGATAAATCTCTAACTGACATCTATAGGGGGATATGTGTATATATATATGTGGAGTTGTGTGTGTGTGTATGTATGTATGTAAAAACATACAGAATGTTTATGTAAAGAAATCTCTTTGGGATGGGGCCATGAAAAGTTTTTCATGTACCTTGTCCCATTTGAAGGTTTCCAGCAAACTGTTAGATTTACCAGAGATGTAATGGGCTAGTTTGTACAGACAGTCTGAGAACTATTATCTATTATATTCATTCTTGGCTGTTGCCATAGTATTTACATATGCTAAATGTAATAATACCTGGTATTTTGGTAACTTGTCATCTATGTCTGGTAGGGCCTTGGAAAAGTTTCTGAAGTATCCGAAGAAATGATTCCACACATTTTGAGATGATGTAGTAGAGAACTTGATGTAGTTCTATATGCCTTTTTACCATTCATTTCCATCCACTTAGTTCAGGTTTTTGTGTCAGCCACTCTCTCCCACACTGTTTAAGTTACTGAATTACACATAAGCTTAATGTTTGAGAGATCAAATCTGAGTAGCTGCTCTCCTACATGTGATGCTGGAGTTGTAGCTGTAGGATAAGGACCAAGAAGGCCAGGAGTCTGTTAAGGGTAGAAATGCTGTGCTTTGGTGTCGGGCATTAGGAGCTCAAGACCAGTCCCTTTGCTTTTACAGAGCTCTTAAAGCACAAAAAGCCTTTTTTGCCTTAAAAAAAAAATTTCATTAGGGAGGAGTGAAGAAATACACTTAAATTGGATTAAATTTTACTATAGCATACTCTTGTCTACAGATTCCAATGACCTTTCCAAGGCTGAAATAAATGAAGGTACCTGAATTTTACATACTAGTAATTGTCTGTACTGAAGAAATAAGGTGTCTATCAGATACCAAAGTGATTCCAATGGGGGAAATAAATGGATTTTTCACCAATTTTGAAACATGTATGCATTGTTACAGTGAAAAGACTGCTCATATTCTTCATCTAAAATCTTCTTTTTAAGAGTAACTCATTTGTACACCCTTGGGGAATCCCCACACAACTGCTGCAAAGGGCTCCCAGAAAGGGTGGAGGGGAAAACAAAGATGTTTGCTGGCATCTGCACTACCTTGGCCTTGGCTGTGCCACAGCTGCTGTGCCCCTCAGAACCCATCACAGAGGTTGTGCCTCTTCAGTAAAACACTGTTTTCACCCAGCACTCGCTCACCTGCCTTTCTGCTATGGGGTTTGAGCAAAACAGCCCAGCCTTTAGCAAGGCTGCCCTCTCTGTGCCACAGACCTCTGGGAGAGGATCTGTGTAAATCCATCCTGTAACAGTTTAATTTATAAAAGAGGCTAAATAAATGAGAGCTGATATTGACCTTTACTGCACATTTAAATTACAGGACGCTTTTAAGATACATTGAGCATGTGAAATGGATTTTTTTCTCTTCACCATAAGAAGAAAATCAATGTTGAAGACATACATGCATCAGCTTTACTCATACTTTTAATTATTGAAGTAGTTAAGCAAGGATGAAGTGACTAAGTGTTTTCAGTGCTTCTCTTCACTGTAAAGGAGGTTGGGAGAGACTTGCTTGGTTTTTGGTATTGTTTTTTTCACGTGATAAAGGTGAGACTTCCTTAGAATTCTGGGGACTGGGCCTGCAAAAAACCATAATGCTTGTCATGAGATCGGGGTATATAAACCTTGAAACTTGAACAGGCAGTCTTGTTGCCGAAAAATAAAGCTTCCTATACAATTGATGCTAGAGGAGAGGATAAGAGCATATTGTTGGAAAGAAACAAAACGTAGTTGTGAGAATTAAAATGGAACTGTATTTGGTGTTAATCTCTGAACTGAGGAACAGACTTTGAAAGTGAAATTTTTAAAAAGTGATTTATGGAAAATAATTAATTATAAATATTCAAAATATAAATTCATCTGAAGATTAACTTTGAAAAAAAATTAAATGGACAAGTGTGTGTGGATACACTGTTTCAATACTGAAAATAACATCTGTAGTATGATATTTTTTTTCCCTAAAACTTTAACTATTTTAATATAGAAAAGTTCTCTTTTCCTCTTCAGCACAACAGTGAAGTGAAACACCTGGCCTGTGATATACTGTGACTTTTCACTGAACAGTGTGGTTACCCTGCTTTGGTCCTCCATTAAGCCCCATTCCCCTGCCTAAGGGCAGTTAAAATCCTCAAAACAAATGCACTGCCTTGTAAGTCAAGTAAAAGCTGAGACACGGAATTGTTTGGTTTTCTTATGTACTGTGAAGTGAATAGGTAACCCAGGGAGTAAAAACTATTTGGGGAATGCAAGTTATGTTCATCTTTTGGAATGAGCTTCTTGAGTTAGAAGATTCCCCGTTCACATTGTCAGCTACACAGCCAACTTGAGCCTGGTTGCTGTGCATAGCACATTAAACCTTCCCCCACATGCAGCTGGAGTTTGGAAAGCCACAAGTATTTTTCTTTATTTTCATGTGTACTTATAAAGGAATGTGAAATCTTATATATATGTGTGTATATATATATATATATAGCCATACTACATTGGTTTTCTGATGTTGCTTGTCAGCTTTCTGCATTAGATAACCAGTTTCCCTGCCAAACTCCTTCTTTATGTAGTGATAGCCAAAGCAGCAACACCCCAGCCCTTGTAACCTCTCAGAGCTCTTGTGTGTGGTGTTTTATTTTAGTATATGTTACAATCCAGTACTCAATCGATCTATCCAGTGTTCCCTTAAACTGGTGAAGCCTTTCAGTTCTGAGGCTGGTCAGTGCCAATGAATTTCCAGGCTAAATGTGCCTAAAGTTTAAGATGACTGTATATGGAAAAAGGAAGTGATGAGGAAAGAAGAAGAAGTTCAGAAAAAGAGAAAAAAAATCCAAGCAAAGGACTGGTCAGCACTAGTTTTATATGCTGCTTTGCAGCAGCCTTCTGGATCTTCCCTGAACTACATTAACTATTGTGAGGCCTTGAGCTGGCTGTGAGTTCACAAGGATGACTTAAAACTTTTCTTCTATAGTTCTACCAAAAAATGCTGCCCTAGAAGCTATTTGAAAGTGTTCTCTTTTTATTTGATCCAAGCATGGTGTCCCTGGGACACACAAATCATATGGTCTGACCAGCAAGGTTCTCTTGGTTTCTGTGATCCTTAGGGCTGTTGCATAAACACGATGGCTATAAATAGCTGACAAAAAGTCTAAGGAACAAGGAAATTGCACTAAACCAGCTCAGTCCCTTCTAAGAGAGGAGAAGTGATGATGTCAACAAAATCTTGTTGTCTGAAATGGCTGTTGTGTGTGTTTTCGCACACTTATGATGCAACATGGTGGAACTGAAACACAACACATTTGACAGTGAGAATCATATCTAACTTTTGAGGCTGGAGGTTTAGGTTCTACAAGAGGTGACAGGGATCAAGACATGAACAGGATAGAAAATTGACAAGTCCAAACAAACAGCTTAACAAATAGCTACCCCCAAAACAGACCAGAAAAACTTGAACATAATTACAAGGATTAAATGCCAATCTTGGATAGGAGCCCTATGTGCAAGGATGGTTCAGTAATAAGATGCTTTCTAACTAAGCAAAAGTGAGTAGACAGTTTCTTCTTAACATATTATTCTGTTAGCACCCACCATCCCATTGCACAAACCCTGCCTCACTCAGGTGGAAGGCTGCACTACAAGACACTTGTTAGTCCACTGTGGCTGTGTTGTGTTAGGTGAATGAAACTTGCAGGAAATTAATATTGTGATTCTTTATAAGATATTTTTTGTGCTTCCCATAGTACATTAAAACTTTGAGTGTGTGTGTCTTTCCAAAATCATGTATTTCAGCCATTCTCAGGTTTATCTGGAAGTTATTTGCTGAGAGAAATATTTAGGCTGGGCTTTATCCTTAGTTTCTGTCCTCTTCCTGTTGGACATGAGGGATACCCTCCACTGAAGAGGATGTCATCCCCTTTTTAAGGCAAAAATAGTATTTTCCAGTGTTCTAAAAAAATTGGCAGCAAAGGTAAGCAGTTAAAGTTGATGCCGTGATGGAGTCCAAGCAGTTTCTTGAGTGAAAAAGGATCTTGTTTATGGCTATGTAACTACAGGGGAGTAATGGACATCTCTTTCTTAATCTATTCTTATAACCTCTCTGATGCAGCTTTGCTGGGTGCTTAAAGTGCTTTTAAAATGCATTCTGCCAAACTTGCAGCATTTGCAACCCTCAGTAACACCACTTGCTTTGTTTTCCTAATGTTTCTGTAGGGTTGGGGTTGACCCAGATCAGGATCCTCCACCTACTAATGACAGCTTTCAAGTCTTACAAGGAGTAAGTAATTACATAACTTCTCTATTAGGCTGATCTTATTTTATAACTAAGACAATAGAGAACTGCAGACTGTATGCATGAATAAAACCTTTCTCTCCTAGCTGGCAAGTCAGTAGGGGATTTTGCCTTACAATATTGAAGTAATGCCCACTAAAAAACATTCAGTTGTGTTGGGTGTAATGCTGTCATGTTCACGTTTTTGTGCATCTTTAAGGCATCACAAACCTTCCCAAATCTGCTAATACACTCTATATAACAATGTGCTTTCCTCTTCCCCCACCTACCCAATATGCTTGCTCTTAGCATGCTACTGCACCAATAGTTCTCAGTTCAGAGGTAATACTCTTGGCTCCTCTTCCTTAACTGATACCAAATTTTGGCCCTTGGACTTGCTTAGAATCCAAGATTAATTTGATCTCGACTCTTGCATACCAAACCACATGCCAGCTGGATCCTGCCTGGACTGCCTATCACCTGGGTGAAGCAGAAGAACCACTGGAAAATTGCCATTTGCATTCAGCAAACTGTTGCTGTGCATCTTTAGTGACATTTCCATGCATCAGCAACAACCCAAGAGTTGACTTTTCTCCCTGAAATATGCTATTGGCAAACAAGATCATTGGAAAAATGTTGTTCATAGCACAATTTTCAGTTTTGCTCATCTATAAACTGAGTCGATTCACAGGAGGAGCAAAAGATCTGGAAAAAAACAAAACAACTTAAAAATTCCTCAGGCTTAAATGGGAGTTTCCTCTGTCCAGACCTTGGTTTGCACTCTTCCAGAGTTCTGCTTGACACTGATTGCTCAGCAGCACAGCTGGTTGCTTATGTTGGAACCTACTAGACATAGTTGAATGACAGGTAACTTTGGATCTAGGGGATGCTTAGGGAGCAAGTGTTGTATGATCATGATGCTGTTCAGGCTGATTGGAGATAGATTCATGTATTTGGGATTACCTTTCTTCTTAGTGGTTTCTCCTGCCTTGTTTTTTGGTGGTTTTTTATCCTTTCTATTTCTTTCCCTGTTAGATGTTGTAGAGATAAGAGTTATTTGCTCAGGAAGCATCTCTTTCATTGCAGAAATTGCACTTGGCATCTCTGTGTTCTTTGTAAAAGCCTGTGTCCAGCACAAAAAATAGGTGCTGAAATAGTGGAGCTGGCTACCAGTAAGGGTGAATTTTCTTTTGTAACTATCTGGAAGCAACCAGAAGTCCAGGCCTCACAACACCTTTTACAGTGAAGGCCACAATTGTTGCATAAAACTAAGGTTAGGAAATAGTATTGTGGTAAGATGGCTTTGGCCAGTTCAGACTGAGCTTGTCAGTAATTGAGGAATTGCTTTAACAGGAAACAGAGCACGGATATTCTGTTCTTATTCAGTGTCTGCTGTGGAAATATCTTGTTTGCTTTTTTCCCATGTAAACATAAAGAACTTACCCATTTGTTTCCCTCTTTAGCTGTGCATTGCATTGCTAATGTAGTCCATTAGCCAGTTCCCTTTGGATTCATCTTTCTTTCACCAAGCCAAGATTAGCAGTATGTCACAGTTAAAGAAAATATATCATTTGGGATGGGGAGGGAATGAAAATGTACTCAGCTTTAACTCTTGGTGGATCATGGATTTTTTGCAGGTCAGAAGTACACAGTGTAATCCTGTCTTTGTTCTTTTCTAGTAGTTTGAAAGATGATTCATACAAGGCATTCTGTTTTCCTGTGTTCAGCTCTGGCCTCTGGCCACAAACAACCCCCCTACCCAAACAACAAACAACAAAACAAAAACAAAAAGCAAAACATTCAAACCCTAAACAGTAACAAAAGTAAAAACAAATGCAGCTGCAGACCAGCTGGTGTGATGATTTGCAGCACAGCTAGTTAAGAGATTATATTTAACACTGTTAGCCCTTTCAAGGTTGATCCAGCATTTCTGAGATTTGCATGACCTCCCTCAATTGTGATCTTTGTATGGATTCTCTTTTAAGCAGGTTTCTTTTAAATGTGATACATTTCATCAAGTTTCTGAGAATTTATCAGATAAGGTAATTTCTCTTGTTCTTCCAAGGAAGCATCAGGCTTAAGAAGAAAACATCAAACCTAGAGTTAGACTTAGACCTAGAGTTAAGGAAGCCAACCAAGCATTGAATAGGAGTCCGTCTTGGAATATCAATGAGGCTTATTTGTCAGTTTGGAAGTTATTTCTATATCCATTACTATACTAAGTGAGATAAGGTTTTAGGCTCCAGGGAACTTGGTGGTAGAGGACTTGTTAAGGTAACTTGAGTGCAATGAAGACAGCCTGGCTTGCTGCAGTTGTTTCTGGTCTTTCTAGGGAAAGTAAACTCAGTATAAGCAAATCTCTAAACAGCTTTCTTCTGCATTCCAAGTACAGTATTGAAGTAATTTGGCTTTTTTTTCTTTTTCTTTTTTTTTTTTTGACAGGACATTATAATATGAATTATTGGAGTGTATAATTTTTGGTTTTTCTGCCTGAAGTAATTGAATATGTTTTTATCTTACTTTTAGGATGGCCAAGATTCTGCGCGAAGGAACAGGACGAAGCAGGAAAGCGCTTGGCTTTTCAGGCTGTGGTACAGCTTTGACCACAAGTATCCTTTTGAAAACACAGCTTAGTTTCAAGGCATGAAATGTTCACTTTTTTCCTTTCCATGTACCCATATGTAGCCTTAAGCACTTGATCTTTCTCCTGTTTGACTCTCTCCAGTATTTGACAGGCTCAAGGCACAGAACCGAGGCTTGAACTCACTGGCTCAGCAGTCAGACCTTTCCTTTCCCTAATGCACGGTTTGTGACACTTGCTGGAGGACAGAAACCAGGCAGTTCTAGGAGATGAAGTACCTTCCTAAACAATAAGACAGACAAGTAACTATTTCAGGTCCTCTGATTTGCTCTGTTAATCTGTTCTCATTTTCACTGATGCTCATAGCACAAACTAGTTTTCCAGTTCATTGTACATGTCTAAGCCTCGACTCATTGCTCTGCAGAGCCATCTGCTTTTGTGATGAAGTCCCAAAATCTGTGGTTGATTTCTAAAGAGGAAGTTCTGGAACTAAAAAAACTACATGAGATCCAACTCATCTCCTTAAGTATATCCAGAAATTACTATGGGTGTTAAAGCAGAGTGTCTCTGAGTGTATATAGTACTGTACAACCTTTCTGAAGCTATTATTATAGTAATTAGATCACCTTGTTTAAGATTCTGAGCAATTTTTGTGTAGCTGTCCTGTATTTCATGCTTGTGGGGTTGGGTTTTTTGTTTTAGTCTACTTAACTTAATCAGTATGTCATACAGCTGCTCCTCCTCAACAGCTTACAGTCACTTAGGAGAAAATGGCAAAGATAATCTTGTGGCCACAGCAAGCCACTTATACCTAGAAACTCAAAGAAATTTCAATACTGAATTCCTAGTAATTTCTGGGGCAGCTAAATATACACAATGACCTGTGATAGGTGCCTAATCTTCTTGCAGCTTGCATAGGAGTCTTTTCACTGGGGTCTTGGCTTTTGACTGATGAGAGACTGCTGGGCTGGTTGGAACACAGTAGTTTCCTTCCATGCCTTGTGCATGAGGCTTTCCCACCCAGGCAAACCCAGGTAGCATGTTTTAAAAGTTTAGATCCTGATAGCACTTGCCTTTTTGGGATAAAACCTGTTTGTGACCAATGCTTTCAGATGCAATAGTACTGACACAAAGCCCAGAAGGGAGTGTATATGCTACTTTAAATATTCATAAATGTTTGTAATTCCAAGTTAACTCTTTGAGTTCTAGTGACTGGCCTCGAAGTAACTCAAGGCCAATTTTTATTATTAAAAAAAAAAAGAGAGAGAGACTTTGGTGTTAAAAGCATGAAAGGATCTGACTGTGGCTGACTGCTTCTTTTTTTGTCTTTTTAAGAAGGCAGCAGAGCTGTTCTCTTCCCCTGCCTTTACAAAAGGGATGTGCTTGATGAAAGGAGTAGTTGGCAATGCTGACTTCCCTCAGCTGATGCTTGCACAGAACAGTCCCTCCCCAACAGCTGCAGCAAGGGCAGGGGGAGTGCCTGGAGAAAATGACAGCCTAACTACCCGTTTCACAGAAACTTAAAGGATCCTGATAGTACATTGACTTTCTTTTTTTTTTTTTTTTTCAGTGGTGACTCGCAATATTTAGGAAAAGTTTCTGTGAAGTTTGTGCCAAGGAAACTGACATTGAGAGGCAGAACTGTCTTACTGTATGTTAGAGACAAAAGTCTGCTCCTTCTTCTGGAAGAAGGCATTCAGATAAGCATTGGCTGGGTGGACTTAAATTGCACAGATGGGATGATCTTTAGAACTGCCACCTCTATATCCATGGCTAAATGTCAAAATATTTTTTGCCAATGCATTCACTTGGTTTCTGGGTAGAAAGGCAGTCTGCCTCAAATTCACTCTTTGCAAGAGAGCTTAACTTGAAAAGGATGCAAGTAAGTGAGGGAGAAGTGTGTTCCAAAGCTCCCTATTGCCTGCAGAGCTCTGTACACATGGATAACTGGGAACTTCATTCCTGTGGGATGCAGAGTTCATTTCATGTTGTGGGCTGTTCCCTGGGTTCATCCACAACTATTAAACATGGAGAAAACTGCAACTGTGATGAAGTAGCAGATGTCTTTAAATGGGCTTGTTTTTTCACGGCTGAGTTGCTGCCTGTCTGGCACAGGGCAGTGTGGAGCCTGGGTTAGTGCAAGGGCAAAGAGCTTGTTTCTTTCCAGGAATGGGTGTAACCACACTATTAGTGAAGGAGGAAAGGAGGAAACATAATTCTGCTCGAGTAAACAGCCGTGCCAGGCTCTGCTAAAATGAAGGGATAGCTCTCTGCTAAAACAGCCCCCTTTTTAACCCCCTCTTTGCCCTAAGCATCTTAATGGGTTGGGAGGGAAACTGTTATATTTGCAAATGGACTTGATTCTCTCTGTGCTTAGAGGCCTAAGAAAGTAACTAGAATGCCTGCAACTTATATATTTGTATTTAAAATAATCAGATTGATTCATGTGCTAGTCAAGATCAACATGCTGCTCTTTAACAGACACCCTGCCAGTGGGTATTTTTTTCAGGAGTATCATCAGTGTGGAGTACTCATGTGAAAGGTATGGATGTACCTGAGCATAGACCTGTAAAAGAGGTGTAAAGACACTTTCTTTTCCCACCCCCATGTCCTCTCAGTGTAATCTAGGTAGCACTGCTTTCCTTCCACACTGTGGTACGTGGTTCTTGCACACAGTTTTCCCTTTGCCCTTCTGAGGCTCTGTGTGGTACGTGTATGTGCACTGCAGAAATGTCTGTGAGCATTACCAGGGTAATATCTCTGGTTGTACCTCTGTGGCTCAGTAACCAGCAGATCAAGTGGCCATACTGCTTTGAAGATGTTGAATGAACAGAATTTTTTTATTTCCCTATGTTGAGCCACACAGGAATGTCACCTTGCTACCTCTAGCTTGCAACCTTGACACCATACTCCCTTCTTCAGAGCTGAAATACTCTTGGACCTTTTACTTGAGAGCACAGAAGCTAGAACCATTACAACTGTTTGAAACTTGTAAGGAGAAAGTTAGCTAGTTGTCCTTGCAGAAAATGAGTGAGTAAAGAAATTGCCCTTGAAACAATCAAGGGGGAAATGTTGGGAGGGTGCTTTATGCATACAATTATTGTATATCACAGTTCAAAGGCAGAACCCCATTTATGTACAATTGTCCCTTTATTTTCAATAGTGGTTTTTGAGCACTGGTGTGTTTTCCTTAACTACTTAAGTTATTTAAAGCCAATTCTCACTCACAGTGGCCCTCCGTTGACCACAACGCTGCCCAGCTGGTGTGGCCTGATAGCCCGCTGTCTGACAAGTCCCCAGGTTTCTGATGTAAGTAGAACAATTCAATACTTCTTTGTTTTGTTTTTTATCTGTTAAACTTCAGCAAATCAGTGTTTTTTCTTTTTAGGTAATATCCTGGTTTCAGCTGGTCTGATAGACATACTGCAAGAAAGTGCTGGTTTTCCTAGGCAGAAAAGATTTAAGATACTCTCCCCTAAGGCAAAAGCTTCTGTTGTTTGAGATCAGGAATTATCTTATTGTTCAAATACTACATTAGAAAAATAACATTTAAGAATATGGGGAAATTACATGCCTAGTCAATAACCTAGTTCAGTGAATCACTTCAAAATATTCAGTCCCCTCTCAAGACTTCTGGACAAGATTCTTTCCTTGTTACTGCTAAACTTTGAGGTCTCCTTAGAGATGTCATTGACACATTTACCCAGCTGGAAAAAAAACTGGTAGCACTTCCCTTCATTGTTTCCACTGCAAAATTTGAGATCAGATTTCAGAAACGGTTAATCAGTTACTTATCTCAGTCTAGTAGGTCACTACACTGTCTTTACAGCCATGTATTGCAATAATTAATGCTCTATTTTCCTGTTACTCTTGCAGGATCCTGATACTTGTCATTCCTATCTGTACAGTGCTTCTGAAATCTACAACTTTTCATGACCTGCTTGTAAATAAAACCATAGTACTATGTGGGATATCTCAAATTTGCAGGTTCTCTGGGATATTAATATCTCAAGTAGTCTTGAACCAGTTGTCTATTAATCCTTTCCTAGAGAGTTCTGAATTCTATTTGCAGCTTTAAAATCTTTCCCTACATTTCTTTCTGGGTATCATTAGCATCTTACTTGTACTTGATAGAAAAATTTCTAAGAACTTTGAGATAATCTGCTGCCCATTTGGACCCATTAGTAATGCAAGAAGTTGGCCTTGATCCCATGTTTGCAATGGCACTGGAGGTCTTAAACCATGTCTAGACTGGAAGGCATCCATCAGACCTTGTGCATTGCCCATATACCTGTCTATGTATGATCTTATGAGAGCAATTGTCCAGTAACTGAGGATCTAACCAGAATGAACATGCAAGCTCTGCCTTTCATTTTCTCTAATGTTGGGTGGGTTTTTTTTCTCATTACTCACCTTTGTTGGCTACTACCAGATGTGGAAACTTATTTTTTAATGGATTGGCTTAGTGATACACACAGGATATTAACTTCATTAAAAATGCTTGTAAGGTTGTATACTTTGTTAAGGTGTATAATGTGGAGCTTTCACATTGTATTCTCTTTTCTGTTCCTATTTCAGTGCAGTGCTGCATTTGTCTTAGGAAAGGCTCTTAATTTTGAAGTTTTATTTCTAGCTTCTTTTCAAGATTTCTGAACCCTGCAGTTGCTTTGTGTCTTTTTGTTCCTTTACATGGCTGGCTTTGCTACAGCACTTGGCTATGACATTTCATTACTGGTTAAAAAGCTGTGGAATCTTTTTGCCTTTCTATTAAATGCAGGTGGAGCAACAGAGGCAGCCATGTCTTTGTGGGGACAGAAACTGCTTAGAATAGTGCTTTTGTGAGGTATTTCCAGTAAAATTAAATTGTACGCTTGTGAGAATTAAAGACCAAAGATTTTCAGTTGAACAAGAAAAAAAAAAAGTTTGTAAATACTTAATAAAGTATAGCACAGCTGTAAAATATGTTTCCCAAACAAGTATTAAATCCACGATCTCATTCCAGGTGCATGTCTGAGCTATGCTATCTATATAGAGAAGAAAGCAATAAATTCTTTTTGTGTTAAATGTAATGTTAAATGTATATTTTTATATTGTTTTTAGATTTTGTTGTTTTGTTTCAGTTCTTTCTTTTCTCCTCTGACTTTATCACAACCTTACTTAGAATTCACTCTCACTTCCACAAGTGGGAGTAGGTCTTTTTAATTAAATGCCAAAGGGGAGTTCGAAAGTCTGAAAGTCAAATAATCCTACAATGCAGCCCACCCACAATTTATTCCTCAGCATGAGATCGTGTCCTCTAAGCTTCAATTTGCATGGAGTATGTGTAAGGCTCTGAGTCAGCCCACAGGGGTGAGGTGCAGTGGATTTTTTCCAGAGATGATGTTACTGTTCCTTGCTGATGTTCTCTCACTACTTTAAGGCTGTGCCATTAGGCTGTTTCTTACGCAGACAGACAAGTTAGAATTTAAGGCATGAAAAGTTGCTGCAGTTAGCAGTTAAGTTTTGAAAATTATCGTTTTAAACACCAGTTTCTCTTCTGGTGTTATCTTCAGTGCATGACCAGTTGGCAGGGCTTTCCAGCTTATCCCAAACTGATGCAGGTCGGTTATTTTGTCTTTCCGTCTAAAATGCCCCTTGAAACTTTTAGTAATTCTGTGTTCTATCAGTCATTTATCCCAACTGAAAGAAGCACTCCTGGGGATGCTTTTTTTTGTTGTTTGTTTGTTTTGGGATGTGTTTTGTCTTCCACACTTAAAAAAAAGTATAGTTCTTGCACATACACAGTATGACAACTTGGTATGAAACTAGAAGGAATTGAAGTAATTTATAAATCTGCAAGCCCAGTGAAGAAACTTAATTTGCAATCTTGGGAGAAGATAACTCTCATAATGGATAAGAAAACTGTTCAGCCAGGCTTCCCTCTTACCCCTCCTTAATGGTTCTAGCTTCATAGCAAAAACTGCCTAGTTTCCTTAGTGAATTTAAATTCATCTGAGAAAGCGAGAAACTAAATGGAACATCAGATTTAAGTTGGAATATATTTTGCGTGCGTGGTACTTGATGCTTTCATTTCGGAACCACAAGATAAGTAACTTCTGATGCAAGTTTTGTTACCTGGGGTGCCTGTGTTGTGTTCAGCACCAGCATTTGTGACAACTGCCAGCACTTTGCACATGCATCGTACTTCACTTGTGTTTCTTTTTACATTGTCTTAGGAGGCAATAAAGACTGGCCTTGTAAGCAGTAGCTCATTTTAAATAAGCTTTAATATTAAAAACATCTCCAGCATGCATTCTTGGGAACATGAACAGCTTTTACCACAAAAAGGAATAGACTGCAGGGAGGTCCCTCAAGGTTATGGTCAGCACATCAAAGCAGAATTCAGGTTTTTGCAGAGTTTTGCTTTCAGGTCTTTAGCCATTCTAGTGTGTCAGTTTAAGAAGAGAAGTTCGGACCTGTGTTTTGTGAGTGAATTAAAACTTTTCCTACAGAACCGTAGGGGATTGCAGAGGCCTGTTTAGGGTTATTCTTGGGAGTATTTCAAGTCTCTGTGGATCTGTTTGGATACATTTCCTGTCTTTCTTGAAAGAATTGTTCGTGCTACATGAGGCACGATAGGTTTTTTCACCCATCCTCTTTGTTTGCAAACATAGTAAATCTGTATAGTACATGAGATTTTTCGTGGGTGTTCTCTGGGGAAATGTATGAAATAAAATGCATGCTGCTTGCAGTACTATTCAGAATGGAAACAAATAAGTGGAACTTGGCTTGTACAAGGCAGTGTTTGTTCACTACCTTGAGAAAAAGCTCAGTGTTTCTCTGGAACTGATCATGTTTACGTAAATGTAAATGTAGCCTGGGACAAACCAGCAAAGACTGAGCTAGGACTTGTCATGTGGTATAAAGCCTGTGACCCTCTCTTTCAGTATTGTGCTTCCAAGAACTTCTCAGCCTTTTGGGGAAGCTCAAGTGTAGTTTGCTCTTACCAGTTTCTTATCTGGTAGTTGGCTGCAGGGATTTGCTGTTCAATAGCATTGTGGAGACAGGAGGTGCTTTGGGAGCTTGCTGCAGCCCCCCTTGACACGTGGCCCTGGTACAGCAATACCTTCTGGTGCTCTGCTAGCCCTGCCTTCCCCTCCTTGGTGCTTCTCCAAGGGCAAACACCACGAAAATGAACCTATGATAGACCTTCACAGCTTCTTCGACTTTTTAAAACATAGTCAGTCAACAAACTGCCTGCTTCTTGCTCATTTTTCTGATTTTCATCCTTATTTGAATGTCTCTTCTTCAAAGCAATATATATCCAAATATCAGATTTCCTGAAACTGATTATTTTGTGACCCTTTTAATCATTTTGGTCTTGTACCTCAGACTTTTACTTTTTTTTGCAACTAAAAGATTGCAAAGTCTGTTTCTGCAAATTATAGCTGAACCCTTTAATTTCTTCCTTTTTTTTCTGTTTAAGATGGTGCTAGTAGTTCAGTGTTTTCTTTGCAAACAAAGAAAGCAAGTGTCCTAACCTGTATTTGCTCTTTGAGAACAGTGCTCTCTATCAGACTAACCCTGTCACAAAAAAGCAGTGATAAATTTGGATGCCATGAAGGTTCTGAGGAATTAGCATTCCTTCGAAGTCGGGCTTGTCTTGCACCCTACACTGAACTGCACCATTTCTTTCGTTGATTTTGGCAAACTCCTGACACCTCTTCTACTCCTTGTTAGTTAAATATTCTGTATCATCTTGAGGCTTCTGCTGCTTTATTTTGTCTGATTATCTTTCTGACATAATGACAGGAAGCGTTCCCAGGAAGTTTTATTTAGCCAGGAGCTGCATTTTTCATCATCGACAGGTTAATCAGCATTTTCAATCTCCAGTGCCTGAACTCCTGTTCTGCAGTACAGGCAGGGCTTTCTGCTCGCTCTGATCACAGACATCCCATCTCACATGGGCCGTGCCCCTCTTCCTGTGCCGCAGTGGAAGAAAATAATGTATTTTGAGAATGTAGCCTGATCAGTGCCCAGCCTACCGAGGGAACAGCAATGCACACACATTTCAGCTCCTGCTAAGCAGTATGGAGCCATTCATGTGGGGAAATAATTGCTTTCAGTTGCAAGAAAGCAAGCTTATAATACTGATTAGAATTTTCTTCCATATGAAGAAAGCAAGCTTATAATACTGATTAGAATTTTCTTCCAATATAAAGAAAGCCCATTTTCTGACCAATTCAGCTATTTTGCCTTTTACCATGTTAAACAGCAGTGGAACACGGTACAATTGCTTGTTGTTGTATTATGCCGTGATAGAGAAACGAAGGGGTTTATTGCACTTTAGCAATTTCTATTCTCTGACTATATATTTCATTCCATCTCTACCAAAAAAAAACAAAAACCACAAAAAAACCCAGGGTTTTGTGAGCCACTTTCTTAAATGATTCTGAAAAGAAAACACATCAGAACTACTTACAAAACTATGAAGCAAGCACTTTCTTGTATCCATCTTTTATGGCTCAGAGGCATTCCCAAGAACTAGGTCAAGTAATTCTTTATTTAGTAACAGGTAAAAGTAAAGGGGATAGTTTGAAAGAATATTGATAGTTCTTGATGTATAACAAAAAAATGTTGAGAAATCCTTTAATTTATATAGAGATAATATAAATATAAAATAATAGAGATTTTGGGCCTTATGAGGTCTTACCAGTTTGCATGAAAAGTTTACTAATGAATTTGACCAATTAGCAACTGATGCAACTCTATCTGGAGTGACTTAGCTGTGCTTGATCTCCAGTTTTTGTCCTGTACTGCCTTCTAAATTGTCATGCAAAACCCAATATGTACCACTCATTTCTTGTACTTTTGGTGTACTTCCAGTGCTACTAAATCCCGGGTTACCCGTTCCATAACCTAGTTCTTGGCTTCAGCTCCCTCTCATCTCTCCCCAGTAGCAGCAGTTATACAGGGAACAGTAAGCTGATTTGCAAACGCTGGGTTCAAGGTTATTTTTAACAATTCTTAAGGTGGAACCTTATCTCTTCTGTATTGACCTGTAGGTAAATTCTTCAGTTATGTTCTGGGCAAAGAAAGGTGCTGTATAAAGATTCTTCTTTTTCTTTTTTTCAGAATCAGGAACAGCTTAGAGAAGAGGATTCTGATTTTATTCTGAATGATGGTGACCTTACCGTGACATATGGTGATACAACAATAACTGCAAATGGTTCTTCTGGCCCCCATACAGCTACCACTAACCTTGACAGCAGGAGAACAAAAAGTAGTTCAGAGGAAGCACTGGAACGTGATTTGGGAGCAGCAGATCATGAAGTTACAAGCAGGGGTACCCGGCTAGTATTTCCTCTGGAATACAATGCATGATTACTGACTCAGTAAAAATAACTCTTGCTCTGTGAATGGATCAAGGAAGACTGCAGGCCACTGTGTCACTTGAGGTGGGGGTGTTTATTTAAACAAGTTAACATGCATAAGTGGTTCTACTGGGGTCTGAAGATGTCACCTATTTTTTACTCAAGATGCTGACAGTGGGGTTTTCTATATGTCTGAAAATAGACAAATGAGAAAACTGGTTATTCTCCTCTTTCCAACTGCTTATCAAATCCAAGTATAACTAGCATGCTGCAATTGTCTTGTTCAGCTGCAGCAGCTCTCTCTCTGAAGAGAGGTACATGAAAACGTTGTCATAGAACTGAGCTTGTCTTGGCTTAGCTTGAGAATGTGAAAGGACAACTATAAACTTGATAATAATTAAGAGACAAAGAAGATTGTGTGTGTATCTGAATGTGGAGAGATCCATTGTTATCTTCTCTTGTGAGGCTGAGGAAACTCAAGTGAAATGGGACAGTAAACGTTAGGGCTACAGATGCGTGAATAAAAGACTGGGGAATCTGTTACTGCAAACTGTACTTAATCTATTTCAGGGGAAAAAAGGGAAAAGAAGATTTCTCCACTGGCCATCTGTTTAAATAGGAAAGCAATGAGAGCTACTTGTCCCTTTAGCTTTGGGCAACTTGACTATTACTCTTAGCCTAACTTCTAGTGCCTCAAAAGAAAAACATCCAGCTTCCTGTGGTCTAAGGTGTACCTGGAGCCAGGCTCTCTTGGGTAGCAGTCACAAAGCAAAACTTTCTTTCAGATGAAGATAGTTGGAAGCTTGGGCTGTGGAAAAGAGCAGATAGGAGGAGAGGAGAAAAAACGAAAGAGAGAGGCAGTATTGAACTTGCATGGAACCAGGAGGTTTCATATTGCTCAGAAGAATCCATGGACTCTGCTTACAGTTCTTGTGTGTGATAAACAGCAAACATCTAATTAAACAGACAAACAAATACTAGTGTTTTTACCATTTGTGACTATCCTAAAAGAAAGCTGTTTACCCTTGTTCTCTTTTGCAGAGTAGATGTGAAACTTCAGTGGGGCATTGCACAACAGCATATAAGCTACAGAAGTGATGAACTGTAGTATCATCTTAAATGTGAAAAGGGAAGAATCTCTGAGTAGTATTTAGCCCACTTACATGTAGGCTAGCTTTAACTTATTGCTAAATGCTTTTTAATTTCCAGATGAGGAGATAATCATTGTCTTTGCCAATAGCTGAAAATGTATGCTTTGAAGAGCCTTTCAGCTATTTAAAGCATGCTAAAATGTGATTTCATTCTCATGTCTCAAAAGATTTATTTTTTTAAAGACTTCTGTGGCCCACTAATGTGATGTAATATCAGTTTGTCCAAAAAGTGTTTTTCTTGCTGCCATTTCAGTTGTTCCTCTCATAAAATTGTGTGTGAGTAAATACCCACTCTGTTTTTCCTGAACTATTAAACTTATTGGGCTAACCTCAGTATGAGAACTTCCTGCTGCAGAGAAACTTTGCAGTTGTGTTGTCTAGTCTGCTTTCTTTTAAATGTGTTCTCTAATGAGTGATCTACCTCTCTGTATGTCCCTCCAAAGTAAATTTATGAAGGGTATTGGTCTGTAATGACTGTCTCACGTTATTACAAAAAGAGACACGAGGAAACCAGGAGTCTTTTTGCGGAAAAATTGTTAAGACCAATGTAGGATCACAGAATATTCACAGTTGGAAGGGACTCACAAGGATCATCGAAGTCCAGCTCCTGGCCCTGCACAGCACCATCCCCAAGTGTCACAGCATGTGCCCAAGAGCATTATCCAAACGCTTTTTGAGCTCTGTCGGGCTGGTGCTGTGACCACTGCCCTGGGGAGCCTGGTACGGTGCCCAACCACCCTCTGGGTGAAGAATATTTTTCTAATATCCAACCTAAACTTCCCCTTACACAATTTCAGGCCATTCCCTGAGCCCTGTCCCTGGTCACTACAGAGAAGAGATCAGTGCCTGCCCCTCTTCCCCTCATGAGGAAGTTGTAGACTGCGATGAGGGAGCTTTGTTCTTAAATGGTTCAGAGCAACAAACCCTGATGAAGACTGTTGAGCAGAACAATTCCTTTTCAGGTTTGCACGTGTTTTGCACAAAAGAGCCAATTCTCTTCACTTCCCTGGGAGCACAGGCAGTTTATCAGTTAAAGCTGAGGAGCCATGAGCAGATCCTGTGACTGCCAAGAGCACTGCTACAAACAGGGGCACGACACTGGAATTTTCAGGGTGCTTTCCATGAGAGGTGTTCCAAGCACTGCTGACGCTGGCTCCAGGAGTAGCTCTGATGCTCTGCCTGCAGTTATCAGGAAGGAGGAACACTATGACAAGTGTGTTTACACTGTGTGTTACATGTCTGCTATGCAATGTAAGCTGGCTTTTCTGATAAGCCTGAATGAGGGTGAAGTATCACATACTTGGTACTTGACCAAGTCTGGCCCTATTCCAAGGAGGCATGTTTTCTGGCCTATGAAAAGACAAAAAAAAAATTGTATTTACTTTTACAATGAAGGAATTGCCTTTGGGGAAAGGACTGCAGGAATTTTAACTGGAGGAGAGAAAAAAAATTATTTTTTGGCTGAACTTCCGAAGAACTGATCTGAAGCAAGCAAATAGCAAAGGTTACAATGATGTCTAGTATTAATGAAATTATAGCTACTATGTTTTACTCCTGGGGGGGAGGGAAAGAGCTCACAGTAGGAATTCTAGGAACCTTAACAGATATTGTGAGCTGCTCATGCTACTTAGGAGGCCAGATTCTGTGATTTTCATCTTTATAATCAGATTGGCATGGTCCTTGTATAATATCAATTCAACTCTAATTGCAGTCTTTCTTTAGATAGTATTGGTCAGAAGAGTGTCTTTTAGTCTTATTCTGGACAGTAAAACCCTAGGAACTAATATGCTTCACATGCCTTTCAAAGAAAGGTTCAGTGTTTCTTTTAACTCTGAAGCAGCTCCCTGGAATAACATGCTTGACCTCAGCCTTGGCAGACATGGTGTCTGCTTCTGCACAAGTGTGGGAATGGAATTTGGATACTCTCAAGCCTAAACTTCATATGCTTTTCTTTAACATTTTGGGGAGGACCTTTTTGGGGGAGAAACCAGAGAAGTTACAGATGTATCAGCAGGGAGTATTCCTCTCCAAAATTACTGAACTCGTGACCCACGGAAACTTTAGAAGAAAGGGAAGACAACCCATGACCAGGAGACACAGACCATGCAGGAGAAAAGCAGCCAGTGACTACCCTGGACTGGTTATGAACAATCTTGGTCATAATCGGACTTGCAGAAAGTAGGACAAAGCTGCTGAATAGGTTGAACACATTACTCAGTTGAAATCATGTAGATTAACAAGTTTAAATACCCCTGTATTGGAAAATACTCTTTGTAAGAAGCAGCCCATGCTAACCTTATTTTCAATGCAAAAGCAGAGTCTTGCTTCCCAAGGTTCAGGGGGTAGAGCTTAATATGGTGCAGTGAAAAACCACAGATACTTCTTGGTCTGGAATTTTTGGGAGTGCCATTCTAAAAAAATAACTTCCAGGAGAAATAAGCCTGCAAAATGAAAGAGAAGGAAAGTGTGGAGGAAACAGTGAATTACAAAGCCAGGAAATGGTTTAAACAGGCAGCTGTACTGTGGGAACAGCACTGTAAACAATTGCTATTCTTAATATTGCAGTCCTAAATGCTGAGAAGTTATGTTGGCTTCTGCATACCTTATCTAAAACAAGGGCAGTGGGATAATGCAAAAGTAACAAAACCACCCCATCCTAACTGATCACAAAAGCAAAGGCTTTTACAGGGCAGCACTGACTTGCTTCTACTCCAGAGTAAGGAAAGTAACTTTGAACAACTTTTTTAAAGTGACCTCACATCATTACTATGTTTTCTTGATTCTAAAATGCCTTTAGTAATTTTGAGAGTAGTTCTATGGTAACAGTGTGATAACCATGGATGTGCCTTATGAAACATGCACACATACAAACAGAATGCAAATGCTTGTCTAATATTTGACTCTGTGTTGCAGACTCAAATGACATTTCATATCTTCATTTGATACTTGCAACTTGTATAAGCTTTTGTTATGGAAATTAAACAGTTGCAACAAAACAATTGAATATTAGAATAAGTTCAGATTTTCAGGTAATAAAATGATCTATCTGGTTTGGCTGCTTTATTCACTCTTCCTCTGGTACTTTCTTCATTATAATCTATTTTGCACTGCCCCACATGGACTTGCTGACATCCAAAATGCCAGTGGGTTTGAAGCTTTATCTAGGGACTGAATGTTAACTGGGAGAGACAGCTCATTATAATTTATACTGGAATAAAAGACTTTATTTGTCGCCTGCACTGTCTCTGTCAGGGAACTTGCAGGTGGAGAAAGGTATCTGCAGGGAGGGAGAGAAGCCCTGGCGTATTGCGTACCTGCCTAAGCTGCCATGGATAAAGCCAGTGCTCCCCTCAGATTCTTGTGCAGTACTACAGAGCCAGAAAGGATTTCTATTGGTGCATGCAAGGGAGCAGCAATGTTTGTCCTAGGAAAATTAAAAATATTTAGGTTATTTCCAGCTTTTATTAACATAATACTTTCGAATTAAATTTTCCGAAGCCCCATTTCCAGCATTTTTTTAACCTTTTGGAGCTTGAAAATGTCACATATAAACACATTAGATATGGGTTTTAAAAAAGGAGGGAGGGAGGGAGGCAGAATAGTCAGACTTCACTTTAGTGCCTGAGTACAATTTCAAAGCTATGCTACATTGCTAACTTATGCAAATTTGATTAATTAAATGGAAATAATTTGAAATACTGCAATTAAAGGTCACTTTCCCTTTTCTAATTGAAAAAAACCTCCAGATTTGCATTCCCTCAGAGAAAGTGAATGCCCAACTTAAAAGGGTTTTGCTACAATGTTAAAATACTTTAGGCTATGAGAAATAAATTGGATTTATTTTTTAACTAGTAAAATCGCTGAAGTTGTTATTACTGAGGCAGGGAGAAGTAGGTCATGCAGTATTTATGACTTTTATTCCGTATTTATGACTTTTGTTTCCAGATTTTAGTTTAATCAGGGAGGTTATCCTCCCCTGCCTGATTTCGAATTTCAGTCCTAAATTGCTTGGCTTGAATGTCTTGATGTTGACACAGATTAATGCCAGAAAGCAGAATACCAGAACACATTCTTCTGGATCTCATCAGCCGATTAGTAATAGCTGTTGTGAAATAACAGCTTCCAGCACACGGGGTCACTTGAGGTAAGTTTGTCTGATTTGAGTGTGGGATGTCAGAAGTAAAGAAAGAGAGGTAGAATCACATGACCCATAGCTGGTTCTGGAGGAGCAAGGAGAATGTAAGCCATCTAAGGATGTTCCAAATTTGGTTCCTTCCTTTTAAGGGAGACAGGCTGCTGTGCCTTTGCAGTTACAGGCTGGGTGCTACAGGTTTCCTGTTAATTAGTTTTGGTCTGTTCATAATGCTCATAATCAGAAGCAGCATTTAACCTCAATTTTCAGTTTACCATTCTTGTAGCTCTGACCCTCTTGTCACTGCAGATATAAACATATCAGTAAGGTTTCAGGAGGTGTCTTAGGGTTTTTTCAAACATAACATTTCATGCTGTCCTGGCTAAGACTGCTGTGGTAGATGGTCTGTCCAAAACTTTTGACGCTTCAGTTCCCTTGAGGCACCTAAAGCCTGCATGGTATGGTCAGTTCAAGCTGGGGGTGGTCCAACTGCTGTCAGGGAGGGCTGTAACAGATCTTAAGTCCTATCCTTCCAGGACATAAACATGGTTTCTTGTGTGCAAGAAAATGGGTGCTACTGCACCAAATGTCCTTAACAATGCTGAAATAATTACTGTAAGCAGAGGTTAGTAGAACTGGAATAAAGTACTGTATCCCCTGACACATCCTCTTTGTCATGTTGACAGCTGCACAAGAACTGTCCTTTCAATATTTGCACTGAAGCAGTGAGGATGTAAGGAGACCAGCAACTCTCTGCAGTACCAGGGCTTGGTTTCTTGGTCTTCAGCACACCAGTGGTGTGCAGGTCTCTGAGTCCTAATTTGGGAGCTCAGTGTCCTACAGAGGTTAAATGGCAAGGGGTTATCATTTAAATACAACAGTGGGTGGGGAGGAGAGAAAAAGCAAAATACTGTGAAAGCTCTCCATGTTGTGGGGACAGTAGTAGTGGAGGATGGGGATAAACACCTGCTGGGCTTTCTGCCACTGGCTGGCTCGTGTACAAGCTCGGTAAACAGTCATTCATGTGGACAAGATACTGCAGTAACTTCAGCTTTGAGCCTCTTGATTAAGGCTTCATCCAAGCATTCTTTTCTCAAGTGAAGAAATTTTAGTGCTGCTTGGAACTCCTGCTTTGTCAACAAGTTTCAGGTTAGGTATGAAGACAGTGTTGCTGTTCTAGGTCAGCATCATCTTTCCATTTTTGATTACTTCCTTACTTCAAATAGACCTTGGAGTGACTGGGAAGTAGCAGGTACAAGGTGGTGGTAGCTTTTGTGGAGTTCATTGTTTCACATTGAGTTACACCATTGGCTGCACTAGAACAAATAATCATAGTTGTCATTTGTGGTCAAGTCAGAAATATGTCTTCTCTTCTTATTTGGTGGATAGTAATGCAAAACTTACCGTGGCTTAACACATTTCTGATACATATAAACTTCGTATTTTATCTCGGAAGTGAAAAAGGCTGATACTGTCAGGTCTTTCCTCAAGGCAAAGCCAGCAACTCAGTCCTCTTCTCACAGCACAGAACTGATTTGGAGCGCCCTTCCTTAAAATCTAATTATTGGTTCCCACCTTGGGGCATGATACTTTGATACCCTTGTCTTTTAGGAAGGGTTGCAAGGTGCAATAAAAAGTAAACATTATTATGTAGAGAAATACAGATTTCCATCAGCATGGCTACGATAGAGAGGTGTTGTAACTTCTGAATCTGTTCTTAGAAAGAGTGAATGATCATGTAGACAAAGGAGGTCTGGATGATATACTTCATTTTATAAGATATTTGAAAAGTTCTTTCTCAAGAAACCTTGGCTCACGCTGTCTTAGTCACTGTCAGAAGATGAACCCATAAGGATTAATAACTGACCATTTATTCTCTGTTCTGTTTCTAACTTTTCACCTGTTTTCACAATGGAGAGAAGTTACTAGCACTGTCATCCAGATATTTCTAGGGCTGGATCTGGAGAAGGGAGTCATAGCAAAGTGAAAAATGTGGGGGATATTCAGTTAATTTCGGAACCCAAGGTTGATTGTAAAATGAGGCATTGTGCTTAGTGAAAAGCATCTCCAGTGCACGTGCACCTACAGTGCAACAGCCTATAAAATAGCTGCTTGTCTCTAAGAAAGAGCTCAGAATCATCCTGGTTAGTGTTCAGAAGACAGCAGGAGTGATGCAAAAGACAATGCTGGGAACTGAAGCCAAACTCACAAACCATCTGTTGCACTGTAAATCCAGGGCAGGAGCTGCTCGCCGGCGCTGTCCAGAGCAGCGATGTGTGGGTGGCTTTGCCAGCCCTTCGAGAGGACGTGAGGTGGGGCCTTGGCAGAGTGCCAGCTCCAGTGTGAGATACCAGAGGAGACTCTTCTTGTCCTCCATTATCTTATCACCTATAGTCACTAATTCTTCAGTATGCTAATATCAGCTGAATATTTGAACTGGATCTAACAAGGGAGGAGTGGAAATAATTAAAAGAGATGGTGACCAGAATTTAACTTTGCTTGAAGAGCTACAGGCGTTCTGCACACTGACTTTCTTTCCCCAGCCATTCTGTATTTTCTTAAACATACTAATAAAGGATATTTCTCAATCTAACGTCACTTCTGTTCCAAGACTAGGGCACCTCTGCTACCACTGAGTTCAATATTCTCAAAGCAACTGAATTTTGTTAATCCAGGTACCTATTATTTTTCCTAACCAAGAGTGAGTTCACAAAATAAAAACTATTCCTGCTAAACTAATTCACAGTCCAACACAAGGTGATTTCTGAGAAGCACTTAAAGTAAAATAAACCACGTGTGTTTTTGAAGTTAGGAGCTGTTTTCTTTTTCTTTTAAGAAGAATAAAAAGTGTCAGCTTACATTCAGTTTTTGTGTAGGGTAACACTTGAAAATGTGATTATTTCTATATACACTATGTGTCCTGAGACATTTGATCAATGAAATAAATTTATCAAATCCATCCCTACTAAAAATCTTAAAACTATGTCTGCTCTCTTGTTATGGGACAAGAAATATAATTTAAATACTAAATGATTACATAAAATCTGAGAAAGGGAATTTACCTGAGGTAAATGTACACCCATCTTGAAAGCATCTTTTATTTGGGAAAGGATGAGTAATTAAACACATGCCACAGCTATAGAGAGAAACTTGGATTATGGCATGAAATTTTCTGTAATTGCAGTACTGAAATGCACCTGTCTTTTACTAGAACTCCCAGCCTCGTCTGCCCAGCCGTGCTTTTAGTGTTTACACTGCAGTGAGGAGAAAGCACTTCTCCATGGCTTGCCATGCCCCACTTCTCTCTGGATGTTGGTCATCCTGTGCAGAAAATTGTTTCTGTGCTATTACAGCAGTGAGTTTGTCTTGTGTGGTAGGTTTTAAAACAGCAAACAGAAGTCACACTCAGTAGGGAGCAGAGCTTTCCTGGTGCTCTCCACCATGCAGGAGGTAGGCAGCTCCCAGACATTGGACCAGGCAGATGCCGTGGGGTTGGATGCGGCTGCGGAGCTCCAGCCATCTGCTCCCACCCAGGTCCCTCGGAACTCAGACCTTGATAGACCAAGTGCCAGCTGGGTCAGCTGAAGAGTGGGATTTGAAGTGTGTGTATCCATGGTCAGGGATGTGGTTTAACCCCAGCCAGCACCTAAGGCCACGCAGCCACCTGCTCACTCATCACCAGTGCGATGGGGGAGGGAATCACAAGGGCAAAAGGGAGCGAACTTGTGGGTGAGATAAAGACAGTTTCACAGGGAAAGCAAAAGCTGTGCACACAAGCAAAGCAGAACAAGGAATTAATTCACTATTTCCCATGGGCAGGCAGGTGTTCAGCCATCTCCAGGAGAGCAGGGCCCCATCATATATAACAGTGACTTGGGAAGACAAACACCACCATTCCAAATGCCTCCTGCTTCCTTCTTCTGCCCTCAGCTTTAGATGCTTGAGCATGAGGCCATATCATCTGGGATATCCCTGTGGCCACATGGGGTCAGCTGTCCTGGCTGTGTCCCCTCCCAACTCGTTGTTCACCTCCAGTCTCTTCCTGGGGAAGAAAGTCCTTGACTCTGTGCAAGCACTGCTCAGCAATAAGGAAAATATCCCTGTGTTATCGACGCTGTCTGCAGCACAAACTCAAAACACAGCCTCACACTAGCTGCTCTGAAAAAAATTTACTACCCCAGTCAAAACCAGCTCGGTTGGGCTTTTCAGCCAACGACAGGAATTTGGGGTTAGACCCCAGAGAAGCAGTGGTGTTAAGCAGCTCCAGGGAGTGCAAGAGAGGGAACCCCAAGGTACATAGTGCACTTTCATCTAATGGATCATGGGAGAAGGTCTCTTCAAGCACAAGAAACACCCACGCTGGCAAAACCCTACTAGAAAAATAAACAGGGCAAGATGTGATTTACCCTGGACATTGGTATTTAAAAAGGGAGGAGAAGGGAATGCCAGCAAATTTCCACAGATCTCCCTTCACTAGGAAGGAATTAACTGTTACAACACTATGGTCAAATGTAAAAAGAACTACCCTCAGGTTACTGTAAGCTATCCATAGCTGCTTGCTTCAGTACCTGCGTGGGGCAGAGGCAGAATTAAGTAAAAAAAAAAAAAAAAA
>VZRO01005928.1:1788814-1799729 GCA_013397915.1 Daphoenositta chrysoptera
AAAAAAATCAAAAAGCTTCTAAAAAGGGAGGTGGTCCATACAGGGCTTTTAGCCAACAAGATCTGCAAAGATGGATGTGCATTTTTTTCTTGTAGAATTTCACACTTTATTTGGAGAATAATACTATGCTTTTATGAAAGCAGTTGGTTATAAAAATCAACCTGATTTTACCTTTTGGCAATTATTCCAAAGCTTGACTGTCAAGTCAGGATGTAAAGGATTTCAAAGGATGCAAACTTCACTCTGTATTAATTGTACTTATGATATTACAGGTATTCCAATTACTGCTTCCAGTTAGATACTTCTAATACTACAGCTGGTTTAGATTAAGGAGTAACTATCACCTTCCCTAGATGTTTTTTACCTTCACTAGTTTAAAACAGCTCAATATTGGAATGAACTTTTCATGGGTAGAGCAGTGATGAAGCCCTGCAGGCATTTAGAAATAAGTCCCAGGAATTATTCTGTAGGGCCCTAGACTACTTGTGCATTCCCCAGATCAAAGGATCGTTAGAAGATGAAAAAGTTTTATTAATTAAATGTCTAGCTCAAAATTATTCTAGCTATTCTGTAACAGATCACAAGAGACCTCTCTCCCACTTATCCCTGGACCTTTTCTTTCATGTAATAGTAAAGCTTTTTAATATAATGTTTATTAAAGGCACAGCCTAACTCTTCTGAAGGACAGGATTTTTGCCATGAGGACTGGGGCATCACTCACCTGCTCAGTAGCCAGTAAAGGAGTTCTACTCTCTGCATACTGAGGAGTGCTCCAAGGTCAGCCCTCAGGAGCTTGGTGTCTCAGAACTGGAATCCCTCTTGGCAGGAATCTGTGAAGCTGTAGGTACAGGCATGACCAGACACACTTTGACAGCTCCAAGCAACCTGAAACTCAGTTTAGAAATAAGCCAAGTTTATGCAGTCTTGAAATTGCTGACTGGCTGCTTCCTTCAGGGAAGCATTACCAATTTACAAGCAACATGTTAACCTACGGTAGAGAGCTAAAAGCAGCAGGAGGGCCATTTTCTAGGGCAGAACTATCAAGGCAGCTACACATAACCTATATTACTTGTCAAGATTTTAACTCCTTTCCCATTAAGGAACTAAGTTTTAGAAATATCAGCTAGTTGTTGTTATTATTATCATCATCCAATCTGAATGTAACTGTTTTAATTGTAAGTTCTTAGAAGAGTCAATTAGCAAATATTTTAATAAGAATTTACAGAGAACCAATAGGAATATATGGTTTCCAATTTACAATTTAAGGATGCAAAATTAAATTCATGCTAAAGCAACTCCTCATTTGCTGCAGCAACTTGAGGCTGGGTCCTGCTTTCTAGCAGTTTCCACAACTTAGACATTAAAAACTTTGTGAACAGGCAAAACCAATTTTCAGGTAAGCAAAAGCACCTCTTTTCATGCAAGAAATTGATGTTATATAAATGACTGAAATGTTAATCAGGTTATCTGATTTGGGGGCATCAAGGCAGAACTGGGACTTGGAAGTTGATCAATATGCAAGGATGAACAAACCAAAGTGCTTTATTGAAACAAAAATTGTAAAATCGAGAAATGAATTAGAAATAAACAAGCTTGAAAGCTGAGTATTTGGGGGAGGGGGATGGTTGTTGTTGTGTAAAAAAAATAATCCTATAGCTGCGTGCTTGTAACAAGAACAAGTTAGTACAGAGCAATGTTAGCAGGCTGTTTTCTGCGTCCAGTAAGAGAAGTAACAGGCTTAAATAGAATCAAGAATGATTCAAACAGATGATTGAGAGCAGTTTTTAACAGTGGGCATACTGACATAATGGAGTAAATGACTGCTAGACGAAGTCTTCATCCTTAATGATTTTAAAACTAGCTTGGAACAGAGAAAAAATATCCCATCCTCTCATCTGTAAATCCATTTGAGAAATAATTAAGTATCATTGTCTGTCCTTAAATTGGTTTTATGAAAAAAGGGGAAAAAAGTGAGAGAGGGGGGTGAATACTCACAACAATTCACACAAGTCACCCCTGCTCAAGATGCAGCTGAAATGGCTGTGAAAAGCCAAGGAAAGGTTTATCAAGTCTTGTACCAGAGAGGACCCTGCTGTACTTGGATTGATCTCCCACAGCCCTTTTCCATTATTTTAACAAGTGCTGCACTTCAGATCCTATCCAGAGCACACCTGAAACTAGTTTCATGCCTGTGCATGAATAAACAAGGGCTAATCATTTCACAGCTGTATGGCAAAGCATTAAAGACAGCTCAGCCACAGCGAGGGCAGTGCTGGGGCTGGGTGGTCCCACATCCTGCACTTGCTGGCACAGCTGGGATTTCTACCCATGGCAAGTGAACAACCACACAGCCTTTGCTTACAAAAACACACCCCACCTTTCCTTTCCCTTCTGCTCCTCTCATCTCAAGAAAAACAGGGCAAAAACTACTGGGTTAATGGTGTGTGGTTTGTGCTCTTCTTGCTTTTTTGTACAGTTCCAATATATTTTATTCAATGTTTTTAATGTCTAAGTTGTGGAAACTGCTCGAAAGGGGAGCAATTACCAGATTTTCTCATAGGAAATGTTATGAGACACTAACCTATTACAGAGTACTCCAGAACAAACTATTTAAAAACATTTCCAT
Organism: Daphoenositta chrysoptera; assembly: GCA_013397915.1. Lineage (NCBI taxonomy): Eukaryota > Metazoa > Chordata > Aves > Passeriformes > Daphoenositta > Daphoenositta chrysoptera. The sequence goes on from VZRO01005928.1 coordinate 1,791,441, forward strand.
GAAAGTCAGCATTGCCTCCTTTTCACATGGCACAAACAAAATGTACAAAGCATCTTTAAACCGGGGCTCTGGTCTTTTTGTACATTAAAGCTGACTTTTCAGGACACTTCAGCACTCTGTGCAGTACTTCCTATGGATTACAGGGCTTCTGGACCACCAGCTTCATATCTTGTCATAACATGGCAGTCTACAATATCAGTTTCTTTCTATTTCTAAATTATAGGAGTTGTTCTTTAAAATGAGTTGTCTCTTTTCCATCCCTTCCTGCCATGCTGTTCTCATGGTTAAAAAAAACCCACCTTCTTCCAACTTCCAGGCTGAAATGATTCATTGCTGATGTACAAAAATCTGTTCTTATGCCAGTATTGTTCATAGCCTGATTACCTCTCTCCCACTCTGCTGTTCACAGTGCTGTGCAGTGCTGTCCTCTTTCGACCTTGACTTTGAGACTAAATAAACCACACAGCTTGGTCCTCTCCAAGAAGTTATTTCACGTGACATTTTCTGTATCTATTAAAAATATTAATTCATCCCCTTGGGGCTCAGGTGCCTATGACAAAGAACATGTTAATGCTGCCATGCATTTGCCCTTTTCACAACAAGCTTACTCAGGGGTTCAGAGTCACCCCTTGAGCCACCAATGCCCCCTGACCAGGCACACATGAACACTGACTGCTGCTACAGCAGTTCTGCAAAGCCAGCTCCAGCACACCAAAGGTGTCACTCAGCTTCTACTTGATATGGACTTGGTCCCTTCAGAAAATCTAACTTATTTGTCTAACATCTCACAGACACTGTGGCACCAGGGACTGAGTCCAGCTCCTCTGAGAGCTTTTAAATACGTCAGCCAGGAGATACTGCCTCCATCCTTTTTACCTCCTTCAGTCTCCTACAAGATTCCTGCACACTTTCTACCCTCTGTCACAGACCAGGTGGTGCTCGTGGTGCCAGACGTGTTGCACGGTCCATTCCTGCCCCAGGTGTGTCCAAACTTGAGTGTTGATCGAGTGCTGCAGTGGAGAAAAAGCAACCACTTGTGATATGTGCCTGATAAGGAGCATGGAAGGGGAGGCAGCAGACACTGAGTCTGACTCCTTCAGTGCTTGACTTTGCAGCACAGACACTGAACGCCTCTGTAACACTGTGCATAGACAAGAGGTTTCCCAGCATTTTTGGAAAAGCTTATACTGAAAACAATAGATGTCAATGATATGCACATGAGTCACTGCTAGAATTGGGACTTTTAAGTCCAGTGCACAAACATCTGTCACTTGAACCAAGGACACGGACAAGGACCTCCTCCAGACTCCTCTGTTCTGGTGGCTGGCAGTAATGCCCACTGCAGAAGTGACTGCAAAGGCACTCCCAAATGGAGCTCAGGCAAAGGCAGCTGGGTGAGACAGCTCTCACATCATCCCTTGTACTCACAAACTTAGGCAGACAGTAGCAGAAGGTAGGCAAAGATCTTATTTTTACAAATTTGAGCTTTAAAACTTCAGTTTTGCAGGAGAGCACTTCTTCCCATGCATCTCACCCCAATGCTGCTAGGAGAGCAGCAGGGCAGTTAATAAATTCCTTATGCAGAGGGAAAGAGAGAAGCCTGGTTTGCAGGAGAAAAGTGTTTATGTGGGCTGAGAAAGGTATAGGGGAAGGCAAGTCACCATTGCTCTGTGGACCAGCTCTCCCCCCAGGGGCTGATGCACTGCCACTTGTCTGCACAGACATTTGAACAGAGCCACGGCAAGAGCTGATGTTGAAGCATTACCAGTTTCCCCCTGCAATTCCAATTGACTCACCCGGTTCTCCATCTTCCCCCCATTCCCCCACCCCAAGTTTTCCTCCTCTATTCAAATAATACACTTGGGGCAATTCCCAGTTCTTGGTCCCTGCTCCTCCCAGCTTGCTCTCTCCGTGTTCCTTCCTTCCTTCACACATACTCCTAGCCACCTTTTCCAATTGAAGCAGTCACAACTTCCTGACTCTCCTCATCAAATCCCAGTCCCTCATTCCTCTCACACCCAAGTCCTTTGCCCAACAAATCTCACTATCCTCAATCAAAAGTGAATTCCTTCCCCCATTCCCTCGTGTTTACCCCATCTGCCATCAATGTCTTCTCCCTCTCACCTATAGTCCTTTCCATTATTAAGCACTGGAAAGCTGAACAGTGGATTTGGGGGTCTTCCTTAGGAACAACAGGGAAAGAGGGGATAGGGAAGAAGGCATCAGTGGGAACCAGGAATGGCAGGCTCCTCCCTGCTCAGCCCAGTGATGCAGCCCCTGCCATAGTTACATGGTTTTGATTCCCACTGTATGTCTTGTACCACATTCAGTTTTCTATGGGAAAGAAAGAGGTCTGCACAGTCTCACTGGAGGTAAAACCAATGTACATTTTATTTGGTATAAAACAAAGATACACACACATACCAAAACCACATTTACTGAACACGTGCTATCCATTTATACAAACATTAATATATTTGGCCAAATCAGAATTGAAAGCAGAGGTAAAAAAAAAAAACACTGGGGACATCCTCTATTCAGAGGTAATTTCCCCTACCCAAACTGGAGTTCCTATCCCAAAACACTGAAGTGACAAATAATTTCAAAGAAATATCTTTGAGAATATTTGAACACAGGCAAAAGACCACCACATTCTAAGATCAAAAGAATACACACTCTTTTGACTGAAATTCCTTCAAGAGACTTACACCCATCATGAAAAGCTTCAGCCTATATACAGTTGAAGTTTGGCAAAATTGGACATTTAGAAACAGGGCAACAAGTCTGGAAGCTCCAGGGAAAGACTGGATTCCCACCTAACAGCAACAAGAAATGGAACTGCAGGTGCCCTAGGTTAGCAGCAGAGCTTAACATCTCAATGCTGGAAGCAAGAATTTCACAGTACTCAATATCCAGACTGCAAGCTTTAAAACGTTAATCAGCTTCCAGCCTGTTGTTCAGAGCTGAGACTGCCAGATATGTGTTTCACCAACAAGCAACAGGCCCCTTCATCATTGAAACCGACCACCTCGATGTGTTTGGATCTCACATTCATCTCTTTAAACCACAGCCAAGAGAAGGACAGCCTGGACCTGGCCCCTCACTCACACACACACACTGCAGTGGGGTGTTGAAAACTGCTGTTGCAAGGTTTGACAAATCCTATTTCTCCCACGTCATCCTCCACAGTGGTTGGTGTCACATCAAGTTAAATAGGAAAGACAAAACAACATCTAAGGTAGTCCAGTGCTGCACGGATTGCATGGTGACTCTGAGACATGACATGCACCATCAGAAAGTAGTAGTGACAGCTCTCTATGTTCAAGAAAGGAACAGAACATGCTGTCGGGCTTGCTGGCTCTCAGGGTTTCAGTTGTTTAATTCCGTTACCATAACAAACCCAGAAACTCTGCAGTTTTTTTTGTCATCGAGCTTTACTGAAAGTGGTGATACTGAGAAATTAATGCAGAAACTCAGGACTTTTCTTGATGCCCAGACTGATGGGGGAGGAGGGGGATAAAATGACTCATGCAATACTGAAGTTGTTAAACAAGTAACTCCACACCCATTCTAAGACTTCTGTTAGATACTGCAACTGATACTAAAGTATTTCTATTGTACCTGCAGTATGCAAGTATGTACTGTGGATATCTACAAGGACTCCACCAGTAATATCCTAAGGAGTAGAAATAAGGCAGGGGCCAAGTATTTCTTGGCCCTGGACTTTCATAATTTCCCACAAGTATGTCACTACAGTTTGCCTCCCCGAAAGAAACTATTTAAATACAGATATGATGTTGTAAAGGAGCAATTAACAATTACGGCATGGAAATATCCTAGCCTTTTATGAATAATTACAGTACTCAAGTTTCTACCTCCCTTAAGTCGGATGTGTGACAACCAGAAGTTAAGTAAAAACAGATGACAGAAATGTCTTGTGAGCATCTGTCAGTTTTGTACCCACTTCCCACTATGACTTTTTAATAAATTAAACTTGTTAATTCATTGTACATAATGTAGCACAAGTAGGTAATTTTCACCAATCTCAGTCTGAAATACTAAAACTCTATGGATCAGTCCTGCACTCAGATTCTAAACCTTCCAAGTTCAGGTTGACTGTAAAAATGTGTTTACTGTTCCCTTGCTTATCATGCCATGCCCTGCTCTAAAAGAGCAGTTGTGGTTCAATTTTCTACATCATCCAGTAGAACTGTGACTTTACTTCAAAATGCCCAAGCCATAAATGGCCAGCTGCTCTCAAAATGCAGTCTAACTATGGGTGTCCTGCTTTCAGCAAGTTCCAGTTGCTTTTAAAGATCTCTGCCACTGGAGCTCCATGCCGGTTGTCCTAATCAGGCCTGTTTCTGTCTTTTCAGGTAAATACCAACACTGACATTTGACAGTACATTTGCTTTATCTTCAAGGCCTGAGTTTCAAGACCAAGTAGATGCTGTAAGCACCCTGAATGATGCTGTCCAATCAAAACACCCTGAAGAGAAAAATGGGATGCATTTTTTGGTGAGTCTTAGTTGTCCCCCTTGGGCAGGAGAATTTTAGAAAACCTTCTAGTGACAGAAGCGCACACGTCACACCATCAGTAATTAAGCAATGGCCATCAAGCCTCATATGCTCTTGCACATACTGTTCTAAGATGTCACTCTGGGCTACTTCCTCCTTTCTCAGCTTTGGATATTCCCTATGGATTTTTCAGAAGAGTTTTCTAATAAACTCAGGTGCACTGAATACAAACCACAAATTGCACTTGCTGTATTTTGTACACTTTGCCCAATTGAGCCCTTTTCACGTTATAAAAAAATTTTAAAATTAAATTAATCACTTACGGGGAGCAATCAAGCTAGTGAACAACTTTTGTTGACAGAAATAATTATTGATACAGAAAATGCATCTATCATAGAATATCCTGAGTTGGAAGAGACCCACAAGGATCATCAAAGTCCAGCTCTTGGCCCTGCACAGGACAGCCCCAAGAATCACATGATGTGCCCAAGAGCATTGTCCAACTGCTTCTTGAGCTCTGTCAGGCTGGTGCTGTGACCACTTCCCTGGGGAGCCTGTTACAGTGCCCAACCACCCTCTGGGTGAAGAACATTTACCTAATATCCAACCTAAACCTCCCCTGGCACAACTTCAGGCCATGTCACTGGTCACTACAGAGCAGAGATCAGTGTCTGCCCCTCCATTCCCCTCATCAGGAAGCTGTGGACTGCAATGAGGTCTCCCCTCAGTCTCCTCCAGGCTGAACAGACCAAGTGCCCTCAGATGCTCCACACACAGCTTCCCCTCAAGGCCTCTCAGCACTTTGCAGCTCAAACATGGAAACAGTTTCAAAAAATACTAAATAATTTCCGATAAGTGGATTTCCTCCCAGCTATAAGAATCAAGTTAAGCTAGATGTCAACACTTCTTTCCTCATCACAACGAACCATTTAAATGAAATTGTGGATTTTGAAAAATGTACAAAAGATATTTACCACCTAAAAGAGTGTGATGAGATTCCCTGTCAAGGTGAGGAGAATGCTTAACAGTTGCATCACACAATTCTGTGATTGCAACTTGCTAAGAACAAATCAACAGAATATACTGGATTTTAATCTCTCATCTGATTTAAGAAAATAAGTAGCCTATCATCTTTTGCTGTGCACAAAAATCTTACTTTCTTTCCAAACCTGTCAGTACAAGCCAGGCTGGGTGTAGTCCCAGAAAAACCTTCCAAAATAGGTTATCTGACACAGGTTATCAAGGCATTAGTACAGGTATTGTCTATCTATACAATACCATTATTAAATGCCACTGGAACACTCAGAGACAAATTTTGGTGTCACAGGCACTGTGAGAGAATGCAGAAACATCCCTTAAATAATACACAAGGTTGTTCCAGCACAAAATGAGACTGTAATTCTTACTTCAAGCAGAAGCCCAAGGATACAAAACTGTATGAAGCATGCTACTGGGAAATGGATAGATTTGTTCCAAAACATCCTTATGACTACATTTTCGTGTCAGATAATGAAAGAAACCTGCTTCTTGTGCCATCATACTCTCAGATGGGAAGATCAAGGGGAAAAAAAGAGCTAAAATAAATGAAGGTTCATCCTAACTTACTGACATGCTGTACAGCATAATAGTCAGAGCACAAAAATGTACAGTGCAATTCAAACACCTCCTCCATGATAACACAACATCTTTGAACTGCCTTTATTTTCAGCACTTTATATAAATACCGCTTTCTTCCTGATCCTGGATTATCCTCAATCTGAAACTCATATTCTGGGTTTGTATTTGAGGACTACATGTAAACATCCCTATAATCCTGTACGCTCTTGTAGGGCCATTTAATGACTACCAGACTGTAATGGATTCAAAAGCAGTCTCTATGAAGTTATGAAACTGCATCCTTAAATTACAACTGAAACTTCTATCCCCACATCAAGAAATTAAGAAACAAAGGTACTCGCAGATACACACACACCCTCTTCTCACACAAGTTGCAGGATATCTGCAGGAACATGTCATTTTAAAATCCAAAATAAAACTTCAGGGCTTTTTGTTTGGTTTTTTTTTGTTTGTTTGTTTGTTTCATTTGTTTGTTGGTTTTTTTATTAAAAGGTTTTATTTGGGAACTTCATTATTAATTTTTCTTAGCCTCTTAGGAAACATTTGCTTTTGTCCAGCAGTTGCCAGCTGAGAGGATGTTATTGTTTGGAAGGGATGTGATCAGGGGGACCCGGTGCACGGCACAATGTGTCAAGCCCGGAAGCGAGGGAAGAAAAGTGATTCTCTCATCTGACAGAGAAAACACAACGGAAATATTGAGCATTTGCCTTCCAGTTTCATTCATCCCTACACGTGTTCCAAAGAAATATATTAGTCACCTGTATCTCACATGAGTGTCACCAAACTGTATCAATATATGTATATTTTAAAAAATCCTACTTTCAAAACAATTACAGATTTCTTTAGAAAAGCAAAGATTTCTGCCACAAACATCTTCAAAACACATAAGCAGGCGAATGCTTACCGTCTCTGCACGACTGCTTACCCTGCTGCTCTGAACGATGGACAGAATTGGACACGGTTCCCCCTCCCTCAGTCCCCTCCCGACAGCACCAGCAACCAACAGGGGCAGAGACCATCCCTGCAGAGCAGGTTTGGAGCAGGAGAGCTGAGTCCTGCCCTGCAGCAGGCACCCTCCTGGCTGTCCACTGACCTCTGCGGAGACTTCACAGAAGCCTCTTGTGTTTCAGTAGCAGTAGGACAGAGGCCAGCGTGCTTCTGACCTCCTGAAGGGCGATGCTCTCACAGGAGCACCTTCCAGGCCCTCTAGTTCCTTGCTGAGAGTCTTCACCTGGGGGATTTCTAAATTTTCATGCAGTTTGTTTGTAGCGTACCTGTGCTTTGTACACGAATCATGGTTTCACGCTGAAAGGGCTCCAAGAGTGATGCCGTACTCGGAGGACACCTCTTACCAAACCCTTTTGGTAAGTAAAACATCCCCCCGCCCTCTCCGCGCCGCCCAGAAGGAACACAGCCACACAGAAGCCACGGCGGGCCGGGGGGCCTGGACCCTGCCGCGCTGCCTGTACCCGAGGCGAGGCGGGTGTCCCTCAGCCGGGGCTGCCCCCGAGAGAGCGCCCGGCCCACCAAGCGGGCGCCTTCCATGCCAGCGGTGACCCCCGCGCTCAGCTCTGCCCGACGGCGCCCGTCTGTCCGTCCGTCCGTCCGCCCTCGGGCCCGTCCGGGACGCGGGGCTCGGGCTCTACCGGGCGTCGCCGGCGCTGAGGGGGTAGGCGAGGATGCTCATGGCCTCTCCGCACGCCGCCTCCACCTGCCGCACCTGCTGGCGGCTCAGGCGCTCCCGCCAGGCGTGCACGGCCTCCCGCGCGTCGCGGGCGGAGATGAGGAAGGGCCGGTCGGAGGAGTAGGCGGCGCCGCGGGTCATGTTGAGCACGAAGCCCTCCAGGGCGGGCGGCACCGTCAGCCCGGCGAAGCGCAGCAGGCGGCGCAGCTCGGCGCGGGGCTCCCGCACCAGGTCCTCGTAGCGCAGCTGCGTGTAGCGGCGGCGGAGCCAGTCCGGGGCGCGCCGGGCCAGGAGGAGATCGCGGAGCCAAGCCTGGCAGATCACCTCCAGCGCGCCGCCGAGGAAGAACTCGGCGCGGTGCTGCGGCTGCGGCGCCCGCCCGCCGCCCAGCAGCCCGGGCGGCAGCAGGAGATGCTGCTGGTGGTGGCGGGCCGGGCCCCGCGGCTCGGCGGGGGGGCGGGCGGGCCGCC
>VZRO01005928.1:1800810-1829798 GCA_013397915.1 Daphoenositta chrysoptera
CCCCCGCCCGGGAAGGGGCGCACCGAAAAGGAGGTGTGTTAGCCAGGACAGGTACCGAGCAGCCGAGGAGGAGTGGTTGGTCCTGCTCTTCACCAGAGCTCCGGAGAGAGAACAGGCAAGACGCTCCAGTAAAGAGAAGAGGTGCAAATGTATTTTTTAGGGTAGATAGCAGCTATTAAAATCTGCAGTGAGTTTCAGAAATGCTGCAGTTCGGCGCTGTAGAGAGCTGCGGGGTTTCTCAGCCACACTTTTGTCTACGTGTGTGTGCTGATGGGATGCGGACATCTCGATCATGACTCATTGCTCCAGTTTTTACATCTGTAAGTTTCGTATCTGTCTGAGCGGGTCACCCTTTGCAGTTGGTAGGAAGAAATGGGCACCCACTGAGGGACATCTGTGTCGTGGATGTTTTCCTGATAGCCCTCTTTATTAACTACAGTAGGAGCATAAAATTACCAGTTCAAACGTAGAGTTCTGGTTTTTTGACGTCTAAGATTAGTTGAAATCTCCTGGGGGCTGGAAAGTCGACGAGATGTTGACTTCGGGTGTTTAAATTAAAATATATAGTCTCAAAATCTCCAGCCCAGCTCCTGCCTGACCTTGGAAGGTGCTCACATAAGGAGATGGACCCCGATCCCGTGTTTCTGGTGAAGGCATCCAGCTGTCAGGAAAGTGAGGTCCCTGTCCTGCTGATGGTGTAGCGGGAGCTGCTGACTGTCCTGACCTCTAGGCTATAGGTGGCATCCTCTGTAAAACACCACTAATATTTAAGTATAGTGTGCAGGGTGAAATTCAGAGAGGATAACACAATTCTTGCCCTTGGCATGCGATGCTTTGACTCCCAGAGGAGTCTGTGTGGTACGTATGCACCTGTGGTTAGACACGACACAGCCTTTGTCAATGACACCACACGCAACAGAGAGCAGAAACAACCCACTAGTTACATGAGTTCTAAAAATGCTCCATCTCTAGTACAGATATATAGATACACAGTTTGAAGATACTGCACGTAGTATGATGTCTAATTATTAAATAATAATACAATTTTGAATTTGTCAGGCAAAGTACAAAGAGCAGAAATCAATGCGAGAGAGAAAAAGCATGCTTCTCTTCTGTCCAGGTGGTGAGCCAGTAGTCTGCCTGCTAATGCTTTACTTGCCCCGTGTTAATAAGTGTTAAAGACTGGGCTTCCTGCCCTTTATAGCGTGCTGAGTGAGTAGATGGTGCCAAACATGATTTGGGAGCTCCTGAGCAGAAGAATGTCAAAATTCTTGGAAAGGAAATTCTGCCTCAACATACATTTCACTGCTTATATTTTTAAACACCAAGATTCATCAATATCTCACACTCACCAGTGTAAATTTCACCTCTCACTCAGTAATACCAGGATTTCATCCAGACCCTCAAGCAACTAAAGGAGGACGACAGAATAAAACCACCCAAAATCAGGTTACAGTCTTGCCAAAAAAACCCCTTCCCCATCCAAAAACCATGCATACTTAGTATTTTGAGACTCTCCAGCGTAGTTGACTTGTGGGGCATCATGCAAAATAGTAATTTGGGTGGATTTACCAAGGTGGGATCCTTAGAAGTGCTGATGAGAATGGAGAACTCTGAGATGCGAGGATTTTCCCTTTGTGAGGGGTTGGCAGTAGCATCAGCACCACTGATGGCCAATGAGCCATGCTGCAGGACAAGTTACTTTAAGCTAATTTGGTATTGGTTTCTATGACACATACTTAGGTCTAAGAACTAAAATCAAGGTCTTAAACCTGCCTAACTGAAATAAAGCTGTCTTGCAAAGAATGAAACGTGTCACAGAGTAAGACAGCCTGTCAGATAAATGTGAAACCATAGAAATAAAACTATGTACGTCTTAAGGTGATTTTTTCCAGAAAATGGAGCTACAAACTTCTGTGGCAACTGTTCTAGAAAAAATGAAAGATGCAACAGGCTACATATTTTAGTAAAAATAAAACCAAAGTTGTTAAAAGATTATATAAAAAAAAAAAAGACAGTAAATGTTTTGTTCTGCACCTTCACAACGGTTCCCCTACTGCAAGAGGATTACGCTGTAAGTGTTTACTTTAGATGTTTTGGGTTAGGACTTTTTTGGCACAGGGAGATTCCAGCAAAGCTGAGATTCATTTTGCCACCCAGCAGGTGCCTGAGCTAGACTTGTAATCATTGAGCTCCAGCCTTCCTGAAGGAAGTACTGACTTCACAAAAAGTACTGAATTTGAGCATTGGGGAGAGCACTGCAGGTCTGAATAGAGTGGGAAGAGATCAGCTTTTTCTTTTCTCGATTTTCAGTTCTGTACTGTGTTTTCCCTTCAGCACAGATAAGGGGGATGATTTTCCCCGATTTAGGCTTTTTCTATAAACTATAAAGACACCATTTACATATACAAATGATCTTCATCTCCTTCTGAGATCAGGACAGTTCTGTGCCCAAGGGAGACAGTCAGGTTCTTCTTCATTGATCTGTGAAGTATTCTGCCCATTTGGCATCTAGCTCCTGCCATTTTTTGGTGATAATTCTGTGCTTAATATTATTTTGTAAAGAGAGGGAGAAAGAATATAGGCATAACATGTTCTGCATACTTTAGTATTGCAGTATTTCCTTTCTAGTTTCCAAGCTTGTCACTGTAAGTACTGGCTGTTTTTAATATAACATAACATTGGCTTCCTGTGTATTATCTCTCTAACTTAATTTTTGCTCTTCTGTCTCCCACGGTGCTTCTACTGTCAAGAGAGACAGTAAATGCTGGAATGCAGCATTTAAGCCTCAATAATTTTTATCTTCTCAGCAGAGGCTTCAAAATAGAAATAGTTGCCTCTATATCTTGCAATCTTTCAGCTCTTGCATGCTCTTGTCATTTTCACAGAGTACTTTGTGAGTAAAAATAGCTTGATTTGCTGATAAAATTAAACATGCTTTGCACAAGGAGCACCGCCCTCAAACATCCTGACTGTTAATGAGCTCTCTGCTTGCACATGTTGTCACTCACAGGTTTCAGCCAAGAGGAAGTCTGTGGTTAGTAGCAGCTTAAAAACCTTCCAGAAGCCAACAAGCTAGGACAAATGTCCTTATTTTTGAAGTTACTTTGTCATCCGATGTTCCAACATGTGCAACACCACATGTTCCACATATGGGACCAGACTTGGTATTGCTCACATTTCAGAAAAGACATGTTGAGAATAAAGGAAAGGAGAAGCCAGTCCAGGCGAGATGGCTGATGGAGAAGGGACTTTTTGCAGTGTAGTTTTCCCCCAAAGTGGAACAGAGATTGAAGACCTGCAAAAGCTCAAAATGTCACAGAAATTCTGAGAGACTCAATGGAAATTTAGAGGATCTGAAGAAAGTGCCAAGTAAGACAAAAGCAGAGTAGACTTCTAACCCGAAGCTGGTAAGCAGCTGGGTTGAAGTGGCTTCCGATGCAAAGCCACATTCAGAAAGTAGCAATTCAACTTTTTGCATGTACACCTGATGTGGGGATCTGCATGGTGGCACAAAACCAAAATCCAAAATCCCGTCTCTCCTCCCGAAAGGGAGCAGCCGGGAAATCTCTCGTGATAAGGGTGAGTGGATTGGCTCCTCCCAAGATCCTTTGCTTTCTCACATTATGTATGCACCTTTTGTTACTGCTATTGGTTTTGCATCTCTCCTCCCCTTTTCTACCCAATATGTCTCCCTTTCCAGATTGTTCTCCCTTCCCCGCTCTCCCATTGCTCCCCGTTCCCGGCCACTCCTTCGGGTTTTCCCTGTTGGCCCCTGTACCCCAACCCCGCCCATGCACCGCCCCTGTGCCCTGGGACCATTGGCCCTCCTGCTCGCTCCGCCCTCCTGGTCCCCAGACAAAACCCGACGACACCACTATGTCCTTGTCTTTACCTCTGGAGGCTTTCACTCCAAGTAGATTAGAGTTCTTCTGTGGAAGGCCATGCAGAGACCCTCCCTCGCCTCCTTTATCACCGACGGGCAGCGGAGCTGAGCTCTCTGGGAAGGCTGCGGATTGCTACGCCGTGCCACACTTAAAAAAGGCACCGCAACAACCGGATGTCACTCTTGAGCATCTGCAAGGAAGACAAAGAAATGATGCAGTAAAACTGTGGTGTTCTTAACTACCTTGTCTGTGTACTCCCGATCATTACACCGGCACAAGTCCAGACCTCTGAGTTTCTCTGTGGGCTGATTTGAGAGAAGCCAGGTGTACAGTTAGGAGTCACAGCCAGCATGGCTTCAAGAGAGGAAAGTCCTTCTTATCAAACCTGATTTCCGTTTGTGACAAGGTAACCCACCCAGTTGATCATGGGAAGCCAGTTGATATAATCTTTTTGGATTCCAGTAAAGCTTTCGATACTGTCTCTCACAGCATCCTTCTGCACAAAATGAGTTAGGTTAAACACATCATGGGATGGGTGAGCAACTGGCTCATGGGTTGGGCACAAAGGGTTACAGTGAATACAGACATCAGACTGGTGTCCTATCATGAGTGGGGTTCTGCAAGCCTCTCTCTTAGGTCCTGTGCTCTTCAACATCTTCATGAATGACTTGGATGCAGGACTGGAAGGGATACCAAGCAGGTTCACAGACAATACAAAACTGGAAGGAGCTGTTGCCTCCCTCAAAGGCAGGGAGGCCCTGCAGAGAGACTGACAAATCAGAGGGCTGGGCAATAACCAACCGTATGAAGTTCAGCATGAGAAAGTGCTGGACTTGGCACCTGGATTGGGGCAGAATGTATGGACAGACTGAGGAATGAGATGCTGGAAAGCAGCACCATGGAAAGGCTGTCCTGGTCAATGGCAAGATGAATCTGAGTCACCAGTGTGCCCTGGCAGCCAGGAGGGCCAACCCTGTCCTGGGGGGCATCAGGCACAGCATCACCAGCCAGGCAAGGGAGGGGATTGTCATGCTCTGCCCTGCACTGGCGTGGCCTCACCTTGAATATTGTGTGCAGTTTTTGGTGCCACACTATAAGAAAAATATAAAACTATTAGAGAGTGTCCAAAGGAGGGCAACGAAGATGGTGAAGGGGGGGACATCATATGAAGAGTGGCTGAGGGTACTTGCTCTGTTCAGCCTGGAGAAGAAGAGACTGAGGGGAGACCTCAGTCTCTTATACAATGTCCTCATGAAGAGGAAGAGGAGGGGCAGGCACTGATCTCTTGTCTGTGGTGACCAATGACAGGACCTGAGGGAAGGCCTGGAGCTGTGCCAGGGGAGGTTTAGGCTGGGTATTAGAAAAAGGTTCTTCACCCAGAGTGTGGTTGGGCACCGTACCAGGCTCCCCAGGGAAGTGGTCACAGCAGCAGCCCGACAGAGCTCAAGAATCATTTGGACAACGCTCTCAGGCACATGGTGTGACTCTTGGGGATGGTTCTGTACAGGGCCAGGAGTTGGACTTGATGGTCCTTGTGGGTCCCTTCCAGGTCAGGATATTCTGTGCTTCTGTACAGCTTCAGGTTTTGGTTAATACAATCACATAGCCACCATGCAACTCATACCAACCAATGGTTCTGCAAAAGAGCAGGGGCAGCAGAAAGGCACAAGATTTCTCTGTACCCCTCAGACTGAGGGGCAGTTTAGTTGGGGGACCAACAGCATGTGTGGAGCTGGAAGGGAGGGGATGCATTTCTCCCTTCTCTCCCAAATTTCTCCAGTTATTCCTAAGAACTGGTAGAGTTGTAAAGTTAGGCAATCTGCTGCTCTCTGCTTCCTGACATAAGAGCTGGACACAGAGGTGTTCAGGTCAAGCCAAATTCAGCACTGCAGCCTGTGTTTGGGCTCAGGAATGCTTGATAGCCCAGTTCAGCACTGCTGAACCAGCTGTAGCCTGATGGGTACCTAGCTAGGGCAGCTCTTCTGCGACCAAGAGAAGCAGAGAAGCAGAGATGTTTTATTTCTACTTTTGATTTATTTAAAAATTAAGGTATAACTAATATACTACACTGTAATTGTCAGAGTAGGGATTGTCTGGGGCTTTCCAATAATGTGAGATCTGAGTACTGAAATGGCAAAAAACAAAAAAAAAAGAAGCAGGAAGGTTTGGGGTTTGGGTTTTTTTTTAAATTTAAAACATGGTTATATCATCAGCGATCTTGTGAGCTCCTCTAACTTCCTCTAAGAAAGGAAGTTAATGCCATCATTGAAGATGATAGAAAATGCTACTAGGAAATGTAATAAGAAAATGCAGGAGGTAGAAGGCAGAGCAAAGCAAGCTTATGAATTTGTTGAGGTTCAAGAGGAAGCTCAGACGGAAGTCTGTTATTATTTATACCAGTGTAAATTCAGATAAATCAGCAACAATGAAAGAAAAAAGCATCTATTCCGTGATCCAGCTCAATGCTAATGCAACTTGAGTCTTCCTAAATGCCGCCAAGGATGACTCTAATCTGAAGACTTTAAACCTCTCCCCTGTAGAGTGGGCTCTGTTGTCCCATTAGCAGAAAGACAGTTCTTTCACAGCCCAGAAACAATTACACTACACCAATAGCCAGCACCTCCATCACACTGGCTGGCAATTAACAGCAGCTGCCAAAGTAAAATTATTCCTATGGTAATGTGTTTGGGGTCTCAGAGCTTTGAGTACAAGAACTGCCTCTATACTAAAATGTGTGGGAAATAATCGTTTTTAATGGCAGGAACTGTGAATCTTTTTCGGTTTTCTCTCATTGTCAGAGGCTTACTATTACTGAATTAGAGATGTTGATTAACAGCAAGCTTTCACAACTCAACAAGTTAAGCCATTGTGTTGGCATAATTAGGGAACTAATTCTTTCACAGTTCACTCAAGCGAAGAAATGGACTAGAAAATTTAAGACCTATTTTTAACAGGGGATTTTTTTTCCCCCGAAGTAACTGCTCTGATAGCTATTGTAACAAAATACTCGCAATTCTCCTGCAGCTTCCTAAGGCAACACTTTCATGCACAGAATATAATTTTTGGACTGAACATCTATCTGCCTTTTTTTTTCACTTCTGTCATATGTGCAAATCTGTACTGGCATATGCAAATGAAAATGCTGAGTGCTTGATCACTTCACCTACTTTATAAATATGTCCCATCAAGTTTTCTAAAGACAATTTTGCAAATTCAGAATTTCTGAATAATTTCTGCAAATTATTCCCAGGAGACATTACTGTGCCTGTATGGAAGAAAGACAAATCCCAGAATGTATAATTCACTTGAAAATTAATCTTGTATGTGCTTGTGCCAGATTATTTAATTGTCATGAGGAAAATGTTAGCAGGGAAAAAGGTATTGATTCTGGGAAATTCCTGGGTTCCTGGAACTTCTGGGCACCAGTTTAACTCCCTGCCTGTCATTACTGGTTATTAATGAAGAAGTCTTCTCTGCGCTTGTTATGCTGTTAATTGGGGGTTTCTGACTGGAATGGTAGTCAGCAGTCGACAATTTCTTTTTTCAGATGTCTAATGAGTGCAGCAGATTTGAAAATTGGTGTTAGTCTCTTGCTTTGGGCCTTCACTACAAGCTTTACAAAACTTGTCCAAAGCACACTCATAGCACAATTAAGCACTTGCAGCACACCATGTATTTAGTGAGGCATCCCTGTGCCTGTATGCTTTAAACACTGGATGAAAACCATTTTGGTTTGACTGTAAACCTCTGTCAACAAAGAACTTGTACGCTGCTTTCTGGAAAGAGAGACTGCTTAAGTTTTCTCTGGGCAGTTTTTGGTATGCAAATGTTAATTGTCAGGCTCCTTGTTACTTTAGCTATGTACACAATTCAATGCCAGTTTCAGGTTTTATATGACTGTCAAAATGCCTCACAAAATTTACTAAAGCTTTAGTGCAGAAATCATCTGCTCTTCAGTAGCTTCACTCTCATTATACTCATTAGAAAAATGAAGAGAAAACACACAAGCCTAGCTCATGAAACAAGGGGGTGAACAGGAAAAAAACACACAGTAAAAGGTCATTACAGGATATAGAGGCTAATTTACTAAGGAGAGATAACTGTTGTTCCAGCTGAACAACAATAAAAAAAGTTACATGCAGTTGCAGAGCTGCTGCAAAAATTTATTTCAACTATGCAGCTCAAACAGAAAATATTCAAAAATATCCTGAAAACTTCAAGCTGATCTCAGCACAGTTTCTGCAATACTCCTCAGGTTCTCTCAGAAGAATTGGGCTGACTATGGAAATGTTCTGGGAAAACTTGATCCTCTGTCCAGGCAGATTTCACACATTATTTATTAGCTGCTGGGCTTTGCTGTATGGAGAAGAGCATGCAGGTATTGCTGGTCGTCAAATCAGGCTGCTCCAGTTGGCCAGCCATGAGGAATGGCCAAGGCTGGAGCATGTATTCGAACTCCCTATACCTCTGCTCTGCTTACAGGAAACTTTATTCTAGTTTCTTTTGCTGTATTTCTTGTCAGTGGTGGTTGATTTTTCCTTTGTCCTTCCTTCACTGTCTTCAGTCCTCTTACCTATGGGCTTTTTTTTGTTTATCCTCTTGCTGGATGGTCCTGTCACCCAACCTCCAAGTAAAAGTATTGATCCATTTGAAGCTGAAGCAGCTGCCCAGGCAGGATCTACAGGGGACTGTTCATGTTTGTTTCGGTACTGTGGTGAAATGCCCCTATTTTACATCTTGTTTTGAGAAATAGTCATACTTTGTGGTTTTACTGGGTGGAGATTTTTATTTGTGATTTCTCCTCCAAACTACCATTGGGAAATACCCCCTGAAAATACTGCAAGACTACTGGCAAAGCAGGAAGAAAGTTTTACTAAAATTTCTAATATTTTAAGTAATATTTTAAGCTGCCTCCATCTGAGTTCTGAGGAAGGTAAATTACCTCAAGCAAGCTAACTCTAATGGGGACCTTACCTGACTAATGGGTACAGGCTGGGCTGACATGGGATCCTTGACCATGGGAAGGTGGGGGAGCCCCATGGGATTTGGCAGGGACCGTGGGTGCCCTTAGGAGCTCAGCCTTTTGTAACTGACAATTTTCTGCACCTTTGGCTTTCATTTCTGCTGAGAGTCATTTTGCTGACACCCATCCACATCTGAGCTGAGTTGCTGCTGAAAGGGGCCAGGCTTTTCCCCTTTTGCTCATTCAGAGTTGCTAAAAAAGCAGAAATATACTAGTGAGTTATTGTCTGTATCTCCCCTTGAAAACGTAACTAAAACATGGCAAGGGTCTGTCTTCTCTGAGTCGCCTTGATGCACACACAGCTGTTTTGTAAAGGGGGTGGGGTGTCCTCTTGATTATAGGAACTGAGTGAAATAACTTCACCATGGAGAGTCATGCCTGCTTCCGAACTTAGCCGAACTAGGGAGCTAAACGGCTGCTTTACATTTTAGTTATTTGGGAGTTTTGTCTACTTGGTCTTGGTGATAAGCTTCCAAACAGGTTTCACCCAAGTTCATGGTCTATAGGATGACTTGAAATAAAGGCATTTCTTAGCAGTGGTACGACCTTGCCTCTTGAGTAACTCAGCCATAGCAGACTTCCATCTGTGGAACACTGAGGACCTTCTTTGAAGCTCTGGTTTAAGTCATCTCCTGAGGGACATATCCTAAAAACACAGACTTGGTCAGGAGTACATCCAGCTCTCCTGGACCCTGGCATCGTGACTCAGTGATAGTTATCAGGGATATCAGTCAATTGAGCCATGCCTGGTACTTTGAAAAACTCTTTAATGTCAGTTCCTTCATTCTTGATCCATTTTGTTTCTTGCTCTTATAAAACTGGGGTTTTTTTCTCTTCAGTATGAACTGCCTTTATTCAAAAGTATCCTGGGCTTTGATTTACTGCACCTTATAGTACCATCAAAAGGATTTTGTAGGGAAATATAATGTGGTGGCACATGTAATGTAATGTGGCACTTTTCACAATAGTTTGGCTTTACTGATTTCATGGGTTCCGTGAAGCCTAGGGATTTCTCAGTGCCATCCTTCATCCTCTGGGGAATACTGGCAGTTATTCTGCAAGGAAGTCAAATAGATCAGTTTGCTTAAATGTTTTGTCTGGGATCTAAGATGCACTGTGTCTATTTACTTCGTTAACTTACCTTTATCCTGTGGGAGTCCTAATAAATTAAGGTTCTCTTTGAAGAGCTCCTGCAAAAACAATTAAATGTTTGTGTTAAGAGACCTGTTTTCCTTCCCTATATGGCCCAAATAAGAGCTTCCTGTGATCTGAGTTCCAGCCTGGCATGTTACAGGATGGAGTTTTACTGCCTCAATCACAAGTCCTTCTGTCCAACAACATACTCTAGTAAAAAGCATTTAATGTCTTTTCTGATTTAATTAGAGATGCCTCCAAATGTCTCCTGATGGAAGTGAAACTGGTGTCAGCACCAAAGTTGTGGCTTTGCGGAATGCTGTCTCAATTTCTGCTGCCATTGAATGGGAAGACCGTCAAGAAATTTAAAATAACCTTGATGTGTTTAGTAATTATCGTGACAAATCTCAAATTTTCAAATGATGGATATCAGTATCCTCAGCAGTTAGTAGGTAAGTATCCTCTCATTGACAAAAATACATAGGTTTTCACTGTAATCCAAAAAACCTTGAACAGTTTTTATAGGAAATGGAAAGCAGAAAAGGATTGTAAAATTAAAAATATATTTATCTGTTTCAGTCTGGAAAAAAAACCCAGTCCAAATGAAAGAGCACATGGCTAATATTTCAATCTCAAATTAATTTGACAATCAAACTGAACTGCTGTCTTTCTATTATCATTTCAAGATGTGTAATTTTGAAGTTCAGGAATCAAAAAGGACTCATTTTCTCCATGTCTCTTTGAACAATATAAGTTTTATAACAAACTAAACCAAATTACTTAAAACCAGAAAGGGTATTTCCTGTCTGCACCTTGCAGTTCTTGTGCTTGTATTAACTCTGTCTGTCCTTTTCCCTTTCTTTGTCAGCCTGCATTAGTCCAGAAGCAACATCCTTGGAAGCGTGTGCTGCTGGATCCAAAGTCTGGATGTGGCTGCAAGAGTCATAAGCTTAATAACAGGAAACAGCTATAGTTTCATTTTGATAGAGTGGCGTACTCATCTGTGTTACCTATTGACAGAAATGCAATTTATTGTGTATTTCTGATGTAAAAAGCTGTATTTAGTGGGTGAAACAATAAAATTAAATCAGTTACAGATCTCTGTTAGTTTTTGTTATGCAGATGGGATTATTCCTGTTGGTCTCACATTACTATCACAGAGCCTTTATAATATAAACATGAGAAAAATAGTTTTAGTAGGTCTTGTAATGAATATTAATTAAACAAGAGCACACAACAGTCTCAAATCTCTAGGTTATTTTACATGCAAAGAATCGTTCACAGATTCTCTTTATGAAAATATTTAGGATCATGGTAAATCTGGGGAAAATTTTCTCACCTACACTCTTCTGCCTTACTGACTCTTTTTTTTTTTCCTCCCCCAGCCATACAGTATTCAACTCTAAAAATCACTCAGTGGAGCTGGGGACCTCCCTGCAGCTCTGGCTGGAGTGCTGCTGATATACTCCGAGCTTCTGCAGTCTTCTGGTAGTCAACACTTGCCTTTCCAGCCATGCTGGAGAACCTTAATATGGTTAGTTGGACATGCTCAGACCAATTGCAGGAGCCCAGCTGATCAGCGTGTTCACGGCAAATTTGACATGCCTGAAAGATGCTGAGATTTTGGGGCAAATCTTTTTGGCTGTGTCTCTTTAGTTGCTGATGTTGGCTGGGCTATGTATAGACATAGGCATCTTATACCTGGCACGTGCAAAGGTTTCAGTGCCCTTGCTGTAACAAAAAAAGAGTAAGAACATGGTTATGGGTGTCCCTTTGGCAATGATAATAAATGACTGAAAAGAAAAGGTGGGAAGAGCTGGGGCTCACTGACTTTCCTCAGTGCCTGGGATTCTGGAAGGACAGAGCCTGGCACTGCAGGCAATGAGCTCATCACATAAAATGATGTTTTCTCACCGCTTCAAGGTGAACTGGAGAGAATCTGGGAGCCTTAGCTGATGACATTGAGATGTTTTCATGTGATTTTCTCTTTCGGGGAGTCTAGAAAGTCAGTCTCTCCTCAAATATCAGTTGTCTCAGACTCAACTAATTATTTTTTAGGGGTTTTGCACAATCCAAACTCCAAGATTTACAGATCAATCAGGTATGAGAATCATGGCCAATTAAGTTTGAAGCAGGGCACTAAAAATGCAGTTATTTTTATGCAAGCAACTGAAAAAGCTCTCACAATTTTCAACATTATGGACTGCTCTTCTGATATATTTCTTCAGAAAAGTAGTATGACACATACAAACAGGTTTTTAATTTCTCAGCACAGCCTTATCACACTGAATGGTCTTAAAACCACATTGCCTTTGTTTTAGTAGAAGTCACTACAGAAATTACTGTTAGGAAAAAACTCTAACACAACAAAGCTTGCTGCTCAAACATCAATTCATTGAAAACTTACAACAAAGAACTAATGATTTATTTAATCAACTCTGCTTTTCTTTAGTTGTACTTAAAATCAGAAGACTACACATGCTCACAGTAGCATAGCTGGGTTGGGGTAACCCTCCTGTTCAAAACTGGGTCATGTATCACCTGACTCATTTCTGAAATCTCAATAGAGGAAAACTGCACAAAACCTTACCAAAAGGAAACCATTTTACAGATAAACCTATTCTTAGGACAGCTTTTCTCTTCTCACATGAGCCTGTGCCTCAGCAGCTGCAGGTGACAGACCACCACCCTACAGTGGTACCCTAGCCCACTGCTTTTACAGCTGGTGCAGGCTGATTGTCATTGGGATTTTGCACCTGAGGCAAGTCTGACTTGGCCATGTAGCTTGTAAGCCCACATAGGGGTTTAAGGGTGTTATATTTAGGAGAATCACTAAATTAAAATCCCACTGCTCAATTTGTAAAATCCCCTGTGGCAGCAGGTTTCTAATTTGTTCAGGCACTTTGGCAGAAAACATCTGCTGGAAGTAGCTGGCATGATTGAAGGAGGGTATCAGAGCAGACTGCAAAATGTCACCTGCTACAGCAGGGTGGTC
Organism: Daphoenositta chrysoptera; assembly: GCA_013397915.1. Lineage (NCBI taxonomy): Eukaryota > Metazoa > Chordata > Aves > Passeriformes > Daphoenositta > Daphoenositta chrysoptera. The sequence continues at coordinate 1,813,850 of VZRO01005928.1, forward strand.
TTTTTCATATTTAGAAATACATGAATATGCCAGTGCATCTCATTGCTATTCTGATATGTCCCTATATTTGAGTTTCAGTTATGAAATGCAAATGATGACAACGATTTTCTGGTTATTTAAGTGCCAAAGGCTTTGCAGTGATATTCCAGGCACCTAAGCCTGGAATATCACTGATTTTTCTAATTGAGACCTGAGCGTGGTCTCAATGTGTGCCAGATTCTCTTTGTCATCAGTGCTATGCACAGCATATGTAATATTGCAAATGGCTTCATCCTGCACAAGGCTGAGCCCTCTCACCTCTCCATTTCTGCTGAAAGTGAAACATGGTCCTGCCGTGCCAGAAGAGTTTAGATTATATTCTGTTGGATTGAACTTTATATTAATCTACTTTACTTACTTTTCTTTTAAGTGCAGTGGTGTAGTCACGCAGCTGCGCAGTCTTATAAAAAAAAAAAGTAGGCTTCATTTAAGAGAATAAAAACTTGGAATGCTGGCTTTGTTAATTAATTGAAGTTCATTGTGAGGACTATTTAGGATTTAAATGTCCTAATATAAAGTGCTAATTTAAAGGATGATAAGTGACAGCCACATAGCAGATAGTGTGTCGTTACAGATAAGGCATGAAGGTAGGATTTGGGCTATCTGGATACCATTGCCTTTTCTTTTATACTGAATTACTGCATGGCTTGGGACCAATCTGAGCCTCTCAGCATTTGTTTGTGCTGCTCTTGACTGAGAATACAACTGTAATGAGTGAAATACAGACAAATACATAGATCTTTGCAAGAATTGAAAACAGTATTATCATTAAAAGGACAAAACACAAATATCCAGGTTTTGGGGTAAATTGGAAATTCAGTGCTCCTCTAGCAACACCATCTGCTCAGGCCTACAGGCAGAGCAGACTGGTATAGTATCTAGAGATAAAACAATTTGTAGCACAGGGGAATAAAAGTATCTCTGCAGTGGACAGATTAAGCTGCTTTTTTTTCGCATTCTAATCTGTTAATCATGCACAGGGCTTAAGTATAGCTCGAGGCAGACCAGACCTTGAATGATTTAATTTTGTGCTATTTATTGAACTGGATTTAATTTGAAGATATGTTGTTACCCACTGCTCAGCAGTTCTTTAAAAAAATGGATGTCCATAATGAGATTTCTGCCATGAACCAGGGATTGTGTGTTTAAAATGGGTCACGGGGCTGGTCTTTCCAGGCTCCTGTGACAGCAGCTGCACTTACAACAGTCATGCAGGTTAACCTTTGCAGGATCACTTGAGGGGCAGATCTGGGGGCACTCCATTTAAAGCAGCACCTACCACCCTTGTTTTTTTCATTTTTCATTTGCTTAATGCAACTGCAGCCAGCAGAGAAAGCAGAGAATAAAAATTAAAAGAGGGAGTCATGTTTGGAGGTGGGGGGATGGAGTAGTAAATCTGAACTAGGCCACTGAAGATGGAAGCAGTGGTTCTGCCATCCCAGGAGAGAGTCCACAGCAATCCCTGATGAGAAGGGGACAGGCTTTTCAGAAGCTGCAGAGGGCTAGGATATGAGAATCCATAAATGTGGTCTAGCATTTGTAATGCTTTTTTTTGCCTGGCATTTGTAACTGCTGGCAACATCACAGCAAATCTGAGAGGGAAAGAGACAATCAAACATGTAAATATGCTTTGGGACCAGATGGAAAACCAGCTTAATAGTGGAGACTATTAAAGTGTCCTGAAAAGAAGTGTCTATTAATTTAAAAATTTTTGCTTTTCTAGTTTCTGGAGGGCTGTGGGCTCCTCCTGCAATGCTTCTACCACAAAAGCATTACTTGATGATTTTTTTTTTTCCCTGTGTGTTTGTGTGAGTGACTTTAGAGTTGAGTGCATCAAATACCAGAAAATTCACTGGCCAGGCCTGGAGATGCTGCGCTCATTCAAGGTAGAGTCAGATAGACTGGAGGCATGGCAAGATCTGGGACAAAGTGATTTCAAAGTGATTGGTGTCCACACCATGTCCTTGCTGATGTAGTGTGCAGGAGTCCATATTTATGAGATTTACTCCTAGTTTTCATCGATCATGCTGTGACATCTGCTGCTGTGACATCTGCTGCTGTTCCTTATCTCATACATGGGACTTGGAGGGGCTGACCAGCAGCAAAGTCTGTCTGCTCCTTCAGGACAGTGATTTTTGGCAGTTGTGAACATGGCACGTTCCTTTGGCTAGGAACATGAGGAAATACTTCTGTGAGGAACTAAAAAACTAAGCAGGGCTATACTAAAATATTAAATAAACCTGTTAGATCATCTACTTCCTTGCCACATAAGGCAGTTTGCTTCATTTAACACAGTAAAAGATACAGGTATTACCTTTCATGATTCAAACTGGATAGCAAAGTGAGGAATCAGATCCCTCATGAACTGACCATATCAGGAAAGTAATAAAGAGGTTGAATATAAAATTGCCAATGACAACCTAATGCATTCCTTTTTCTCTCTCTATCTGTTTTTGAGTCAGACAAGGAGTAGTTTCAATAGTCACCAAGAATTCTGACATTTTGTTTTTTCTTCTTCTCCTTCTCTCCTTAATTTTCTCTTTGTCATGATCCTGGCTTGCTTAATGAAATTTATTTGTCTAGTAAAAGTACATTTTTGATATTGTCACTGTACACCCAAGTATTTTCCTTGGATTTACTCATAAAATGCTCAAGTCTGAAAGTGCTGAAAAGAGAAAGGGCACATAAAATAGTAAACCTTTTCTTCTGCCATTAGTCCATTACAGCTGCCATGGAAGTTCACCTGTCCAAGCTACCTGCTATTACTTAGCAGTGTTTTGGACAAGTAAGAAGGGTTACTTCTGGTTGGATTGGGGGTTTTGGGGGCTTTTGAGGGTTTTTTTGGGTTTTTTTTGTTTGATTTTTGGGAGGGGGGGGGTTGGTTGGTTTTTTTCCTTGTGTTTTTTGTTGGTTTTTTTTTTTGTTTGTTTTGTTTTGTTTTTTTTTGTTGTTTTGTTTTGTTTGGTTTTTTTTTTTCAACNGTTTTGTTGTTTGGTTTGGTTTGGTTTTTCTTTCTCAAATTAATTAAAAGTATGGAGGAATCCTTACGGATTTTTTTGTGTGGGAATTATGGCCATCACAAGTCAAGATGCTCCTGGAGTGTCTCGACAATTTCATTAAAACACAAACCTAAAGAATACTGAAAACCAAATCCTGGGATGATTACAAAATGCATTACATTTCCTCTGCAATGCAATCAGCCTATGGGCAGTTGGATGCTGTATTTGACAGCAGTCGCAGAGGAGCACTTTCTTTTCCTCACACCTCCATATTTCTTCACACCCCACCAACCCATTTTAATCTCAGACTCATAAACGGCTTGGAGATGATTATACTTACTCCTCTGAGTTGATCTATTTCCAGAAACTAGTGGCAGAATGAGGCTTTCAGGCAAATAAGGTGATCTTTTCCAAGTTAGCTCCTTCTTTGGACATCATAGTCTCCTCAGAAACATGCCATTTTTGTTGTTCCCTTTTTCTTATGGCAGCTGCATATTTATTTCCTCCAGTTGGAGGCACTTTATATTCCTCAGTGGCTTGGACATCAGTTCAGCATCTGTTTCTCTGGTCACAAAGGATAAAAAAAATATTGTGTAGTAATTGGTTAAGTCTCAAAATATAAAACGTTGTTTATTCTGTTCCCAAGAGTCACAGTTTCAGTCGATCTCTTCTTAAAAATGGCTAATGGCACACAGATCAATATCTTAACAAAATTAAGGCTGTCAGTAACAAGACAGACACTTCAGTAAGTTTTCTTTTGCTTTTCTGACAATCATTTAATGAGCCTCTGCACATACTCTCTTGTCAAAGCTTGCATTTTTTCACCCAGATGAGTAAATTAAGGGGTAATATCTCTGGCCCCTCACGCCCATCCTGTTCTCGTTTCAAATGCTGGGCAAGACTGGACTTACAGCTAATTGGGGTGACCTGACGGGCAGTTGCCTTTGGCTGCTCCAATTTTACATGTTGGCACTTGGCCCGAGCTTCACTGAATGGTTGAGGCTGGAAGGAACCTCTGTAAGTCTTCTGGTCCAACAGCCAGTTAATCTTCTAACTTGTTTTTGTGCATATGTGTAGGAAGCATTTGCAGCTGAGCTGATCACCCTGTCTACCCTTCTCAGTCACTGGAGAGAAAGTGGCAGTCTCAAGGTGCAGTTGGTTTGCACAAGTACCAGGTTTTGAATAGGGTGAGTCATGCCCAGAAACATCTGTGGCTCTCAGTTGACTGCAGAGAGAGCCCACTGCCAAAGCAGATGTCTGCACTGGGAATGTCAAATTGGAGCAGATTTGTCCCCTCTCATGTTTGTATTTACCTTTTAAACTATCCTGACACAGCTCTATGAAGCCTTTGTGTTCAGCTTACTGTTGAACTAGAACATTTCACCCATGAAGACTGGGTTGAATCTGCATTGTCCTGTCTGAACTAGTTCACATTTTATAAATGTTTTGAAATTCCAGCTAAGTGATGATGGCAGACTTTGGCCATGCATCTTCAGATCTAGTGCTTTCTTACTAGAAGTCCTTAAAGAAATCAAAAAGGCTTCTGTGTACTGTCCGTACATGTCAGAGAGGACAAATACAGTCCAAGAAATCTCTTGGTGGGCAAAGTGGAAATGGGATACTATCACACTTTAGGAATGTCCATTCCTACTTACACTCAGGCATACCTTCAGTAATTTATTTGCCTCTTTCAGCCAAGTCATATTTTCTGACTCAAGAAAGACAGAGTCCAGTGCTTCTTCCTTCTTCACCACCCTTGAAAAAAGAGCAATCTGTTTCTATTTGTATTACCTTGCAATAACTTAATTTGCCAAATACACTGAGCAATATCCCCATCCCAGACATAGCTTGTGCACTTAACCCGAGTAATTGCTTTCTGGCAGCCTTCTCTAAGAATCTGCTCTGTTGCCAAAAAGAGAACATATTTCCTGTTCATGTGAGGAAGTTTCCAGTATTTTTAACTAAAAGTGTCCTACTGGGTTCATACCCTTAGACTGGAGGAGGCAAGGTCCTCTTCCTGCCCCCAGGCAGGCTCTCTCTGACTCCCGCCTACACGCAGAGCAGATTCAATATGAGAGGTGCATGTCTCAGCCTGTGCAGCGTGACCTCATCTTCTGCTGGTTTATGCTGGAAACCCACCTTCAGCAAAGCAAAGCACTCTCCGTGCTTTTTCCACCCTCTTCTGTTGTTGAACTATCAATTTCATTGTGTTTTGTATGCATGAATTCAATTTCCGCATTTGTTTAAATGACGAAGTTGAACTTTTTTGAGAAGAACTTCTTTCAAGTACCTGAATATCTGCCTGCCCTCAGGTATCAGATCATCATATTTCATGGTGCTCAGCTTTCTTAGTTCTAGGATTCTTAGAAGCTGCCCCAGTTTATTGCCATCTGCTTCTTGGTCAACAACTTCATTGCATTGTTGACTGATTTTCTTGCTCTTTGTTATAGTTTTTAAATTTCCATCTCTTTTCCTCCTTTTTTTTTTTTTTTTTCTTGCATTGACATCTCATGTTTTATCTAGCCAGTGTTAAGCTGGCTTCTCTTCTAGTTTGACTTGCTTAGAAGGCATCTCTTCTTTCATAGCTTCTCCTTGCACAACTTCCTTCCAGAAGGTAGCAGGAGAATCTAATTTAAGCATGTGTGGCTTAATGCCTAGGTGCAATTTAGTGGATATTTGTTATATTGCTCTCCTTTGAAGTCAGGCCACCTGAACTATTGCCAGCTTCTGTTGAAAGTATTTACCAAGCCAGGTGACAGCTGCCAGATGACCGGATGAAAAGCAAAATAAATTAAGAAACTAGAAAGTAGATACAGAAAACAAACAAAAAGAAACAGAGCAACCCCAAACTTTATCGGCTATCTGTGTTTAAGGAGATTCCCCAAGTCCTCTCCTTGTTTTGTTCAGCCAGTAGCTGCCAGAACATGTCTGCAGCTGGCTGGAGTCAGGAGCTGATTCCCTTGACAAGCTGTGTGCTCTGGCACTATCCCCTGAGCTACAACCTGCTGTTTACAGCAAAGCTTTTCCAATGAATTTCTTTGGCACACTGGTGATTCAGCTGAATATAAACACACTTCTGGAGACATCCTGTATCCCACGGTCATGACACTTCAGTTCTAAACACAGCCCTAATTTATGACTGCCCAATTTGTGAAACACTGTCTCAGATAGCATTAGCTTGCGATCTGCCGCTGTGCTTTGGAGAGTCCAGGCTGGCCACCTGGCCTGCCCTCTGTTAGTATCAACTTACCAATAGATGGGTCAATTACCCTGTGCAAATGTCTCTCTTTTGACAAAGAGGCTAACCAGGACCTGAATTTACGAGAATCTAAGCACATAAATTTTCTATATTGCAGGCCTCAACAGCTACTTATTTTACGATCATTTCAATGAGAACAGGAAATACAGCTTGCAACTAGCTTTTGACAGCGAGTAATTACCATAAGTTGGGGATTGTTACCACTGCAGCTTGCAGGGTTCCCTTTTTTGCTGACAGAAGACAAGTTTGAAGGGGCTTGTGAATTTGAAAGTGATAAAATGAGGTGCTCTTCCTTAAAAGGATTAGAGTTCCATCTTAGTGTTATAAAGGAGAATTAAGTCCAATTAAATTACCCAGGTGTGCCAGCCTCAGAAGGAAATTCACACATATACAACCAGGCAGGGCAGGAATGACTTGTCTTCAGACAAGTTAAGTACTTGTGGAACCTATAGGAGTACAAGTTACTAAAGTATACCTGATCATAAGAAGAACCTACAATACACTCTGGAACCCACAACCTTTTTACAGCTTTTCTGCTGTTCATGGCAGTGAAAAATGTGTTTCAAAATTGTTAGGATACATCACAACAAAGGATGGCAATTCCAGACAGATTAAAATCTTTCTCTGAAACCTTGCAGAACTAAACATTTTCTCCCCCAAAGCCCTTAACTTTCAGAACTTCTCCACCCATAAGCATGCTAAGATTATGAGGATTTTTATTATATAAAAAATAATCATAGCTAGGAACTTGCACAGAAAATAGCAGGGAAAAAAATAGAGAATAACTTTGACAGAAGCTCATCCATATCCAACTCCCTTTCTGTGTTTTCCAGATGGCATCCATATTATCGCTTGTTATGGAAGTCATACTGATGATGTCCTAAATCTGTCTTTCAATTGTCTTGCTGTGCTTGATACTGATGTGGGCTTGTCCTAGTTAGAATTCTTGATATTGTAAGAAGAGTATTCTCTGAGGATTTCCTAAGATCACTTACTTTGGAATAAATCAGTCTCTCTCAATAGACACCCTAGTGGTTTTCCATGTCCCCTCACCAACAAAGTATGAAGTCTGCACTGAAAGCACAGGGAGGGAGACATTCTTAATTTATGATGGTGATTTGTTGCTTATACATTCATTGCTCATTGCCTGTATAGATAAGTGACTATTCTTTTCTTGCTGTTCCTGTAATACTATGCGTTCAGGTGTTCTGGAGTGCATCTGGTAAAATACTTTGATTTCTTTTCTTGAAGAACAATTTTTTTTTTTTTAATTGAGTAATATTTTTGACAGATCAGAGCACTCATAATAATTAAGATAATCCAAAGAAATCCATCTGCTGACTACAGTCACCCTCTTCATGGCTAGCAGTGGGGAAACAATACTGCAGTTAGGGTGAGGTGCATCACACTTCTAATTCTGGAAAAGTTAGCACTGGCAGGTGCCATGCTCTGTGAGTACAGCCTGTGCCCAAGCTAGTAAGGCCTACCAGCACCTAAACTGCCACACAGAGCTCACTACCTTCGTCCATATGGAGACAGTCCATAAGTGGAAGGGCATCACGGAATCATGCATGTCATTTCTATGAAGAAGCACTTCAGTGTTGTATTTCTGGGCTCCTTACAGCACTGTGCTCCTCAATGCACCTGAGTGTGGTCTAGACACATCTGGGTGAGTTATGTGCAGAAACCTATTTGAGCCTGATGGGTTCCTGTCATTCACTGGGGTTCAGAGCCATAGGAATGTGTCTACATTGTCTCTGGACTTTGATTCCCAGAGCAGTGTAGCTACATTCCTGTCTAGTAAGCTAGTAAGACGTGCATGAAACCAACCTGCACATCCCTGCATCTGCAGAACCCTTCTGTGTCAGACAGTAGAAAGTGGCAAGCAGACTGTGGACCTTCCAGCCACTCCTGGTGGCCTGCTTAGCAGCTCTGTAGGGAGCTCAGGACATTTCTTAGAAACTGCTTGTTTCTTCACTTGTTTTGCTTTCATGAAGCTCGCTTTAGTCTTCTTTCTCCTGCAGCTTCCTTTTAAGCTGTTTTGCTCTTGCTGTTATTCTCCCAGCTTTATCTGTAGTTCTCTCATGTTTTTACATATTTTCATTTTCACAGCTGCTGTTATGAAACTGAAGCAGCTCTTCAGATGCTGAAACACTGAGTGTTTCTGTTAAATGCACATTCCACCTCTTGTGCAGGTTCTTTTACTGGTGGGCTACTCAAGAGGTGTCTATTGGCCCTCTCAATTTCAGTGAGTTTCCACCGACATCCCAGTGTTATGACTATGTTTGGCAGCCAATGGGGCATGTACATTTGCCAGTAATTGTTAGATTTTCCTCAAGTGTCTTTTTGCAGCACACTCTGGAGAGTTTCAAGGCATTTTATGTTTCTGGAAGTAGAGCTTTGTGAACCAACAGTGTATTCACACAGCAACATCTGCCTAATCATTCATGATTTTGATTAGACTCACAACCAGTCTAAACATGCTCAAGATTTTAACATCATTGTTATGTTGCATTAAAATTGCTACCTAGGCACTATATGTCATCCCTAAAGACCTCAAGGAACACAGGCTGTAGCAAGCCATAACAGGAACCTTCACCTTTACTATTTTAAAAATACGTTTTCAATACTGAATGTGTGCTTTCTATTTTTCTGGTGTAGAAATAAACTCTAGTAGTTCTTACACTGAGTGGTTCTCCCTGCATCGATTCTTCTTCTGTTTCCAACAGCACTGAGACAGCACTGCCAGATTTCTGTCACAAAAATTCTGGAAGTTGATGACAGTGATTTTTGATGTATAATTTGCTCAAACTGGGCCACCTGCTAATAGTAATTTTAAGGATATTTAAAATTCTCTATTTTACCAGAATATTTGCCAGTTTCTCTCACTAATTTCATACTGTTCAATTCAATTTTCACTACTGGTATGATCTACAGGACTTTTCAGGGCCTTGTTTTCTTCTGTGTTTTGCATGAGGCCATTGCATTCTCCAGATTAAGCTGAGCTCTTGCTGAGGCCAGCTTGGCTTCCAATAGTTTTTTCCTCAGTAAGACTTGTTTTATGCAATGGGACATTGCATAAATGCACATTCCACCTCTTGTGCAGGAGGTGGTTGGGTAGAGATGAAAATATAACGCTCTCTAGCCACAGAGCTACCTGGGGTTTATCTCTTAGGAATGATGTGCTAAAAAACATTATTATCATTTCCCAAATCCTCCCTCATTGATTGTGTCTTTTTTGGGAATGCTGTAAGAGGTCATGGTGAGCGAATTCTGGTCTCATAACTCTAGTCTCATAACTCTCATGGGAAAATGTTTAAGTTACTGGATAAACATTCCTCCCCTGCTGGTCCCCAAACTATATACTTTATATACTTTATATATCTCAGTCATAGATCAGCTGGCCTGTGCTGAATTTAGCTGGGAGAGAGTTAATTTGCTTCAGAGCAGACAGTTTGGGGCTGTGTTTTGGATTTGTGCAGGAAACAGTGCTGATTACTCAGGGATGTTTTCGTTATCTCTGAGCAGTGCTTACACAGAGCCAAGGCCTTTTCTGCCCCTCACCCCACCCCACGAACGAGGAGTATGAGGGTGCAAAAGGAGTTGGTAGGGGACACCAGGACAGCTGACCCTAAATGACCACTAGGATATCCCATATCTTATGGAGTCATGCTCAGCGTATAAAGCTGGAGGAAGAAGAAGAGGAGGTTGTTTGGAGTGATGGTGCTTGTCATCCCAAGTCACTGTTATGTGTGATGGAGCCCAGCTTTCCTGGAGATGGCTGAACACTTGCCTGATGATGGGAAGCTGTGAATTAGTTCTTTGTATTACTTTGCTTGTGTGTGTGGCTTTTGCTTTCCCTAATAAGCTGTGTTTATCCCAACCCACATGTTTTCTCACTTTTACACTTCCAACTCTCTCCCCCGGGCCAGGGGAAAGTGAGCGAGCTAAGTGGGGCTTAGCTGCTGGGTAGGGATAAACCATGACATAGATGAAGATTCCTGGTTCCCTGATCAGATAGAGAAAAGGGCTAGTACAACCTTTCTCATTTATAGAACTTATCCTAGTTTAGCATCTCCAGGGGGATGCATTTGCTAAATTCAGCAAAATGCATAAGCCAGCTGTATTGTAAGGCATAAAGCAAATGCTAATTAATCTGTAAAACTGCAGTTATGATCTAATGCAAATACTACTTTTTCTGCAGTGATGTGCTACCTGCACAAGTTGTGCAACTAAACTGCATGCAGGCATCAATTTCATCCCCACTCAGGCAAAAGGTTTGTGTGTTAAGTAAGTGTGAGATTTGATGCAGATTATTTGATTTTAAAAGGAAAATTCAGGAAGGATCTTAGTCTTCCGCACTGTTCTTTGTACCAAAAAGGAAGCTCAGAATTCTGTTTTCTTGAACATACAGAGAATACAGAAAAATTGACAATTTTTGTCACCAAGCTCTTTCTCACCAAGCACCCCACAAATATCTCTTCTCAGAGTTGTATGGTTAAGTCTGTTTAGACAGTTCTGAGGTCTGCCTACCTCTTTCATCACCTGGACTCTCATCCTTCCAAATGTCACTGGATCAAAACAGTTCTTAGATGCCCATGGTAATTCCTGAGAAACTTCTGAGCATCTGTCATTTTTCTTCCTTTTAGGCAGACATATGTACTAGGGGCAGAAAGCTGCCTTAACCTCTGCTGCCAGCACAGGTAAAGGAACTTGCGGTTTTTGTGCAATTATCTCAAATGAAAAATGAAGGATCCTTCCAATTTTTTCAACTTGTTTTCACAAAATCACAGAATATCCTGAGCTGGAAGGGACCCACAAGGACCATCAAGTCCAACTACTGGGCCTGCACAGAACCATGCCCAAGAATCACACCATGTGCCTGAGAGTGTTGTCCTGATGCTTCTTGAACTCTGTCAGGCTGGTGCTGGGGCACTTCCCTGGGAAGCTGTTCCAGTGCCCAACCACCCTCTGGGCGAAGAACCTTTTTTCTAATATTCAGGCTAAACCTCCCTTGACACAGTTTCAGGTCATTCCCTCAGGTCCTGTCACTGGGCACTTGTAATCATATTAAATTACCAGGTTTCCAACAAGTTGGCCTATTATATAGCAATTACGTCACTTGCTCTATGTTCATTAGAAATTTGCAGCTCAAGGACAAGCTAAATTAATTTCTTGTACTTCATTTTTTCTTGAATGTCATCCGTACACTGCTTTTTCTATGTCTGCATATCAGTGTGGCTGACAAAACCAAGCAACCATACCACTACACAAGTCGTAACATTTCTGAAAATAACAACAGAATAACAACACGCTTCCAGAATGATCTGTCATGGGTGGAAACTTAAGCCAGTGCACTTACAATGAAGGGAAAAAATCAAGACAGTTCTAGAAGAGCAATATATTTTTAGTTGGAAAGGGTACAACGAGAGAAGAAAGCATCTACTCTTTTTCGGGTTTTGGAAAAGAATAAAGCAGTGTATAGTAAACCTGTCTAGAGGAGTTAAATGGGTGGAGAAAATGAAGAAATCAGAATTAGAATATAAATGGCTGTGACAAGCTCCACAAACTGAAACAGTTGCTACCATTTGTAGAGGTCAAGCTCACTACCCACAAGGGATTAAAAGAATGGTTCCTCAGCCTAATTTACAAACAGGTAAGAAAATCTGGGACCAGGGCAACTCAACTCTCCTTTTGCAATTATGTTACTGAAGGGAAATGTACTATATCAAATTTAAAAGTCAGAGTAAAGCATCATCCTTTCAGCAAAGAGGCGAATATCCAGTTTCACTAAGCTACAGCCTGACAGTTGAAGTTGAACTATTCAGTACCATAAGAGATCATAGAATATCCCGAGTTGGAAGGCGCCCACAAGGATCATCAAAATCCTTGGCCCTGCACAGGACAGTGCGAGAAAGAACATCATATACCTGAGAGCATTGTCCAAATGCTTCTTGGACTCTGGCAGATATTTCAATATTCTAACAATCTGCTGTTCAGGGGGAGATAGGGATAGGTGGGATACAACATGATTTCTGTGTCCTGTGACTGGTCTTCCATGACACCAAACACAAGGTATTACAGCTACGCTACTGCCCTGATGGGATGGATCACATAAACCTAGGCTAAACCTTATACCTTTAAATCTTTATCAGTCTCGCACAAAAATGTTTGGGATTTACAATTAATGATACTCTAAACTAAGGCCCTGTAATGTCTATTTACACATACATCCAACTAACAGGAAGTGCAAACCATTATAAAATGCAGACCTAGCCTCAGTCTAAGCATTTTTTAACATCTGTCCTATATTCAGTTGTGAAACTCCATCAGATGAAGAACTGAGAGTAAGAAGCTAAAGTGCCCTTCAAAGATACTGTAGAAGAAAATTATCAGACTCCCTCCTTCCTGTTAAGGATAAAGATCAGGTACACCATCTTCTTGTTGCTTTTCAGAGGCAATTTTGAATGAGTTCTGGTGTAAACTACGAGCCAACAGAACTAGTATTCAGTCACTTGGATTGAATTTTGCATGAACATAAAAAGGCAGCTCAGCATATCAGTCTCATATATCCTAAAGATGGTGTTAGAGTGAAGTAAAGCCACAACAGTGTTCTGTAACCCTCCCAGCTAATTATTAAATAACTGTTTCTATAGATTCACTGAACAATTACACCCCCATCCTTAAAATCTTATGTACTTCTTCAGACACAGTGTTTTAAATATACTGTCCATCTGTTCTGTGGAATTCACCCAAAGCTTTGTTGGTAACAGAGGTGACTGGGAACAGTGATGGGAGCTCTGATTGTCTCATGCATGAAGCATGAACTCCTGTGGCTGGCTTGTCGAAGGGTCCCCTGCAGCCTGATGTGTTTCACCTCATGCATTCCTTCACCTGCCTTAGAATCCTGCTTAACAATTTGGCTCATCAATTGGGATTGAAAAGCAGAGGAGAGGTTGCCTGCTCAGAGCAGTTTCTCTAAAGGACACACAGTTCACCAAAGATTTGCATTGTAATTCCTCTTCCAACATGTGACTAGACACAGGTGACATATTGTAGTATGACATTACAAAAAGGGACACATGTCCCAAATATGATCTAGTCCTATGAGAAAGGAAGATTTTACTTGAAATATTTCTAATTCATAGCAGTGTGACGTGGAAGGACAGTTGGGTTGGAAGAAACAGTTACCACATGAAAATAAAGGAATAATAAAGTAAACTATTGAGTTTCCTGGTATTAAATCTTACTTAAAAACCCAGTTTAAATCTACTTGTAGAGCAGGCCTTCATGCATTCTCCCTGCCCAGTGCTCCCTCCCCCAGCTGAAATCAAATACCAAGCTTTGCTACTGTAAACTGGTGAAACCAAAATAGAAATGAGGCTTGTGATGAGGGAAAAAAGGAAAAGATTTGTAGTATTCAAGCCTTTTATGATTGAGGCAGCACAGATGTTATACATTTGCCCCAGCCCTTGTATCCTGTTTTGAAAACCAGCAACAGATTTCTGATTCACCAGTCACAAAGGGTGTATTTTCATTGCCTGAGGCTTTCCACTCCCTGGGAGTGTGGTTCTTCCCTCACTTCTTGACACCTCCAAAGGAATGGATCAGTGAATTGATCAGGGTTAAAACTCCTAGCAAAACAGAAACAAGACTGTTTTTAACTTACTCCCTGATTTGTTTCACCATGCTGCTCCACAGACAGCACAGCTGAGGGTGTGGTGTGAGGGGAAATGGCCTTGTACGAGGAAGTTGGGAAGCAGGAAACCTTTCAGACAAAGCTGTCATTAAAGCCCATGTTTCGTGATACTCAGCTTGTCACGAGGCAGCTGCTAAGATCCAGAATCCTTCTCACCGCGGAAATATCACTATTTCTTTTGTGATGGGGTGCTGAAATAGGTGGCTGCCACACTCCTCTCAGCACTAAGGGCACAGGTGACACACACATGCTTCTGTTGTGCTGCAAAGCCTGGGACTTCCCCTCTGAACAGGGATTGCAGGAGTAGCACAGGTATACTTGAATACATAGGAGTTAAGTGATCACCACAGTTACATTGTATAAAGAACACTTGAAGTCTTAGCATATAAAAATTTTGTTTAAAAGCCAGCCATAGTATCCCAATTATTAATTACTACTGGACCGACCATTGGAATGCCTACCAACTGTGCACACCATTACTTAACATATAGGACAACAAATTATGGCTCAAAACATTGTTTGTCTACATCAGCTAAAGGGTAGAAAGAAAAGACTGCTGCTAATCTGAAGTAGAAAACACAGGCAACAGGGAGATTGAGGAACCAGTAAAGTTTCAGAGACTTTTCCTTTGAATGTTCATCAAGTTAAGGCTTTATAAGAAAGGTCCTAGAGCAGATACCCTCTGAGCTCATGTTCATGCTGAGCATCCTGCCTGCAGGAGCACTGTGGCTACCATTTCCTTGCCGTTCTGCATCTCAACCCTAAGGTAGGATGTAGCCTACCCGCATAAAAAATGATAGTGTTTCTTAATACACCATAACTTAAAAGAATTTTGATGTTAGTTTTTACTAACCACTACATTTCTATATATTTCTTCACATTATGTTAGTACATTAAATATATTTTAACTTTATTAGGGCATTTCGGAGGTCTTCTTCTTCCTACCACTCCTCCTGATACACTACTGGCTGCTCCTTTCATTGTGCCAGTATATTTCTTAATGGAGAAGAGGAGTAAAAAATTTTGGCGAGGTGGATTACAACCCAATAATTGTTGATTAGATCAAGCAGGCCAAAACCCAACAGTGAAGGAGAGAACAACTGCAGCAGTGCAGGGATTGCTACAGGAATTGGCCAATAATACAATTTCCCACTGATTTGGCTAGTTTCCTTCCAGAAGGGATCTCACAGCCAGGCTGTTGTCCTTGCAGTCCTATAAAACCACATGATCAGACAAAAGTATTTTAAGCTGCTCAGCAAAGGTTTGACAACATGGAACTGGGACAAACTGGTTTCCCACTGCACTACGACGTGCCTGCTCAGGATGTGTGTACGGAATATCCACCAGCAATGGTTTCTCCAGTTGTGCAAAAGGAGGGATTCAGTCAGGGAGGAGCACACGGGCTCTCACTGGGATGAGTAATCATCCTATTAACAGTATAGTCTTAATCTGCACCAGGGGAAGTTTGTGTTGTACATTGGGAGGAATTTCTTCACCAGAAACAGTGATTAGATATTGAAATGGGAGCCCATGGAGGTGGTGGAGTCACCGTCCTGGACGCATTTAAGGAAAGGCTGGACGCGGCACTTAGTGCCATGAGCTATGGACATGGTGGGTCATAGCTCGAACTCGGTGATCTCCCAAATCTCTGCCAACCTAAGTCATTCTGTAATCAATCAGTAACTGCCAGTTATTGATCCCGGCTGATTACGGGGACGTTTCGGAAGACAAGTGTAACTCCTGTGACAGGGGGATGCTGGATGCAGTGGGGCTGGATCGGCAGTGCCTGTCCAGGGGAGGGAGGGTCGCTCTCCCCGCTCCAGCCGGCTCCCTCACGGCCCTTCCCTCCCTCGCCCGCTCCGGGAGCTGCCGCGCGCGCGCCCCTCCGCCGCTGACAGCGCGGCCGCCACGCGCATGCGCGGCGCGGGGAAGCCTCGCGAGAGGAGGGGGCGG
>VZRO01005928.1:1829804-1952154 GCA_013397915.1 Daphoenositta chrysoptera
GCCCTCAGTGGGCCATGGCGGCGCCGCCCGCCTCGCCCGGCCCCCGCGGCCGCTTCGAGCAGGAGCAGGACCGCGCCGTCCGCGCCCTGGTGCGCTGCGTGACCGGCCTGCCCGAGGAGGAGCTGGGCGGAGAGCGCTTCCAGGCGGCGCTCAATTTCGCCTGGTCCAACTTCAGGTCAGCGGGAGCATGGAGGGTCCCGGTGCCTGCCGCGGGGGTGTGGGACGGGGCCCTCCGCGCGCCGTGTCCGGGGAAGCGCCGGGGGCCGTGGGCGAGTCTCTGCCACAGGGTCAGTGACTGCTACTCCGTCACGTTTGAATCGTGGTGTTTTAGGGATATTCTCCTGCTTCTGCAAAAAGGTGCCTTTCAGCGTGTTCCTTTAGCCGCCCGAAACTTTGTTGGAGGGAGATACATTATGGTTGTGTGTAAAGAGCAAGTGAGGAGGACTCTGCCAAATTGAGATAAACCTTCTGGCCAAGAATGCTGTGCTGCTTATGTGAAAGGTTATTAGTCTGCAGAAAGAGAACGTGGTTGGTGTTATCTGGGCTTGTCAGAAACGTGGTCTTTATTAATTTGTAATGTATCGTGTCTGTAGCCCTTTAATTCTGTTATACTGCCACCTAAAATGCCCTTACTGAAGTTTTACACACGGTTTTCAGTTATCACAGTTATTGTTCCAGTGTATTCTGCCAGCTTGACTTGGACTCGATGATCCTTGTGGGTCCTTTCCAGCTCAGAATATTCTGTGAAAGCTGTGAAACATGATGTATTTCCAATTACCCGTACTGCCACTAACTGCTGCCTCTTTGAAATCTCTGCATAAGTTGATGCAGCTAGTGCCTAATCCATATAAAATCAATGCTACTGAGCGTTTTTGTTGCTGATTAAACCCATTTTTGGGGCAGCAGTAGTATAACTGCATTGCATCTGTGAATCCTAACTACTCAAATAAAGGCTTAAATAAAATTATTGTAATATGCAAATCTCACCCTCGGTTTTGGTCACCCAGTTGCTTGTGTAGCTGTATACTCTTTTAGATTGGGGAGTTGTTGGGGAATTTTGTTTGGTTTTTTTACATGTCAGGAAACACAGAGGAGGTGATGCAGAGCGAACAAGAAACTTTTGGCAGGGAGGATTGGGAAGAAGAAGGGTTTTTTCATGCCAGGATCATTGCCTAAGAAATGTGCATGGAACATCAGCCTGAGGTTATCAAGTATTGCATTTGCAAACAGTGAGACCTTAGGTTGTAGCAGAAACTCTCTTTAGTTTCAATTTGGTGAAACTTGTGATTTGTATGGTTAGATTTGATGATATTTCTGTGCTGTAGTTCTTGGATCCATCTATTTATTTCCATGCAGCACTCTACTCCTCTTCTATTCATGATGTTCCCAACTTGTCTAAAAAAATTGGTATTTTTTTTGCATATGTGCTAGTCATTAATTAAAGCTTTAAGTAATAGACGAAAGAATTTTCACTAATTACTTCCCTGCAGGTTAATTTTTCTTTTCAGTACAAATTCTTGGTTTATTTTTTTTTTTGTCTTTTCAGTGTGATGTTCTAAATCTCCCAGTTCTTATACTTACCACCATTTTGAATTAACGATTTACTATGTAAACTAATGTACTATAATAAATTAGAGAAGTTGTATTTTCTTAAACCTAAATGCCACTTATGCAGTCAATGAGTATATTTGATATATATAAGTATATTTGATCGTGCTCTTATTCCAAATCTTTATCCACAGCTGAAATCAGACTAATGTGTCTGTAAGTTAACAAAGCTTTTTTTTTTTCTTTTCTTTAACATGGGCCTGTCTTCATTCTCCAGTGCTACTTACTAAAAATCCTTGCTACCTGCCTTACAGTTTCACTTTATAGTTCATTACTTTGGCACTGAGGTGATTTCATACTGTCTTTTGAATTTCAGTCTATTTAGCTTAACTGTTGCTCCTGATTCAGACTCAGTGGTTTTCATTTCTGTCTGTGGTCATGAAAATGTTACCACGTTCTGTCACCTGTTGCTGGAAACATTCATTTGGTTTTGAGGGCCTGCATATAGAGTGTATTGACCTTGTGCTCAGTGTTGTCAAACCTTATTCCTTGTTTTTTAATCTCTGTATCTGAAGAACCTATTAATAGCCCAGTTTAGTCTTCAAAGTCTGTCTTACCTTTCACGAGTTCTTGTTTTGTCCCTATACATATATATATATATATATCTTTGTTGGTATATCTGTCTTTATTTTTGATTCAGCTCTCTTTTCTCTTAGACACTCTCCCTTATCCTTTATGAAAAGGATCTTCTTTTGGGTTTAGAGGCCTTCCCACGTGGGTGTTTGTTTTGCCTGTGCCTGTGAAGCAGGTCCCAGAGAATTTTGTGCATTTGACACCAGTGCCTTTGACAACACAGTTCTTGATCTCCTTACTCTATTTGACTTAGCAGACAGCATACTTTAATTGCTTAGTTTGCTGGTACAGTAGTAATTTTCCATTAGGCTTAGAGTGCTGGTTAGATGTAACCTGCATTCAATTTTTTTATCTTTCAGGCCAATTATAATTAATCCTTCTTGACTTGAGACACTGAGATTGAATTTTGTTGATGCTTAATGCTGCTGCTGAATTAAATGTGCATTATTAAAATAGAAATGTTGTCTTCCTTTATGTAGATCAGCCTTATTTTCTTCCTTTGTTAAGCTTCATTTTAAACATATTCTAATGCAGATTTCTTACACAGATTTCACCGTTTTCTTGATGTGAACAGTCATAAAGTAGAGAGAACAATAGAAGGGTAAGTTTTATGTCTATATATTAATAATGCATTGGTTATATAGATATATTTTTAAAAAGCATTCTTGATACTATTTATGTTATTAGAATACATGAAAAATTGGTAATTCATTCTGACCTTGGAAAAGCTGCAAGCTGGAAAAGACTAACAGAAAAATTTCTGAACTTGCCACTCCCAAGTACTGAAGAAACAAAGGTATGTATGTTGCAGTTTCGTGGTTTTTTTTTTTTACCATCCCTCCTGCATTTATACTGACAATGGGGGCTTCAGTTGTAGTGTTGTGTTGGAAATTTCAGGTGACTTCATGTGGGCTTTGGAGTTGCTGTTGAGGTTATGGATTTACAGAAATGAAAATGTATTTATTGTCTTCTGAGGGTTTCAGCATATGGAGTTTCATGACTTAAAGTACACGATCTCAGTGCAAGAGCAGGTGTTTTAGGGTCAGCATTGTACAAATGCTGTAGCTGGAGTCTAGGTGAATCTAGATTCATGTCTGTTCTAAAACAAAAATGAACTGAGCATTTCTTATTCTTTGCCTATTTTTTTTACCTTAAGTAATCCATCTGGATGTTTTTGTTTAGGGTTTCCAGTTGGAGTGCTCCTGTTCTGTAGCTTCCTTATTGAGACTGTGGGTGTGTTTCACCATTGATACACTTTGTATCAAATCAGTTTAGGATATGGAGTGGATGAATATGGCAAAAGTTATCTCACTTAGATTTTTTTCCAGTGGGGCAATGTAATAATGAATTGGATCTTAGAAAGTTCCTGCTGTTGGGAAATTTAAGCTTGTGATTTAGGAGATGGTGCTCCATATAATGGTGGTTTTTGATAGAGCTGTGTGTTCTGAGTTGCAGTCTGATTTTACGTCTCATTGAACTGAGATTTACCTTTCTTTATGTATTCTAGGTTCCTTTAAATTTGTGGGGAAAACCCAGGAACCATTAGTAGCTTACACATATCTTCAGTTACTATACTGTAGTTTCTATATTTTTGAAAATGTACCTTTAGTAGCTCTTGTTTTGAGACCTGAATGAAATTAAAACCAACCAAAACAAACACTGAAGCAAACAGTTAATACTTGAATGTTGCAAGTGGCCTAAGATTATTTTAATTTCCTTTCCTTTTTAAAAATGCAACTGGGGTTTGCCTGGAGGTAGGTGAATCTCATATTTGGGAAATTAAATTGCATTTAGTTTTTAGCAGTGACACATAACTGGGAAGATAAATATTTATAAGTTTCTGTGACTGGTAAGTGAAACACCAGCTCACGCATGTGATTCTGTCAATGACCTACTGGTTTTCTTGGACAAACTCTGGTAAAATTAGAAATGTTCAATAGGAGCATGTTATAATCCTTGTATAATAGGTGAGTATCATGTTGCTTTATCAGAAATTTGAATTATTTTTTCTAAAATGCAAGTGGAACTCATTCCAAAACAGCAAAGTATGGTTATGAATGTGAGAAAGTGTATAAGGATTTAGATAGTAGAATCTCCATGTGTCTAGATGTGAAATGGTTGGCTGAAGATCTTTGTAAAGTTACAATGAGGCCAAAGAAAAATCTTTTTATAGTAAGAAATGGTTGTTCATTGGTAAACAGATTTTAGGGAATAGACAATAATACAAATCTCTGGACCATACCAGTGTTGGCACAGTATTCTTACCTGATTGAAGGCCTCTGTTTCACAACTGCAATATTGGAGTTAAAAGATTCATCCCTAACTATTTGTGTAGATTCTCAGATGTGAGAAGATAATGTGAACATAATATTAAAATGTAGTGATTTTAGCTAACTATTTTAGCCTCTCTTTGAAATAACTGGCCACGTGAAGAGGGAACCTAAGACTTGGTTTCCTGCAGGCCCATTACCTGTGTCCTTCCAGTTCATCCATGTTTATGTGGCTGTCGATTATCCCTTGTCCTGAGGTGACTTCTTGCTTTCACAGTACTTTCATCTTTTCCATATTCTCCGATTATCAGCTCAGTAAGAGGCTGCATATGCTGTGGCTGGTTTTGAAGGATTTGTATATTGATTGGCTAATTAACAGGCAGAAGAAAATGGGTAACATTCAATATCACGCTGCAGATGTTATTTTTGTAATTCAGGACTGGGGAATGGGAACTAATGGGGAGCATTCCTGCAGGTAATAGGCTGACTTTGTTGCTGAGCAAAATCTTTTAGATCACTTACAGACTTCCTTTTTTTCTAATGTGTTTTAAAGACGGATACACACTATTCCATACTGTCTCTTCTGTTGTGTTTGTCTGATTCTCCATCCAACACCACCTATGTGGAAAAACCAAGAGTCAAAGAAGTGGGTAAGTTTCCCAGATGTTTATATGGCTAATGAAAGATACAATCCGCAATGCAATCTGATAAGAAGGACATTTTTCCTCTTAATTTTATTATCTCCTTCACTTCACATTGCTTTCTTGGTTGTCTTTATAATTTATACATTTAAAATAGCTTGCAAGTCTATCCTACCCCCGTTTATGTTGCATCACCTAATTAAGTTTTCCAGCCAACTTTGGGAACTCTCTTTGACTTGTACCGCTATCACAAACAAACATTCTCTACCTGTTCAGCAGTGCTTACATGCTCAAAGACAGTGGACTTCTGTCCTGAGTCTCTGTCTTGCACCTCAATATTAGATCTTTTGAAACAGTTTTGGTGACGTAAATTCCTATGTCTCCTACATAATCAAGGAAAGGGAGATACATTTGAAGGTTTCCAGAGGGAGATCCCAGCTGCCTGCTTTCTAAAGTAGGACTTTTTTACTCAGTGCCTGAAAATGAGGCTTGTGCTTAAGTTTGAGTGGATACCATCCCCCATTTGTTTACAGTGTTGTATCATAGACTGAAAGAAGAATATTTCAGACTAACCTAAAGAAAATCTTGCATCTTAAGATTCCTTTTTGAATGATCTCTGCACATTCCCTCGGCGGTGTTTTGAATGCACTTTCAGCCCATTCCAGGAATGTGAATATGAAGAGGTTATCTCAAACAACACTAATTACAGTTGAGTAAGCTTCATGTTTAAGATATCATATGTTGTAAGTGTGATTGTTACTTTAAAAGTATCACACGTCACATCATGACTGTGTGGTGTCTTTTTTTGGAGAATAAGACAGTTCTTGGTTTATGTTGTTTACAGTCTGGGATCCGTGTGCATATGTAAATGATACATTTAGAATGTTTCCATTGAGCTAAATGGGACTTATTAGTCACGATAAGTGATGTGTTGCATTCTTGCATGTTTTTCCAGCATTAAAGTGTAGGGTAGTGTAACATAATATGGATAAATGTGCTGATGGTGCACTGTGTTGCATATTTTGAGTGTATAAACAATAAAGTTGAGAATTAGTAAGGGATATACATGGTTGATACGTCACAATTTATGTCACGTTGAAAGTGCATAACCTTGTTAATGGGACAGTGGTGTAACCTTAAGTGGAAGGGAACGTCTTCTCTTTTAGCTATAGTTATTACATATTTTAACTTCGGAAGTTTTTTTAGAGGAAAAGAAAGTCAGAATTATATGATACTTACTATTTTTATATTTATACTTCTCTTAGAAAAGGAAGAAGAATTTGATTGGGGGAAGTATTTGATGGAAGGAGAAGAAATTTACTTTGGCCCAGGCGTAGATACACCAGTAAGTAATTTTTTAAGGTAAAAACCCCAACTGTGTAAACTGTTTTGAAGTGTGTTAGAGACCTGGTTGAGTTGTCCTAGTTTGTATGCTCTGCATGTTGATTCTTGCAGGATTCCCCAATACTCTGCTGAATACCATGAAATAACACACAGCCTCAAGCAGAATTACAGTAATACAAATACTTTTGTTTTTCACAAGGTTTTTACTTAGTCCTGCAATTAAACTGTCTGCTTCTGCTGACCCCTGCTTCCACCTAATCAGAACTTGCTGCCATTCTGTGATCTTTTCCAGATCTCTCATTTGCCTGGTTATTAATGTTGTGTATAACTTAAATCATTCTCTGTTAGACAGTTATGTTAGTCCTAGTGTCCTGAATTTGCTTTATAGTGTAAGAAAGAATAGAATAGTTAATGTTTGGCTTGAATAGGAGCTGAATATAGATCTGTCTGCTGTGTAGTACTGAAATGTCCTGGGGTTTGTTGCACTTCATAGGATTGGTCTGGAGAAAGTGAAGAGGAAGAGGACACTCAGCCCTTGAGCAGGGAGGACTCGGGTATTCAAGTAGACAGGACACCTTTAGAAGACCAAGATCCAAATAAGAAGACAGTACCTAATGCTTCCTGGAAAGGTTAGAATAAGATGTAATTCTTCTCCTATATTATACTAAAATTTAGCAAGGTAATGCAGCTTTTTTTATTCTTTGGTGAGGTATTGTGTTACAGATCTATAATTGTAGTATAAGATGTATGTTTCTGTTCATTACTGATGAGTTGTATTTTTTAAAGTAAAGAAACAATATGGAAAGTTTGATCTGATTTCTGTTACTGCTAATGGAGGAGAATTCTGTTTATTCCTGTGGAGATTTACATGGATATTCCAATATAGAAATGAAAACTTACACAGTAAATGCAGCATGTAGTTGTATGGATATAATGTAAATTTTTATTATAAAGTATTAGAATGCTGAAACAAGATTTAGTTTCCAACAGAAATAGTTGGCTCAGTTCTGGGTATGAAATGTTTCTAAAAAAAGTAGGTTTATGTAGTTAGAACATTAGTGGCTTTCTCTTGAATAGCTTCAGGGAGTATTAAATGTAGCTGTATTCTTTTTTGTAAAATATTGTAGGGTACGGTTTACCTGGTACATGGAAACTGCATAGTATATAAGTAGTAGCTATCTAACTGGGATTAGGTAAAGTTCTCTTGACAATCACATTTAAGAAAAAAACATTTAGGGTAATATAAATGTCTCATAAAAACGAATATAGTTGATGACATTTGGCAGTTTATTTTTTAAGTCAGCTTGTTTTTATATGTAGCATTTGAGAATTGCTTGAGACAGAAGCACATTTTTTGATAAAAAATTGGAAACCATGTAAATCTCCAAGCTTATAGAATTGTAGTATATCCTGAGCTGGAAGGGACCCACAAGGATTACAAAAAAAAAAGTCCAGCTTCTGGTCCTTCACAGCACCATCCCCAAGAATCACACCATGTGCCTGAGAGTGTTGTCCAAATGTTCCTTGAGCTCTGTCAGGCTGGTGCTGGGACCACTTCCCTGGGGAGCCTGGTACGGTGCCCAACCACCCTCTGGGTGAAGAACCTTTACATAATATCCAACTTAAACCTTTGCTGACACAGTTTGGGGCCATTCCCTGGGCCCTGTCACTGGTCACCAGGGAGAAGAGATCAGTGCCTGCCCCTGTGTTTCCCCTCAGTGAGGAAGCTGTGGACTGTGGTGAGGTCTCCCCTCAGTGTTCCCCAGGCTGAACAGACCAAGTGACATCAGCTACTCCTCATACGGCTTCTCCTCTAGAGCCATCACCATCTCTGTAGCCCTCCTTTGGACACTCTCTAATAGCTTTATAACTTTTTTATATTGGGGCAGACAAAACTGCTCACAGTACCCAGTACCCTCACCAGTGCTGAGCAGAGCTTATTTTTTAGGACTTTTGCAACATTTGGGAAATGTGGCATTTCTGTGTAAATTAATTTGTGCACAGTGGTATCAAATTCCAAGTGCAGTAAAGTGTAAATGGTTGTAAATGGTAATTCATTTGAAAAGATCTGTGATTCTGCAGCTGAGTGAACAGGCATATTAATAACTTCTTCCTGTGTTTTATAAGCATTTCCTGCATAAATAAAACCACCTTGCCAATTGTCACATGTTTTCACAGTCGGTGAGCCTGATGCCCGCAGCTGGCTGGAGCAGCATGTAGTTCCTCAGTACTGGACAGGAAGAGCTCCTCGCTTTTCACATAGTTTGCACTTGCATTCCAACCTGGCTGCAGTCTGGTAAGAAAACAGTATCATATTGCTTCCTGGCATACAGTGCTAAATATTGACTTTTCTAAGCCTCTTTACTGTTGGAAACATAAAGATAGTATAGCTGTTACAATTCACTTAAAAACAGAATTAAAGGGGTACAAGTTAATAAGATGAATGACTGAGCTGCTTTTTCTATTAATAGATTCTTATCCTTTTATTTAATTTTTATTAAATTTCTTGTGTCAGAGAGAGGGGTTTCATTTTTCAAAGAAGCAAAGCTTACTGTTGAATTTTGGTTTTGCTTCACCCTTATGAAGGTCTCTGAGGACCTAATATAGGTGGGTTAGAAGTGGTGGTCCTGGAAGTGAGGAGTTCCCCCTAATGTTTAACTTTTTAAAATGTTTCTAGTGCCTCCTTTACAAAGTTAGTCTTAAACATAGATTTTGTGTGGGGAACGAACATGAAACAGTATACTGCCATGATCTGCCATGGCCTTGGAAAGAAAATGAGAATTAAAAAAAAGTCTAATTCTTTCCTGTCCCAAATTTTGATGTATCAGTAATGAAGTTCATTAGATTTGCCCTTGGTTTTCTTAATTTAATGAATTTCTTAATCAAGGAGTTATTTTAGTATGTGGTTGTCTAACCAGTTATGATACCATTTGCAATGAATATTAGAAAATGGGTAACGTGAATAAAGCAACGTTGCTTCTGCTGCAGTGTTGTTAGATGTATGTTTTATATATATATGATTTATAACTAGTATTACTTAATTAGGAATTCTTGATTTTGAGTGTGATTGCTTTGCCACTGATGATATTAATGAGTAAAAATACTAAAAATGTAAATAATCATTCTATACTTTGCTGAAATATGGAAAGGTACTGAGGAAGGCTTACAAAGAATTGCATAAGACAGGATCATAAGAGAAAGTTCTTGGGTGGCTATGAAAGTTTCCACTTCTTAAGTAAACTTCTGAGCTAAAGAGTGAATTTTCTTACATGGGTTAGAGAAATTGATATTTTATGTTTTAGCTTAGTATTTTTTCCAGAAATTAATGATAAATTTTCACAGCACTAAATGAAAAAAGACTGAATAATTAAACATCCTCCCCCACAAAAATAGTGGAAATACAGTACTTCATGAATTTGCTCCTTAATTTCTTGTCTTGATATGTAAGACTAGATGATATTTGAATGTTTTCTACAGTATCTTGCTTAAGAATGTGAAAACAAACTGTGCTTTTGTTTATATACTTAAAATGTCCCCATGAGCATTGAATCTGCTCAGATATGAGCAGAACAAAACTGAACCGAAAGATTCTTGCTTCATTCTTACTTTCAGGTGATTCAGCTGTTATTTCAGCCATTAAATAGTTTCCTTTTCCTTTTTTTTCTAAGGGACCACCATTTGTACACCAGTGATCCTTTGTACGTGCCAGAGGAGAGAACACTGGTCACGGAAACTCAGGTTATACGGGAAACCCTTTGGTAAGAGCAGCATCACAAAGCTTGCATTTTAATGTTTAGTATTTCTCTCAAGGAAATGAGAGATCTATCTTTGAAGATGTTCAAAGAAGGAACTGTTACTGAGCTTTCAATTTACACTGTTTCTGACAATAAAGCTGCTGCATGTGTGTGTTAAACATTCGCATTTGAGGCCCTGGAACAGGTTGCCCAGAGAAGTTACGGATGCCCCATCCCTGGCAGTATTCAAGGCCAGGCTGGATGGAGCTCTGAGCACCCTGGTCTTGTGAGAGGGGGGTCACTTCATAGCCCAAAGTTTGGAACTAGATGATCTTTAAGGTCCCTTCCATTCTGTGATTCACGAAGAAGAAAGTAGCTTACTACCTTTTTTTTTTGCATTGATTATTTGAGTCTAACTGTTAAAAAGGAACCATTTTGTTCTTATCTTGTCCCTATAGGTTTTCAAAACAGTGTCCAGTTTTAGAAAGTAGGCTGAATCACCCTGTAGGTGGAAATTACCTCAACTAGAAAGAAATTTTAGGAAATATTTACTTCATGCCAATGTTCAATTGTTCTTATTCTATCAACAACAGTACCAATAGCACTGTACTTGATCTGTGGTCTCCTGTTACTCAAAAGAAAATAAACTTTTAGGCAAGGGAGAGCTAGTTCTTATATAAATTATATATAATTGTAAGTCCATTAAGGGGGAAAATTACTCTTTTTGTTTCTTTTCAAGGCTACTTTCAGGAGTGAAAAAGCTTTTTATATTTCAGCTGAATGATGGAAAAGTGACTGTGCGGAATGATATTATTGTAACCCATTTAACCCATGTAAGTTGTTTCTGAATCTCAGATGAATATATCTCATTAGAAAGATGTAATTTGTGGGAATAGGAAATTAAACTGCTTGTGGAAAAATCATATTTCTACAATTGTGTTTTGTCTAAATAAGAGCATCTGGCTTAATAAAACTGAATAGGCTGTTGCTGTATCTGAGAATGTGATGAAGCAATAGCAACTGCAGAATTTTATAATATTTAAATTCATGAAAATAATATTGTAATTCGGTTTTTAGGCTTTATGAAATGCAATTTTTGTTAGATGATTTTAAGAGGTTTCTTTTTTTTTTTTTTAGAATTGCCTGAGATCTGTGTTGGAGCAGATAGCAGCATATGGTCAAGTTGTTTTTAGACTACAGAAGTTTATTGATGAAGTGATGGGACACAGTCCAGAAAGCATAATGCATGGAACAGTTTCCACTCCAAAGAAGACTACTGAAGCCCCGTTCAGAACCTACCAAGCTTTTATGTGGGCTTTGTATAAATATTTCATTAGCTTTAAAGAAGAACTTACTGAAATTGAAAAGTGCATCATCAACAAAGGTACAGTTCAAAGGAAGTTCTACAAGAGGGGGACACACAAATAATTAACACTGACAAAATTTGCTCTTCTGTTGGATGTTATGTTATGCATTTTGTTTGTCTTTTTTTTAATTTCCAGATAAAACTGTCACACTTTCAATAGTAATAGATAAGTTGTCTCCCAGACTGGCACAGCTGAAGGTACTTCACAAGGTTTTCAGCACAGGAGTAGCGGAAGTGCCACCTGACACTAGAAATGTTGTACGAGCATCTCATCTGCTTAATACCCTCTACAAAGCTATTCTTGAATATGACAGTGTTGGAGAGGCATCTGAGCAAACGGTAGGGGAAATAATTCCTTCCTTAATAAAACAGCACACTAGAAGATATAGTAACTAATGCATTATTGGTTTTCGACATTAATTCACCCAACCCGGGCAAAAATGGATTTCTAAGAGGGTCAGGAGCAGTGTTGATTGAGGACCAAGGGGACGGGCTGTGGAAAATCAGAGGCCAGGAAGCTGTTTTGAAAGAGGGAACTTTGGAATAGTTTTCCCTCCTATTTCTACAACTGCATAATTCAGTTAATGCTGAAATGTGGAGGTTTGGATTTTTACAGTAACTTGATTATGCTATTGAAAATATAGTTGATGTCTTTATGTCCTTTTGTTTTCCTGATTTCTATGTTGTGAAACCACAGAGCGTTTTATGACTATCCCTTACTGTTTCAGAAATGTCAGACTGAAAAAGTGCTGTTTGGATCTGTGATGACAAGAGTAACAAGGAGAAGCATGAACAATACAGGCTTCCATTAAAAAAAAGC
This sequence comes from Daphoenositta chrysoptera, assembly GCA_013397915.1. Classification (NCBI taxonomy): domain Eukaryota; kingdom Metazoa; phylum Chordata; class Aves; order Passeriformes; genus Daphoenositta; species Daphoenositta chrysoptera. The sequence goes on from VZRO01005928.1 coordinate 1,842,161, forward strand.
TGTAGTTTTTAGATTAACATTGTTTCTTTAAAATCCTTAAGTGTAGTTATGTATATGTTACAAACTGTGATTGCACAATTAAGAAATTAGACTATTGCTTTCAGTGCTTGGTATAAAAACATTCAGCCAGTTTTTTTCTTTTTTCCTTTAAATTCAGGTATCCCTTTTGTTCTCTCTCTGGGTTGAAACTGTGAGGCCATACTTACAGACAGTGGATGAGTGGATAGTCCATGGTAATTTGTTTGATCCTGCAAAGGAATTTATAATTCAGAGGTAGGGATGCTTGATACTAGACACACATAATGCTGTGCAGGTAAACCTGTTGTAGAACCTAGGGTAAAGAGTAACAGTAAAAGTAGGTTTTCATATTTGTTGTTTTGCTTAAGAAACAATTTCTTAATCATACTTCTGTCATTTGTCTTAAACTTCCCATTAGGGAAATTACACAGCTATGGATTTCTACCACATATTGTTCTAGAGTAGAAATCACTTATTTTGGTTTTTTTTCCATCTATAGTAAATAATGAGTAGACTGAGTGTACTGGCTTTTTAAAAAAGAATTAACCGTTTTTCAAACCAAAGACATTTGCAAAAATTACAAAATTTGCTTTTAAATTCTTCTACTAATCTTTAGTTATGACTGAAATGCTATTCAGAATTAAAATACTCATGGCTTCTGACTTGTAGTAAAGTTAATATGGTGTCTTGAATTACATGTGTATACCCTAAACACTACTCGAGCTGTTAAGTTTTGTTCTGTTGCTATGCTACATTCTGTTGGTCCCTTTTTTTTGACAGCTTGGAGAGAAAAATGAATATAGAAATGAAAGTTCTGGCTTGTAATTACAAATCCATTTTCCCCTATCTGCCAAACTTAATTGAACCTCTGTCTGTTAACACCTGTTGAGGTGAGCATGCAGTAAGACAACAGCCCTAATAGTACCATTGTAATAAATCCTTAGTAGCAGAGATCCTTAGCATCCTTATTATGTCCCCTTTTTGTGGTTCTATAGTTGTGTTTTCAGTGCTACCAACAGGGCTGATCTCAACTTTTATTTATATTTATGCTTCATTTTAATTACCTAATTTTAATTACCTAATTTAAGTTTTTCCATCTGACTTCAAAGACCAAACTGTCTATCTTATGTAGACAACAAAAAAACCCAAAGTGAACTACAAATTGAGTTTTACCTACTCTAGAATTTTTCAGCTTTCTTAGTAGTAGTTACTTCAGTTTGGAGTTTTAAGTAACTCTGCAAGTCAGTCACTCATCATTTTGACACTAAGGATGCATGCCACTGTGAATAGTTAATGTCCTGGACAAATTTAATTATAATTGCTCTGTTTGACTTGCTGTTTGGGTTTATTTGGTTGTACAATTGTTTTATCTCCTGTGAGCTTATTGTTTATCCTTTTCAGAGTGTCTAGATAGTTTGCAAATATGGATGAGGTAATTTTATACAGTTTTGAAAGTGCTTCATGACTGTTCCAAGAGAAAGGCAAAGCATAGAGGAAAGAGGATATGTATCCTCTAGTAATGATGTTTCCTTTTGAAAAGGAAAATACTCAACAGCTTTTTATTTCTTCGCAGAAACAAAAACGTTCCTGTTAATCACAGAGATTTTTGGTATGCTACCTACACATTATATAGTGTGTCAGAAAAAACAGAGAATGAAGAGAAGATGAGTGATAATGCCAGTGCCAGTTCTGGCAGTGATCAGGCCCCTTCAAGCAGACAGCACACAATGGTTTCTTTTCTGAAGCCTGTGCTAAAGCAAATTATTATGGCTGGAAAATCCATGCAGCTGTTGAAGAATCTTCAATGCAAAGATGGTTTTACACAGCAGGCTGCCTCAAGAGGTGAGATGTCAGTTTGTACACCATCGTGCCTTAGGCTGTCTAACAGTATGGGTGTATTTTTGGTAATGGGCTTTGCCTGGCATTAGGATAATACTGATGAATGCCAGTATCATGGTTAGTAACTTCAAGTCTGATGGAAAACGCTCTTCCAATGCAAACAAGTGAAAAGAGCAAAGTGAATGAAGTTCAGTGTTCCATGTTCTTTTTATTGCTTTAAATTTTTCAACTTCTTTTCATGTGCTTACAAAAGCATTTTTTTTTGTTATGAGAGAAAACCAGCTTGTATGTTCTAATAGTAAAACTGGTGGTTTTTTATAAATAATTGTATTCCATTGCTCAGTGGTTGAGTAATCTAAGATAGCATGCGGAATTTTTTTTTTTAAGCTTACTCTTAAGTAGATGAAGGATGTTTGGATATCTAGGATATTCATTTTGAGTGATTGTAAAACATAATACAACATTGTAACTAATGTTGGGTTTGGGTTTTTTGGTTTTTTTTTTAAGGAAGCAAAATAATTTTTTTTCATTTTGCTGCTTCATGTTTAAAAGTAGAGATAGTTAAATTATTTTGGAGACTCACTCTTTCAGTAAATACTGAAAGATTGTCAGGTGCTAAAAACTAACTGCCTTTGCACCTGAAGTAGGAAGTTCTGTAAGAATCTCAGAAATATTTCGTATTTCAGACACCCGTTCTGCAGTGCATTTGAACATATGCCTGACCTTAGGCATTGGGCTAATCCTATCATTTAAAATGTGTATTTGAGGGTATTTTGTTTTCTGAATAGTGGTCGAAATGTAGTATTTTAAAAGTTAGCTAGTGAGTGTTGGACTGTGTAGTTCTTTCAGTTCAGACAATGTGTTCTCCAATGTGTTGCCCAACTCAGATGCTGAACGGAAGAGTTTATATACACTGTTCTTGGAGTCAGTGCAGTCTCGCCTGCGGCACGGGGAAGAGTCTGTTCCAGACATTATTACAGAACAGCAAGCCACAAAGCAGAGCCTGATAAAGATGCAGTCTATAGCAGAAAGACACTTGGAACTGGATGATGTCCATGACCCACTGCTGGCTATTAATTTTGCCAGGTAAATGAATGATCTTCCTGCTGTGTTGTTGAGAGCAATGTTCAGCCTGGTGACATTTGGTCAATCACATTTTCATTGCTGCTGCTGCTACTGTTACTGAAAACAAGCAAGTTCAGAATAAAGAGGAGCACCAGCAATCAGTGTCAGAAGCTAAATAGATGCTCCCCTTGTGCATGGTTGAAGAAAAACAATTAAAATCAGTGAAGAATGTTCTATTGCAATTGATAGCATAGAGAATTGGAGTAGTCTTTATCATAACAGGCTTTTAGGAAATAAGTGCTTTAATAGTGAATGCCATTGTAAAATTTGAACTTCTAAATGAGTTTGCTTGGTTTTTGTACACAAAGTCCTTGATTTGCACCAAGTATATTCCAGAAGAATGCAGCCTCAGTTTTGCTGTGCTTACATCATTTGGAAAGTCTGCCAAAATTCATGTTAATTGCATAAAAATCCTTCATTCTTCATAGTGAGGGATGTCCTGTAGAGAGTATAAATGTTTTGGAAATCAGCGGGAAAGGCAAACTCTGAAAATAAGAAAATAGCTATTTATGTTTTTGCTAAATACTAATTTTGTGTTTACATATTTTAATGTCAGTCCTAGGAGGAGCTTGTTTTAAAGAAATCATAGATAGGACTTTATTGTTTCCCTTGTTTATTGGGACTATTCTGTTAGTCAAAATTGCTACATTAATTCAATATGCGGCTCATTCAGTCTATCCAGGCAGTAGCTGCTATGAGCTGGACTACTTCTTAGAGTGGTTTCAACTGGCAACTAGCTTTTTACAAAATATTACAATAATTTGATGCTTTCTGTGTAAAAACAATTAAACTTTGCAAATGTAGGCCACAGATACTCTCTTTCCATCATATAATATTATTGATAATATGTAGCGACCCCATAATTAAGATGTCTCAAAGCAGTTCTCCATGTGGGGGATAGTTTTGGGGATTTTTTTGTTTGTTCTTTTGTGGTTGTTGGTTGAACTTTTACTTCGTTTCTTTAATTTTATTCTTCTTTCCTGGGAAGCTCATCTGAGTGCTGTATATGCACAATATAGTTCTAAAAGTTCCTATCAAAGTGTGTTTGTTTTGTAAGCTGTATAGTATTTGAATTTGATGTTTTTCAGAAGTATGTCTTAAGCAGTTATGTGATTATAAAATGTGATATTCTTGTACCTGGAGATACACAGACAGTATGATGGATCACTTTATAGGCTGGATACATGCTCTACTTATGAATCAGCTTTTATTACCACTGCACCGTGTATTTTAGAGCAGAGGACTCAAATTTTATTAAAATCTTTAAGGTATGACATTGCTTTATACATTGTATGAATAATGAGCCTTCTTCCCTAAGTATCTTGTTTTATTTTGAAGATTGTATTTGGAACAGGGTGACTTTCATGAGAAGTTTACTGGTGGGGATGTCTGTGTGGATAGATCCTCAGAATCTGTGACCTGCCAGACTTTCGAACTGACACTGAGGTCTTGTCTTTATCCTCACATAGACAAGCAATACTTGGAATGCTGTGGTAATCTGATGCAGACTTTAAAGAAGGATTATAGGTAAGAAAGTAGATTTCTTTTTCCTTAACTTGGTTTTTTTATTACCAGTGGTGTGTCAATGTCATCATAAAAGAAGCAATTCTATGTTGTGTTTCTGGTCCAGTTTGGTAACCAGCAATAAAGTTATTAAGGAGAAAAGGGGGCTCTAACATGATAGACTCTTGGGTGAAAACTTGGTCTAGCTTAAATCAACAGCAAAGCTGTCACTTGTCATCAGTGGATGTTTGGTGGGGAAATTATTTCAAACTGTACTTCTTAATAGTGTTGTAATTTTAAATTCATTTTAGGGAGAGGGACAGCATTTCTGAACTATGCTGTTTCTGAGAATTACGTGGCCTGTAGGACAGCTGAATACTATGAACACTTCCAGTGAAGTTAGTGGGACTGTTACAGCTTACATGGAAAATTGCCTAGATTAAACAAAGGATTCACTGTAGACTTTGTTATCTTTGTATTCAGTACTGAGTTTTTGTTGTGAAGAGTTTTTAAGATTTTTGTTTCTGTAACAGTTTTGTTTTGCATTCAGTTGTATGATGAGACTGAGGAAATGTTATGTTTCTTCTGTTCAGGCTTGTCGAATATTTGCAGGCAATGAGAAATTTTTTCTTACTTGAAGCTGGAGATACCATGTATGACTTCTATACATCTATTTTTGACAAAATTAGAGAAAAGGAAACTTGGCAGAATGTTGCTTTCTTAAATGTTCACCTACAAGAAGCAGTTGGACAACGCTATCCAGAGGACAGTGCGAGGTAGAATGCAAAACATGCTTTAGTTACATTTCTTTCACACTTAGCTGTATTAATATACTTAACTTACGTAGCACAATACCAATTATTGTGTACTCATTAAAATAATGTATTTTAATGAAGTTTTGAGCTGTTGTCATCTTTTCTACCCAAGTCCTCCAGATTGAATCAGTTAGTAGTTAGCAGTGAGAAATAGAAATTTATGAAACTAGCTACTCATTTAAAACAGGTTCTCACCAGTTACATCACTTGTTTCCTTGCATAGGTTGTCAATATCGTTTGAAAGTGTTGATACAGCAAAGAAGAAACTCCCTGTCCACACCTTAGATGGTTTGACATTGAGTTACAAGGTAGTGAGTTAATATGGTTGCAGTTCTTATTCTAGAACAGATTTGAAATGTTGTATTAAAGTGACTTACATTTTTTTATCTTGATTATCCTCTCCTCCTCTTAGGTTCCTTGGCCTGTGGATATAGTTATAAGCTTAGAATGCCAAAAAATTTACAATCAAGTTTTTCTGCTCTTACTACAAATAAAGTGGGCCAAGTATAGTCTAGATGTTCTACGATTTGATGGTAAGATACTTCTTCAATGAAAAATACTCTGTAAACTTGTTTTGTGGTCTAAGGGTATAAATAGTCCTCTGCTTTCTGCAGTCAGTAATATAAACTAGTTAGAACTTTGATTCATTCTATAAAATAATAATAATCTCTGTTAGTGTCACAAATTATGTGTATTAAGCTGGGCATGTTTTTCACGTCTTTTCAGCCTCAGGGACAACGCCATTCATGCATTCCTTTTGTCTCTTTGATTCAAGTCTAGTTATATTGGAGACTTGTTACTTCATTCTACAGACTTTGCTGTTGAAAGAAAGTCTGTCTACCACACCCTAAGGTTTATGTATAGTCTTTCTATGAGTAATACCTTGCAGACAAGCTAAGAAAACAAGATGAAGAAAACACTCTGTTTGAGATTGAAACATATAGAAAGAGATTTTTTAGTTTCCTTCACCAAGTTAATGTTTATACTCTTCCTGTCTCACGTAAAGTGGATATAGACTTCGTGTTTTAGAAAAATAAATTAGAAAGTTGATGGGTTCATCTATGTTTTGAACATCAGCTAAGTAATTATCTTCCTAAAAGTATGTGGTTTTTTACTGTTTAAACTTTATGGGTATGACTTTTTGCTTAAATCTTTTCCAAAAAGAACAACAGCCTTGCTTTTATTTTTTTTTTTTTTTAAGAACTAGTGTCTGCTGCAGAAAACTCACAGGTTAAGGAAGGAACTTCATTAGAACAAGGAATAATTCCGGTATTTGGACCACAAAAAGAAAGTATAAAACAGCAAATACATCGCATGTTCCTGTTAAGAGTGAAACTTATGCATTTTGTCAACAGCTTGCACAACTACATCATGACTAGGGTTTGTCTTATTTCACAGTTTCATTTATATTAAGGGCTTGTAACTGGAGATGCAGTATTAATTTTCCTTTAAAACCTAAAAAAACCCCCAAAACAAAAACCAAAATGTAAATATAATGTCTTTTCTGCACGTTTCAGTTTCAACTTGGCCGTTTTAAATCAGTAATTGCTCTAGAAATCACTCAGTAAAATGCTCTGGAAGTTCTACATTATCTAGATTGATCTTTTCGTAATACTGATTATTAGTCTGTGTCTCCCAGTGCTAGATAACTTAAGCAGAGCAATGTAAATAGAGGTTTCTGTAAACTCTTACTTAAGAGCTATTATAAAATTGTTACAACAGATATTTTAGTTTAATGGATTCTTCTCAAAAATCTCTAGTGCACAGTGTGTACATGACTTCTCACATACAGAGGCAATGCCTGTAGATACATATCTGCTCTATTACTGCCTTTTTTGCTTTTAATAAAATTAGTATATGCTCCAGTTCAGCCTCTCTGGGGATAGTCTCTGTGCCCTTGTGTAGTGGCAGTATATCTATTTATGTGAGGAATTTTCCTGTGTAGTTATGAGAAGAGCTTGAAATTTATTGCTATTGATGGTAATTTGGATGCTAATCGTAAAATTTGAGAGGGAAGAGCAAATGAATCATGCAATTTCAGGCTCTTGAAATATATTGGGAGAGGGTCATAATCACTTGTGTGCAGTATTGAATTTAATAACTTTGGTCTTCTTTTTAAGATTCTTCACAGTACAGGCTTGGAGTTTCAGCATCAGGTAGAAGAAGCCAAAGATTTAGATCAATTGATAAAGATTCATTACAGATACCTATCTACAATTCATGATCGCTGCTTACTGAGAGAAAAGGTGGGTAAAAAATTAGTATATTTTATACATGGAGTTATCAGGACAAGAAAGTAGTTTTTTACTAAGTATGCTGTCTGTTTTGCAACATACATACTAAGCAATGTATAGGTAGTCTTGAGGAAGGGGTAGCTTTTCACACCGAGATCCAGTTTCCCTTGGTGTTCTCAGCTCACTTCTATCAAAGAGAGAAGATAAAATTAAATTCTTTATATTGGGTATTATATGACTCGTTTGTTTCTAAAACATGGGAGGTTTTGAACAAACTGAGGCTTGTTAATGTAAGGAACATTATACATAGTGGTATGGCAGGAAATTGAGGTACCTAGATAGCTTTGTAACCTTTTATCCCACATACTGCCTGTGCAAAGTCTGCATCCAAGTAGTCAGCTGGGAAATGAATTGGAGAACAAATACAAACATCTTCAGTTTGGAAGAATCACATTGTACTTAGGAGATTGTTAAGCATAATAATTTCCATTATTACACTGCAGTACAAAGGTCTCATATGCCATTTAATCTGACCTGTAAAAACAATGAATTTCTGGCTTACTCCTTGTGTTTTAATTATTTTAGGTGAGCTTTGTGAAGGAAGCAATAATGAAAGTGTTAAATTTAGTACTGATGTTTGCAGACCGTTGGCAAGCTGGTTTGGGGGCTTGGAAGTAAGTACACATACTTAAAATTCTACATGGTTATAATTTTGCAGCTCTGAGTATGATTTTGTGCCCAGAAGTGCACAGAGCACTCCAGGTGAGGCTGCAGCAACGCTGAATACAGTGAGACAGTCACCTCCTTCGTCCATCTGGCTGTGCTGTTTGATGCACCCCCACGTGGGGTTTGCCCTCCTGGCTGCCCGGGCTCCCTCCCTGCCCACTCCTGTTGAGTTCCTGTTGACCAGCACTCCCAGATCCCTTTTTGCAGCCATTCCTTTCCCCATTTATACTTTCGTTTGTGCAACCTGCTGCTTGAATGATGAATGATAGTGGGCAAGTCTCCAAGGCTTTGTCAAACACTCAGAAATTGATGTGTGGTTCTGAAGCTAGCTGGTGTGGACTGGCTTACTTCATGTTTTTCAGGACTAATTTTCTTTGGCACAGATGCTACCTAAAACTTGGATCCCACTTTCCTGTTGCAATTTTTGGAGTGTTTTTCTCATTCAGTGTGTCAGAAATAATTTGTGAATGCTGATGATAAAGACTGAAACTGAGGGCATATGGTTGCATGCTCTTGCATGTGGCAGGAAAAAGTCATAGCTGGTGTCATCTGTATCTTCTTGAGAGAGGGGAAAAAGGAAAGGAGTCACTGTTGTGAACTTTGTCTTCTTCTTTGACTGGTGAGTGCTAGCTGACAGAGTCCAAAGTGGAATTGAAGAGATGCAAAAAATGTGAAAGATGTAAAGCAGTGTGGGTGTCCTTGTTTTACTGGCAGTGTAGGTCCCCAAGGACCTCTAAAGCAGTAAGGAGCAGGAAAGGCTCTCTTGCATGCAAGCCTATGTAGGAATGATGGGCGTCAGTTGGAACCACACAGCTCCTCCAAGTCACTGCAGAGATTTCTAAAATCATGAGGAAATTACTAATACCCCTTTGATGCTCAGATGCTCCTGTCAAAATTGCCTTTGTTCTTCAGAAGTAGCATATGCAGGCATAACTGAACTATTGTAAGTTCAAGACAGAATTCTACATAAAAAGTACTTCTGTCATTTACTGTGAAATTTCGGTCATATCCTGAAGATAACATAAGGGCTGGTCTGTTAAGCATTCCTCTGTTAAACTGTTTTGTAGGATGGAATCCATAGAGAAGATGGAATCTGATTTTAAAAACTGTCACATGTTTCTTGTAACTATTCTCAACAAAGCTGTCTGTCGAGGCTCTTTTCCCCATTGTAAGTACATGAGGCTTTTCACATACCTGCACTTAAAAAAGTTTGCTAGGAATGTGTTTATGTTTTGATCTAACGTTTGTTGGCACATTTTAAATAATCCCATTTTGTGAGTTATTGACAGAGGGATATGAAGACTTACTTCTTACTGAGTTAAAGCAATTATTTTTTTAGAGTAGTTGTGCGAAGCTTTTCCATGATAAATATCTTCAGTTTATCTGTTTACATGATGAGGGGAAGCTGTGTAGCCAATCAAGTGACAAGCAGTTTTCTAAACTAATAAAACTAAATTCTGGGGGCATAGAAGAGCATTCTTTTTTTTGTATAGGGAATGACAGCTGTGATACATCGTGAGCAGATAGGATGTTGGTATTATGGTGCTTCAGCTGCAACTGCACTGAGCTCTTGGCTCTGCCCATCTGTTGGCAGTTATTTCCTTGGCAGTAGAAACAGCAGAGGATGACATGTCTATGCTTCTACTTACAACCTAATACAAGCTTAAATTGTTAATCAGTGCCAGTTTGAGTTAGGGGGACAACTGCTCAGTGAGGTTGTGGGGCATCAAGGTTAGTTGGGATGCAGATGTGTGTTCTTACAGGTTTCTACACCTGTAGATGTGCCATGGGGACATGACTTAGTGGTGGACTTGGCAGTCTTAGGTTAATAATTGGACTTGAGTCTGTGATGAAGTAAATGAGTCTGTCTAAAATAGGCAATATCTGACATCACTGCTACTCACATCTACAAGAGCTTATCTGCAGAACCATCCATGAGAATGGCTTGCTGTATATAAACCTCCACAACCTTTTCTTTTGTATTCAACAGTATTTCAAACAAAGGAGCTAATTTCTTACCAGTTCTTATGACGTGAAATAATTAATGGGTAGCTGATTATGAATATGGTGAAATATTATCTAAGCTGTCAGAGACTTATAAAATGTCTTACTGTCTGTAGTCCCAAAGTATTACAATTTAAAAAGTAAAACGGTATCTTCCTTTTAAAGGACAGACTTTAATATTGCAATAAATGTTTGCAGACTGCTGCAAATGCAAATATTAACTTTGTTTTTATGGTTTGTTTCACAGTGGAATCTTTAGCTTTGTCACTGATGGCTGGCATGGAACAAAGTTAACACTGACATCCAATAAATTAATGAAGAACTGATAGCAAGATTTATGTGAAATTCCTATATTAAAGAACTGTAAGCATTTTGCACTCCAGTTTAAAATGTAAATAGCTGAACGATGCCGACAGTTTGGAGCTGTGTAAAATATTTTAAAATGTAAATAATGTACAGGTATTTAAGTGTGTTGTTTGTAGCAGTGTGTGTATATGCTTCAACATCAAAAAACATGTATAGTGTAAAATTCATTCCATGTAAACAATCTTACTTGAAAATACATTAAATGTATTTCATGCTGAAAAAAGGGGTTTTTTTTCCTTTAAATATGAGTAATTGATTATTTCCTTTTTCCATTTATTTTTCAGCTGTAAATAGGTCACAGGGCAGTGTGGAGTGGTGTGACTCAAGTCTTAGTGTTTAGAAGGTTGGTTGAATTAATTTTTGGCCTTTTTTTCCTTTGAAAAAAGGCTAAGAAGCATTCATCTTCTTTGCTTAGTGGTTCTTAAGAAATCTTTAAGAAGACTGTTACAATACAAGATTAATTTATCAAAATGGATTATAGCAGAACATAAAATACCAGTATTTTTTATGTTAAATGTTCAAATGCTTACTAATTTTAGTGGTAACTCTAGTCAGTTCAAGTAGGATTAAGATGACAGTGTGTAACGTATTAGTTTTAATGATTGGATTGTTGAGATGTTTCAAAGGTGGTCAGATATAACTAGACCTTTGTCCTTCTTCTAAGGCTTTTGCAAGCAAACTTTTACATCTAATAGCTGATCTCTTGTAAAGCAGTAGATTGTGATACAGAAGGGTACATTTCTGGACAAGTAAATGTGGAACTTGTTCTGCACAAGATGACTTGCCTTGTTTCCTCCCCATTAAAGTTTCTCTGGAATTCTGGCATCAGTACACCTGCATTAAAAAAGATAAAATCAATTAACTAATGATTTTTCTTTAATAAATAAAATATTTGATAATTAGAATTTAACTGTTGTGTGTGTTTCTGCTGAAATTCAGTCAGTAACTTTACGTTTGAGAGCTGTTTCTTTAAGGTAAATGAAGTATATAACTACCAACTGAGGCTCATAAAACTTTTTTTCAGCTGTAAACTAATAATTACTTTATATTAAAATGAATATTTATGTTTGTGTTTGAACAGGAGATCTCAAGGTTCTTCCAAGTTATAGCTATGAAATGCTTTGAGGAAAGGAAATTATTTAAGTATAACACTGAGAAAGTGCCTGCTGCCCTGTAACATGTTCTTTTTGGTTTGACTGAGTGGAGGTTTTGCTGTAGAGAACAGTATGTTTGTATTGTCCTTTACTATCACATGACACACCCAAGTGGATGTTTTTTGTGGTAGGTGGACACCTATTAACAAAAGTAATTGTATTTCTAGTTTACCATGACTGGTTCTCATTTAAGATTCCAGATTATTTAGTGCTAGCAGAGATAGTGTGTTGTTTAGTAACTATTTCTTACTCAGAGTAAAATTGAATAGCATACAAAGAGTTTTAAGAGATGTACTTGGAAATTCAGCACTTCTATGCACTGGTTCTTTACTTTTTGAGTATGTCTTGTACTCTGTGCTTTTGAACAATCTAATGTGGTTGCTTTATTTCTGCTTTCCATACAGTCCATATTAACCTCAGTGAAATTCCCGCATTTCGTAGCCTTACCTTGGATCATATTAGCTAGATATGGGAGAAAAAAATCCTTCAATCCTTCATGTTGTTGAAACAATAATTCCTAGTAAATCCCTTTGCTGATTTTACTTATTTTATGTGCAAGACCCTGTGCAAGGGAAAGATTTAGCTGTTTCACCCAATTTCCTGCTTAGGAATTAACGCATGCTGCAGAGAGACTTCTGTGCACTTTGTAGACAGGTGATCCCTGCATGTCATTTATTCAGCCAGCTTCCAAAATTTGCTCATCTATCATCACAAAAACAAAGTGGAAAGTCTGGTGCTGGCAACATTTACTGATTCTAGTCACGGACATCCTCCATGTTTAACTTTGTGTGTGTCAGTAGTACTTGGCTGACAAATTTCCTTCAATGAGTCCATCTTATGGCATTCCTTTTTCTTCAGAGCCATAGAAAAAAAAACGAGCCCTGTCTTATAGTGTGCATGCCCTGTGATGCCACCAGGATCTTTCCATCAGGCCCTTAGCAGTTGTTAAAATGGTTATTTACCTGTTTGGAGAAAAAAATGATTCTATGTGAGATTTGGGATATTTTAGCTATTTGTTTACTCAGATTTCCTTGTAACATTTTCTGTTTTCTTTACAGAGCAGTGTTGTTACTTGGATTCTGAATCCATTCCTTCTGGACATTTTTTGACCTTGTTTTCAAATTCCTGTTTATGTCAGTTATTTCTGAAATGATTTGAATCTTAACTTTTGGATACTTTTCCTCTTTGTTAGAGGAGACACAACATTTGAATGTGCTTTACTTGCACTTCTGGAATTTTGAGTAAGCAATTTTGGAGACGTTAGGAAAGGTGTAATCTATTCCATGTGTGTATAGATTTAAAGGACTTTTGTCGTAGTCTATTGTTTTACAAATTGTTAAGTTTAGCTAAAGGAAATCATAAAATACCCAGCAAAACATGTAGAAACAGAACTTTCTGAGCTTCTAAGGGAGTATAAATTTCTTTGGAAAAGAAAACACTCCATTATTGGATGCTGTCACAATTTCCTTTCTACCTTTACTTGTTCTCATTAACTTCTGGATGCAGTCTTAGCAAATTTGCAGCATAGAAACCCTTATCTGACTCCTTACTTTTCTTTCTTATCCTTTGCTTTTTCCTGTGGGCCTCTGGTATCTCTAGGCCACATTTTATCACCGATTTAGTAAATTCTCCGGTGCTTTCTTTGCTGTTTAGTTTTAATAACTCCTAACTAACCACTAGGTCCTTGAGGACCTTTGCTTGTGTCAAACTCTTGATTTAAAAATTTTAGCAACCAGTTGTTGATGGGATGGTTTCCATGGGAGCATGGATTAAAGATAGCAGTGCTAAATTACAGGCTAATTAAAAATATTTTAAAAATCCCTCTGATGTGCTTTTTAATCTTACTAACTAAAGATTTGCAAATTTTTCAGCTTTCCACTTGTACTACTTTGCACACTTGAAGAAAAACCTTTCCTGACTGATTGAATTGGTATTTACTGGCTGCTGTAGTGTCTTGTTGCTGCAGTGTGCATTTATTGCTGGGAAGGCTGCACAGGATCACAGGCCTGAGCGCCCGGAGAGGTAATGAAGTTACCAGTGATAGAGGGGCAGGGCTGCGAAGAATGAGGGGGCTGAATTGCCTAACATACATGCCCTAATTTCTGCACTGATGTCCTGCATGAGCAAAATGAATGTAATTTGTAATGTAATCAAGAAAGGATTTAACGTGTGTTAATGTCTGTCAGGGCGTTGGGTGGGCTCTGATGTCGTCTGGCAGCGCTGTGCAGCAGGCTTGGAAACTAGAGTGGGGGGACACAGGCCCATTGTACACACATCAAGAGTTAAATCCCTATGAGTTAGCAATAGAGCTTTGGTCTAGTGTTTCAGGGAGCTGGGAAGCAGAACTAGGGAGCCCTGCTTGCACAGATCCATTGCAGGTGGTGTCACTCAGCACTAGGAGGGAAATTGGAACCAGAGGGCTGCAGGTGTCATCATGTGCTAATTAGTATTTATGAATATGCAGCACACCTGCTGGTGTCAGCTGTGTTCTTGGCAGGACACGGGCACTTGAGGGTAGGAATCTGGCTTTTCCTGGAGTTAAAGGTAGGTATCATTGCATTTGTGTAAGGCCTTGTGAAGTGGAGGGCTACTGATGGGAGTTACGTGTTTAGGTGTCTGGTGTAGCCTTCTTGCTGTGGGGTCAGGTTCTCACTTTGGTCATTGAGACCTCTGCGATTCTGCTTTATGCTTGGTCTCTTCTGCTTCAGCTCTCCCAAGTGCTGTGCCCTCTGCACAGGCGCCTATCTCCTGAGAGCTGAAACAATGGGTTACTCTATGTAGTATATAGTATTTTCTAGCATATAGTATTTTCTAGCCCTGCTGAGCTTTAAACCTTTTGCCATGTATGACACCAAGTCTGTGCTGACTTCTGGTGTGAAAAATCTTGTCCAGTTCTTTAGAGTATGGACAGGTGGCTGATATGTTACCAGAGGTTGGATTTAATTTTTAAACTGATTTATAGACAATTACCTATTTTCTTGTATGGTATCCTGTTCTTGAGGTTATTGGAACCATTGCCTGTCATGATTTTGTAAATACCTTTCTGTGTCAGGTCATGACAGTTTCCTGTGTTACTTCCTTCTGGAGGATGAAAAATCTCTGATCTCAGCAGGTAAGAAACATAAAATAAATAGCTAGATATGTTGTTAAGCTTAAATGCTGAAATATCTGCAAAACCAGAGAGTAATATCACCATCTTAGACATAGCAGACACCCGCTGGCAGAACCACAAGATTCCTGATGAAGTTCTCAGGCTGCTGTGGAATGAAACTCTTCTGTATAATCCTGTGGGCTCCTGGAAGAGATTCTTTCGTTGCCTTTGGATAAATACTTAAAAGCCCAAAGAAAGAAAATAACGTGAAATTAGCTGGAATTCAGGAAGTAGACTGTCCTGTAGCATAGTGCCTTGAACAAAGGCTTTATTTAGTCTTCAGACAACTGCATTAAGCTTGTTACTGTCGTATTGTCTGCTATTTGTGTGGTATAGGCAGGGTACATAAATTGCCAGGAGCATGGTACGTTAGTGTTACAGATCTTCCTAAAGATTGTTGACAGGCATGGGTTAAAATCGGGTTAAAATAAATTCCACCCAGGAAAGGATCTCAAACTACCCTAAGTCTAGCCTGATAAAAACCACACCTAACTTCACTGGCTATGGTATCAGTGACTTGTTTGGGAATATGTAGATATATGTATCTTAAGCTATGCCTAGAAGGCCTAGGTTTAGTGTGGCAGGGATAATTGAGAACGGCAAATACAGTAGAGGGAGAAGCAGGCCATGGAGACCTGTAATCAAGTACTGTCATTGCACTACTTCAGTTGCACTGAAGTGGAAAGAACAGGGAGTTGTGGGGGCATTACAGAATTAAATCAGGCATCTGGAATGATGGTGGGCTCACTTAAATGGGTTCTGATAGGTATGCCACATGTTACATGAGACCATAGACATTCAGATGGTAAAATGTGATTGTCCTCTAATTCCTGTATCAAATAATAGGAAAAGCAACGCAAATCTTGAGTAGCTGTGTACCATCATCTACTTTTTTATATGATCCTACAGGTTCTTATAAACTGGTGTATAGGAATGCTAATAAAAGCAGATTGCCCCAGCACTGGGGAAGCAGCTCCTTTGCCCACTCTGTTATTTAGAGGGAGATAGCAAGATCTGGGGCATCAGCCAATCCTTAGGACAAGCTGTTGTTTCCTGGACAGGATGGTGCTGGTTGGCAGCATTTTGCTTTCATACAAAGCAGCTGCTCCTGGCACAAGCTGGCTTTCAGCAAGTAGGGGAGCCACAGTGGTGCTCTTGCTTGGGACAGACGGGCAATATTTCATAGTCTGCCAATCTGGGGGCAAGCTGCTGTTGGTCAGATCTCATGGGGAGCATTCGACTTCGCTGTCCTTGCTGCTCTGCTGTGGCCTGGTAACAGATGTCCCATTGCTGATGTCGGCCGAGTGGTTGCATTAAGCAAGGCTGTTCTGAATTAGCACTTGCTCAGGACACGGAAACAAAACAATCCTGCTTTACAGAGGTGAGTAATTTACTTGAACAAGCTCATTGTCCCAAGCAGAGTTTGCAGAAAAGGGCATAGGATGGATTGCACTGGAGACAATCAGGTGTCACTTCAGAAATGGAAGCATCCAGCTCTGGTTGTATGTTACACTTCTGCTTGGGCTGGTTAAGCTGATAAGGAGCTGTGATGGTTGAAATTAATTCATTTGGTGTATGTACTCAAAATTCTTATGAATATATACAGACAGAGAAGAATAGCAGCCATGTCCTAGAAAATTAATTGTTTCATAGAAAAGACTATATTGCAGTACTAGGAAGAAAACATGGCTATAAAGATGTGTCTGTGATATGGTAAAATGGTGATGATAACATTTTGCAATGATGCATAACTTCTCCACAAGCTGTGGAAATTCTTGATGATATGGAAAGGGTGCAATAATTGGATTAGATCATATGTGAAATAATGAAAACTGGGGCTCTAGACCTTAACCCCACTCTTCAAAGGCTTTCTTGTAGATGCTATTATGAAAAGGTTATTTAAAGAAACTTGAGGCAGTGCAAACTTTTGGGGGAAAAACCCAACAACCAATAGTTGAAGTAAAGCACTAATTATTCTGTTCTCAGCACAAAAATCATTAATAGCACAGTGTCCCCTAAACAACTGTTGAAAACAGAGACTTAAAAGTGCTTGCTATGGCAACAGTGTGCAGTTTGATGGTGATTAGAGAG
Source organism: Daphoenositta chrysoptera (assembly GCA_013397915.1). NCBI lineage: Eukaryota > Metazoa > Chordata > Aves > Passeriformes > Daphoenositta > Daphoenositta chrysoptera. The sequence continues at coordinate 1,859,187 of VZRO01005928.1, forward strand.
GGTTTTCAAGAGTATATAAAATGTTGGATGCAACTTAAAGCAGACAAAGGAGCAAATAGGCTTTGATGAAAAACTGGAAGTTCCCAAGCTCTCAGGTGGCTATGCCCTACATAGATTCTCTCTGCCATAAAATAGTGGCTGGAAAAAGCAATCTTGACAAACTTCAGTGAAAAAAACCTGGCAGTTTGATTTTGTGGTGCAGTGTCAAGTTCATTAGATGGAATCTTGAACAAATAGGAAGTAAAGCTGCACTTTAAATGGGAGAACACTGCATGGAAAAATGAAGGAAATGTTAAAATATGAAAGCGCATATGTTTGGTGTCGTTTACAGGAAAGTGTGAGGTTGTCAAACAGCAACCAGCCTGGGTTTTTATGGTTTTGATTTTAATGAAGTGTGGTTATTTCGGATACAAACACCACAGGCATGAGCACCCTCTGCAGGACGTTTAAAGTGGTTTCCCACGCGATCCCCTTTGATGTTTTAAGGTTAGGTTTTTCATCCTTACGGCTGGTGTCTTTCCCTCGCCGTGCTACCACCACTGTCAAGTGGCAAACCCCGCCCCTGACCTGTTACTGCCGACCCCCGTGCCCCTGGGGCGCTGGTTTTCTTCGTGCTGGTGCTGGGGCGGGCACCGGATGGCATCGTCTGTGGTTTGTACGAGTGGGCACGGTCGTCCTGGGCGTAGATTTGTGTTCCGAGAGACAGATTGCCCCGCGCATAGGGCACAGAAAAAGTCGCTTTCATTAAAAGCAAAGGCCGGTCCAGCACGCAGCTCCGCCGCCTGTGGCAGCTCCGGGACTACTCCCGGCTCGCCGGCAGGAGGAGGAGCCGGGGCCGGCGGCTGCCGGGGGCGGGAAGGGGCGGCAGGTTTGGGATGAGGCGGGAGGAGGAGGAGGAGCTGGAGCGGCAGGAAGGGTGTTTCCCTGCGCAACTCCCGGCTGAAGTGACTCAGACAGGAAACTCCCTGCCAGGCGCGGCCCAGGAGCGGAGCCGCCGGGCCGACGCGACCCTCGGCGGCCGGGCCGAGCGGAGCCCCCGGGCGGGCGGACAGACAGACGGGCTCCTCCCGCCGCCGGGCAGCGCTGTTCCCGGGAGCCGGCGGAGAGCGGGTGAGCGGCGCTTCCCGGGGCCCGCCCGGGTGCCTTCGCCCCCTNGGCGGTGCCCCGGGGCGCGGCGGGCAGGGTCGTGCGGAGGCTTGGCCGGGCGCTGCGGGCCGCCGGCTGTGCCCTCGGGCGGGCCAGGGTCCCTCAGCGGTGCTTACCTATAAGCCACTTCGGTTTTTTGTTTCTGGGTGTAAGGTTTAGCTTGTTCTCTCTCATGCGTGGACCGTGTGTCTGCAGCTCTCGGGTGGTCAGAGTTCTGCCTCCTAGGCTGTCCTGGAGTGGGCTAGGTGGGGAAAAAATAAAAGCAAAAAGCTCTATGCAGGTTCATCCCCCTCGTTAGAGGAAGGAGGTGATCTGTAGTGTCTGTCTAAGGACGTGGAATAACTTCCTCATGAGGAACTTGAGAATTATCCAGTTAAAATAACTATGCTGTAATGACGGCAGCACTATTAGCTTGAAAATCCCCAGATGGATGGTCTGCTGCCCCATTTCTCCCCTCTGATGAGCAAAGGTGAAGACGGACATGCACTTCATCTTTCTGAGTATTTCTGTAGTTCATCATCATCTCTGCTAATCGTTTTTGCCTTTCAGTAGGCTCTCATTGCCTTGATTTTTATTCCTGTGCTGTTTGATGGCAGGTTGGAGTAGCATTTAGACATGTAAATGGTTGTTCGTGCCAGGAAGGCTGTTGGGAGGAAGTTGTCTTTGTGGGATGTAGCCAGTCTGCCTGAAGTGCTGGCTGGGGAGCGTGTATTGGAGGAGGAGGAAAGCTAGCTGGAGGAATTTCTTCTTAATTAGAAGGTCATACCAGGCTTTTCTGTAAACTGTGGGAAATGGAACGCTTAGGCTAATGAGCGACTCCAGTCCTTATTACATTCCAGTTACTTCTTTGGCATAACTTTATTATAATAAGCTTACCAAACATGTACATACACAGTGTTGTTGGATAGTGTTTTTTTCAAAATTGAATTTCTAATAATACTGATGCCTTAGGTTTTAACTTATATTTTTCGAATCCTGTATTGCCTGATGTGTAACTCTGAGGTGCCTTGTAGCCTGTTAGCTGCTGTTCTCTCATGCTAAGGTAGACATAACAAAATCTCTCTAGGTTTGCTCTCCAAGGACACCTAGACTGTCCAGGTCCAAAGCCTCTAAAGAGGGGGGGTGAGCCGGGGGAAGTTGCATCAGTAGCTAAACTTTTAATTGGTGAATTTATGCTGATAATGCAAATGGACCAAACCTATAAAGGTGTTGGGAACTCGTGACTCGTTGTCCATCTTGGGGTCCAGCTTGGAGCCCTTGGCTTCCCAGGGTGCCCCTTTGAAGGTCTTTCAAATAAATACCTACCTTTATTCCCTTACTCCTGCCTAGTCTCCGTTTTTAGGTAGCCTCTCAAGGCATCGATACTGTAATGCAATTCTGCAATCTCTGAATTATGTTTTTATTAATTGTACTTAAACTGTTTTATGCTCAGAGAACATCTGAGCTATGTGATAGGAAAAGCTTAAGTTCTGGTGCTTGACTTCATTTAAGTCCCACTTTTACCTTTAAAAATTTTATTTTTTTTTTTTTACTTTTTTAAACACAAAGTTTATCCTGTTCTAATGTAAAAGGTTCTTTAAGCTTTCCCAGGCAACTGGTCTGTGAAGTCTGGCTGGTGCAGGCAACCAGTTGTCTCTGTAGCTGCCAGGAGGGAGGAGGAGGAATTTGGAAGAAATCTGTACAGCATTGGGAAGGCTTAACCCCAGTATCATCAAAGCTTGCTTGGCTTCCCCTCCAAAAAGTGTACATCAGTCTTTTTTTGTAGCTGCATAGAATTTTTTTTTTTTTTTTGATAGGGACTGTGTACTTGATGGAATATCTCTAATGTGCTTTGATTGTCACAGCTAATTTATTTATTCTGAGAATAAACCTCTCAGAGTCTTAGAAAAACACTGAAATACTCCTGACCCCCAACATCCCTGCTTCAAGATGGGAAAGACTTTGTTCTGTTTACAGGTCTTGGGTTTGTCAGTTTCTTTTGAGGGTCCTGATGTGGAGAGTGGAGTGGTGTTTGAAATATGTTCAGCTTTGCTAATTTGAAATTTCTCCCTTAATAGATACCACAGCATTTAAACTTAAATGGAGCCAAATTATCTAGGCTGTTAAAAAAATTTTGAAAATCTATGTTATAAGAAAGGGAATGTTCCACAAACAATGCAGACTTTTCAGTTTTTAACTTCTGAATGTGTGACTTATAAAAAACTCATAAGGACTCATAGTCCTTAAGAGATGTACCTGTGATATTCAAAGCATTCATTAACAAAATTCTCGTTTCTTCAGTTTGCCTCAGATGGAAATTGTCTCCTGGGCTTAAACCAACAGATTCTCTTGGCCCATTGTGCTGACTTTATAGTGTAATTAAGTAGTTACCAGATATCTGTTCCAGCTATGTGTTCCATGTTAGATGTTTGTCTGATATACTCCTTAAGTTTTGGTTAGTGCTTTGTTTATTCATTCTGGGAGAGAATTGTCTTGGAAGGTGCCTTGTTCCCGAGGGTAGGCTTTAAAATCTTGTTGTAACTCTCTAGTGAGAATTATCTGATTTTTATTTTTAAATTTGTTTGTCAAAGATTTCCAAGGTATTCAGGTTGAGAATTCAGAGAATTCAGAGTGGTTGGAATTGAGCTGCAAGGTTGGAACCAAAAAGATGGAACAAAAAATCCCCACAAAGCTCTTTTTTTGTGGAAATAGTTGTATTCATCCCCTGGCCTGAAAGCTACTAGAATTGCTTGCAATGCTATACAAGAGAAAATTAATTTTAATATAATTTCCATGCCTATTTATGTGCATATCGAGCGGGTTTCATTTTACATTCTTCATTTCCATAGTTTTTGCCCTATGTTCTCAGGGCAAGTTCTTCAAGTCGTTCCTTTGCTGTACCAACAAGTAAACTTGAATGCTGGGCAGCAAGTTTTACTCTGGTGAGTCGGAAGTCAGCTGAGCGATTGACTTCACTGCTCTCCAAACAGTGACTGTGTGAGCTTCTGAATTTCCACTGTTTATACATTTTTAAATAACTGCAGCTACTATGGCAAGCCCCAACTTAATAAGCAATTATGCTTGAACCAAGTTAAGTGCTTGTTTACCTAGGGATGCTGCAGGAGCTTGGCACAACCCAGGCGTGAGTGGCCAGTGAAGTGGTTCTAGGGGGATCCATCCATGCGCGTGGGAATGTGATTCATGTAAACAGTCCTGAGCTTCCCTGTGAACACGTTCTCAGGGATGAAGGCAAAGAGGGAGTAGTAAATGTAACAGATTTGTAAATTTTTTATCTGTAGAACATATACCTTGTTACAAGTTGCCTCTGGCAGACCTTACTCTTGAAGGGCATCTGGTACTTTTTGGCTACATTTTTATTTGAATGTACAACAAATAAAAGCCACCTGTCCTTGTCCTGGCTTTTGTGCAGAACTGCGAAAGTAACATGAGAGAAGGACATTTCAATATTGTGAAATATGACTGTATACCTACAAAAACTCACTGAGAGCTTGGTAATGGTGCTTTGTATTTTAAGCTACATACGTCAGTTCAGGATTCTTCTTTACTGCACATCTGCCCTTAGAAGCTGACATTAGTAGGGCTCGGGGGCACACTTTGCTGTGTAATACCGATAACAGAGTGCATATTGATTTGCTTTGTTAAAGCCTAATTCCATTAATCCACATCACTGCCTTTCTGGTGGCAAAATTAATGTATGATGCATTGATGAGACTTGCTACAAAAAGAGGTTGCAAAATAGCAGTTAATCTTTCTATCTCTTGGCACCAAAAAAGTTATAAGGTCCTTTGGGTAGCTCCTTATCTCTTGTAAACACACTGGCAAAAATCCTGAAGCTTGTTTTCTTCATAAGACTTAAAAGATTTTCTCTATGTCAGTATGTACTGTTTACCGTCTACCTCTGTTATGTCTGTAAATATATGTGCACTCACAAATGTGTGTATTTGTGAAGAAAATCCTGTATTCACACAGTTCAGTGTTTTGGTGGAGAAGTGGCTATCTTGGACTACACCTGTAAAAAGCAGAGTTGTGGTAAAGGTTGGTATGGCACAAATAATCATCAGGCATTTGCCATCTCAGAAGAAACCCCCTTTCCCTCAGGCAGACCATCAGCAGACAGCAAGTGAATTTATAGCTGTGTAGCCTTTCTGCAGAAAGGCCATTGTGGGAGAGGTGACTTAAGGTTGTGGGCAGCCGAGCCGAGATCTGGCTCGGGGTGTTGGAGAGGGAGCCCATCTCCCCAAGCCTTCCCAGCTGGGAGGTGGTGGTGGTGGTCCCTGCTCCCGAGGAGCAGCACTTGTGTCTGCTGCTGTGTCCCTTCCCCACATTTTCTGTAGCTGTTTCGTTTTGCCAGACCTCTGCTCCTGCTGGCAGGGACCCCGACAGGGCATCAGTCTAATGGCCTGGTGAGCTCACAGAGGATTCTCGGGGTGGAAATCCCTTCATTGCCAAATTAGCTGCCTGCTGGGCGTGCCCTGTGTGGGAGTTAGCCAGCTGTGGTCTGCTGTAGATTTGCAGCCCTCCTAGTCATGCTGTGAGGTTCCTGTTACACTCTTCTCAATGACTACAGAGGAGTAAAAGTGAACCTGGTAGTTCTTTAACTGGGTGATTGTTCTGTGGTTGTCTGTGTGTGTGTGTTGCCAGGACAGGTGCTCTGGCACGGGCAGAGCTTAAAGTGAGTGTCCTCCACAAGAGGGGAGGTTCTACCTGTTAACTTTACTAAAGCTTTTCTTATTTCAAGTAATCAGGTAGCACGTGTGGAATTGGCACTTCTGTTCTTGCTTTAATCAGAGGTAAATGCCAGGGCAGCAGGCTGTGGTGCCCTCCTTTTTCCTGGTTTGTGGGTGCTCCTAGCTTACAAAGCGGTTATTTGTGGGGTTAACTTGTATGATTTCTCTTTGCTTGAACCAGATACTGGGAGATTTTCTCAGTTTAACAGTCTGTGTTTCAGCAAGCCTTTCACATGGCTGGTTTTTGCAGGTCTGCTTTCCAGCAGTGTTGGTCAGGAGGTAATATTAAAGCCAATAATTGCTTATTTGGAGGGAAAAAATGCCATTCCCTCTCCCCTCGCTCCACTGAAAGGCATCTTAAGAATTCAGACAGTGTATAGACTTATGCTTACTAGATGACACTCTGCAAATGATTAGCAAGGTTGAGTCTCAGTAATGTTCTCATGAATTACTATATTCTAAAGTAAAAGAAAAAAAATTAAATGCTGCTTTTGGTTTTAGAAACAAATAGTCAGATTTAAAAACCAGTACTCTGGTTTTATGTTAGAATATGAGTCTCAAGAGTTGACATGCTAAATAGTGATTGCAGCTGTGCAAATGACACAAGGTGCTTTTAGAGATGCTTGCTTTATTCAGTACACCTATACAAGAGATTTGTTTCCAGGGTTTAGATAAAAATATGTTAGTGCTGTACTTCACTTTAAAATACTTTAATTGTGATAGGGAACGGACACTTTGTGGTCAGGAAAGAAAAACGCTGTTGACATGAAGCTGTTTATAGCCTTCTTTCAGTATAGCTCTAATTATTTTAAGTTGGTTCAGTGATATAAAATCAATAAGGAGAGTACATTGAATTATACATTCTGAGTGTGAAGTTCAGGCAAACTGTCATGACACATGGCTCAAGATAGATGTGAGTGCTTGTCAGATGATATCTGAAGTAAAGCTTTGGATGAATTTTTGCTGAAACTGCATATTTTCTTGTTTAAAATATTACAGATGATGAGCTCTTTCAGAGAAAAAAGAGAGCTTAAGAAACTAAAATTTATTTCTGTTTTCTCTTCTACCCTGTTCTGTAGTATTTCCTTAGTTTTTTTAGTAGAGCTATTAAACCATGACTTACTTCTTGTGTGATTCATTCTCTCCTCGCAGAAATTCATATAGTGGTAGATTTTTTTAAACAGCTTTTGAAGCCTGATGGTTTGGTTTTTGTTTTCTTTTTAAATACTGTAATTTTGCAAAATTATACATTTCTATTGTTCTGATTTAGATATTAAATAAAAAGCTACTTTTAAGCAGGGATAATAAAAATTTGCCTAAAATGTCTTCCAACTTACTTTTCAGATGAAGCTGTGTAAATTTTTTAACTGAAAGTGGAGAATGTTGTATTGTTGATTTACCAAGTACTTACAGGTATAGAGAAGGAGTGGGAATGACAGCAGACACTCTCTATTTCAGTATAATTTTTATTGAAGCCTTTGCTAAATTTTTAAACTCAAAGTAAGGCAACATTGAAGCCAGATCTTCAGCTGCAGGCTTCCATTGAAAAACCCACTGGATATAATTAATGCCTTTCCTGTCATTGGGGGACATATGCTGTGAGATGGAGCTGGATGCAAAGTGCAGGAAGGGAGACCTGGGGGTCTGCCCCTGCCTGGACAGCTGCCCCCAGCCGTGGTGTGGTTGGTCTGTCCTTCCCACAGGCAGGGGTGTTGCCAAGCAGACTCCCCTGAGAAGGTGCAAGATTGACCCTGGAGCAACCATCTCTGTAAATGGGCTAAGGAAGAGAGTGCTGTCCTCCCCTCCCCTGAGAAAACAATGTTGTTTTTCTTTATTTCTCTCCAGTGTTGTGAAATGAAAGTACAGAACTGGCATGCTTTATCAGGAACTGCAGTGATAGGACAAGGAGTCATGGGTTCAAACTGAGAGAGACAAAATTTAGCTAAAAATACATGGAAAAAATTCTTGACTGTGAGGGTGGTGAGGCACTGAAACAGGTTGCCCAGAGAAGCTGTGGGGACCCCATCCCTGGAAGTGTTCAAGGCCAGGCTGGATGGGGCTTTGAGCAACCTCCTCTAGTGGAAGGTGTCCCTGCCCATGGCAGAGGGGTTGGAACTAGATGGTCTTTAAGGTCCCTTTCAACCAAAGGCATTCTATGATTCTAAATAAATAGTTAGTCTAAGGCTGAGGGGCTGTGCTGTTGCTTAGATGGAAATCTGAAGACTCCAGACTCTTGTCTGTCTCTCCATCTCTGTGGCTCATCTCTTTTACCTGTAACATGACAGTCCTCCATTCGCTGGGGTGCTCAGCCCTCCATCCCCAGCTCCTTTCAGTCCATGAGCACAGGTCCATGCCCTTTTTGATTAAAGTACCAGCACTCTCTTTGCACCAGACACAAAGGGCAGCCAACGAAACCCACGCTGAGCAGGTGTGAGCAGTCTGTGATGGAAGACTTCATCCTGAGCTATGCCAGGCTCATTCCACGTGAACTTGCTTTCCTTTCTGCTTTCCGGGGTGATTTGCTCTTGCCGCTTCCTTTCTCATTCTTTGCAGAATGTTCACAGTGGGAGTGTTAGCTTTGCTAAGAAGTGAGAGAGCTTTTCACAGCTGCTGAATGTGCTGTAGGTGCTGTGCTTCAGTGCTTAGCTTCTGTGCTAAACTTCAGTCTCGTCCAGAGCACTGCTGTGCAGCATTGCTTCCTACCACCCATGCAGCAGCAGGATCAGGAACAGAAGTGCAGAAGAAATGCTTGTTGAGAACAGCTGCAGGAGAGAGCGGCATCAGCAGAATGCAGAAATGGCAGCAAACCGAGCAGATTAAAAAGGGGTGCGGAGGAGTAAAGTGGGTGAGAGGAAAAGAATACAAAAAAGAGAAGGGGAGGGAGCTGGTCAAAAAAGTGAAACGGTACAACTCAAAGATGTAATACCAGAGTATTAATAGGGTAAGACAAGTAAGTGTAGCAAGACGGATCTCAGCACACCTAACCTAGAATGAAACAATGTTTAAATCTCTAACTTCATTGCCGTCTGGAGACAGGCCAAGTATTACAGAAGGGGGTTCATTCTGTGCATTAGTTCACTCAGAACGAACTCAATTACTTAATTAGTAAATCAGCACGAACCCTCTCAACCATCTAGCCCCACCAAGAGCAGATTTTTTAAATTTTACATTTGTGACAAATCTTGGGCTTCAGACTTAGGTTCACTGATAAAGCAAACCAAGCAAAACACCTCTGAATTCTTGTGTAGCACAAGTGCCGTTGCAGAGGGGGTTGCATGCTGCAGGACAAACTACAGAGACAAGCCCTCCCTCCTTGTGCATCTAAGTGGGATGCTTTTGGAGCAAATTTTAGAGGCTTAGGTCCCTCCCATGCCATAGCAATGGATTCTCAAATAAAATAATTGGAATGAACAGAATTATGTTTTCATTTTTGAAGTGTATGCATCCTCCACTTGAACTTCCTACAGAGGGATAGCATTTCACCCTATATTTTAACATCAGGAAGTTGTGTCTCTCTTCCAAAGCTTCAAGATGTGGAATGATGCTGCAGATGCCTAGTACTGGCCAGGCTGCCCTTCACAATACCTGGTTGTTACTTGCTGCATCATCATCCACTGCAGATGCTGCTGCTGTAGAATTAGTATGTGCTCATCCATGTGCTCCTGCTGGCTTCTAACACGGCAGGAAAAGATAGATTCACTCTTGTTGTGCCTTGGTAGCAAAAATACAGTGACTCCAGCCTAGTGCTGTGGTACAGGAGTGCTAGGGTTGCACTCCGTTCCCTAGTTGTGGGAGAGTTTTCTTACTGATGCTGTAAAAAGGAGTAGCTCGTAGACATACACCTGGTATCAGGAAAGGCAATTCTGACTCACCAAAGAGCCTGAGACTCCTCCATGCATCACCTGCTGTGATGATAGTAGAGTGCTAGACCTTCCTTTTATTGGAAAGTGCTTGAATTCATCCAGGATATTGAAAGGAAAGTCACTTGACAAGCATAACCGATTGTTCTCTGAGTCCTGGTGGTCAATGTGCCAGCAAGCCATTTCAGCTGCGTGACAGCATCCTTAGCAGTGGTGTCCTTCTGACCTTGATTATCTTGTGGGAGGAACGGTACTGACTCACTGAAGTGTGGCTTTTAGGTTTCATTAATGATGCTGCTGTTGCTTACTGATACTGCCCAGAATTCAGTTTTCCAGGTGATGAGACTTATGTATCACTGAGTGCTTGAACCTTGTTTGCACAGTCATACCACAGGCATTGCTTGTGTAAAGAGATGGAAGGGATGGGGATTGCTTGTTGGGATGTTTCCCTGCAGAGGACAGAAGGTGGACAGGTAGCAGCGTGGATTGCGTGAAAAATTCACATGTGACTGAACACAAAGAGCTTTTAATTCAGGAAGTTGAGATTTTCTAAAAAAACAAACAAAAAAAATTTCCATGCTATTAGCCTCACATTTTTCTCTCAGTCTGTGCCTGCTTTTGGGAAGCCTGCTTTCCTCCCTGCACCCATCCAACAAGGGCAAGGCAAAGCAGTTAATGTGAGCCACATCACCCTATGGGACTCTAATACTAAGTTAATTGTTTCCATTATATGGCTGTTCTTCTGAGACTTGCTATGATGTTTGAATGGGATAATTTAGTGCTGGAATTTTTTTCTCTTTTTCACATATTAAGCCTTTTTAAAAATTCCAATTGCAGATGTATTTTTGAAAGCTTAACAGTATGTCAAATCTGTTGCACAAAGGACTGTCAGCTGCTGTTTGCTTTCTTCTGTCTTTTACTTTAATCAGACAGGCCAGTAAATGATGTGAAAAGCATTTTTCTTTGCTCCTTCAGCTTATGCAAATCTGTTGCTTAGGAACGAAAGGAATCTCCAGTCCCAAAAGGAACATCTTAGGCTGATCCGCTTGGCAAAAAGGCAGATTGTGCTGTCCAGAGCACAGAAAAAGAGCATTCAGACAGAGAAGATCCATCGTGTTGCTGTTCTCTGAAGTGCCTTAGCTATCAGGGTGTTAAAATGTTTTCTGCTCAGTCTGAATTGATAGGTAGGCAGTTGAACAGCTGAGGTGTTTGAAATTTAATTAAAATAGAACTAAAAGGGAGTTTTTGAGAGAGATCTTGGAGATTTGAAATAAAAATGAATATTTTAATAATTGCTGTGCTGTTCTTGGAAGAGAGAATCCGTTCCTTTTGTTCTCTTCTCATTACAAGGGCCCTTTGTGATTGGAGTCTCATGGTTTAACTTGAGTAGGAACATTACACAGAATATTGAATCAAATTTTCGTAATAGAAAAATGATTTAATTGATTTTCTGCAATCCAGTGGTGCAGAAGAATGACACAATGGGACAGAAGAAACGTGAAAACGTTGTGTTGCTATAGGGATAAAACTTAACTTCTGCTGCTGTGCTGACCAATTCTGTTCTTGTGGGAGTGTTGTCATTAGTTGCCATGGAGTTTACTGAGGTTGGTCTTGAAGACCCCAATTCAGCAGGCCAGTCAATCATCTCTTTAATATACTTTCATTTGAATTTCTTTCCTTCAGTGCATGGACTGTGGAATATCTTTGCTTCTCTCTTTTTTTTTTTTTTTTTTTTTTTTTTTTTTTTTTTTTGTAAATAATATGCTTCTCTTCTCCCTCTTTAACTGCAGTACATAAAATTTTCCCTGATTTTTGTCATAGAATTATGTGCTTTTAAGTAGGGTAAGCTTTGGTTTATTTATTTATGCAAAAGACGTGTTAAAATTATTTATTAATATTTATATTAATATTAATATGTAATTATTTATTTTAGGCAAAACCATTCATGTGGATACATATTTCAATTAATAGATTGCATGGCAACTTTAGTCTTCAGTATCCATGATACTATATTTTAATCTGAGATTCAAAGATTCTGCTTTTGCAGACTTGGGAAAGAAGAGAGGCAATGTCAAAGGAAGTTGCTGTTTAAAATACAGACATGCTTCCTCTTTGTCTTGTTTTGAGCCTGGGAACATGTACAAGCACTTGGATATCAAATGCATCTAATTAAGAACAAAATGTGTCCAGTGGAGAGCAAAAAGGCATGGGGCATCCCTTCCCAACATAATTTTTCAGTCAAATGAAACACTATTTTCATCTGCAAAGTTAGAAGATATTCAAAAATTTCTGCAGTCCAGCGATTTTTTGTTGATCATTGAAACTCCACCTTAATTAACTCACTCTTTGGCATGATCCATCTCCATATTTTTAATATGAAATAATTTTTTTCCACTTAAAATTCCAGTGTTTGAGAGCTTTTTGGGTTACGTAGAGAATGCTCTTACCAAAACCAATTCCCTGGATGTCCCAAACCACCTCTGCTTTCTTGGGCTGCATTCTTGAGCTACTATTTGCATGTGTTTTATTGCTGTTGGACGCATGCTGCTTTCTAGGGCTTACACTGTCCTGGGTGCCGCTGGAGGTGGGGTGTGCTGAGCACATCTGCTTGTCCCACTCGTGCACTTGCAGGTCTCTGAATGTTCTGTGGTAACTTCTCCTGCCACAGGGAAAGAGAGGGAAACTGCGCTCGAGCGGGCCCGGCTTTGCTGATCCCAGCTCAGAGCGTGGTGCGAGGCCCCCGGCTGCCAGCTGCAGCCCAGAACTGCTGATCCAACCCTTTGTGACCAGGGGCCCCAAACTCCCCTCTCGAGGGCTGTGAACTTGCCCTGCAGTTATGATGACCATAGGATATGTTTTTCCTGGACTGTTCCAGGCTGTCTGAAGTGTAACTGTCTGCATTTTGAATGGATGCATGCTACATTTAAACTCAGCTTTCTGTGAGCTCATGGTTAAATGAAGTTAAAAGATGCGGAGAATTTATTTTCTTTTTAATTTTTTTTTTCCCTGGGAGGTGTATTTAAGATACTGGTATAGTGTGTAGCATGGTATCAAGAAGTAAGGTGAAGTAAGCCATGGTGATATTTTTCTGACTCTTCTCACCCTGAGATTCAGCAGTGACTCAAATCTTTGCCCATTCAGCTCTTCAATTTGCCAATTCAGCTCTTCAGAGTCAAAGACTGGCCAAGTGCCGCTGGAGGTGCTGGGATGTGTGTTTTGGGGCAGGGAGGTAGAGGGTCTGCCAAAAGAGATGGTAGCAGTAGTTGGGCTGCTCTGAATAGTACAGGACTTCAGGAGAGGTTTGCTCTGCTGGCACTGCCATGAGGATGTTCCTTCAGGAGCAGATGGGACATGCCACAGTTTGCAACACCCTTTTTGAGAGTCAGTCTGAAAAGTGGGGTGAAGGATTTAAGGGAATTTATTTCATCCAACAGGTTTTCATCTACCCTTACTAGCTTGCTGCAGCACTTTGTGCCAGGGCAGCATAAAGACCCAGCTGAACAGACATTTGCTTTGCTCCCAGACTGTTGTGGACATTCTGGTAGTTCAGTTGAAGTTTAGCAGAAGAAAGTGCATTCCTTTACATCACTGTCTCTTTTATACTTTTATTTTTATTGGAGGTTAATGACAGAAGGCAGTCATTGTCCCTGAACAGCCGAGCTGTTGCCTAAATGAGATGAACCTTGTCAGCCCTGCGTGGTGAGGCTGGTTGCTGTGTATCCATGTGTAATTCTAGTGTTGGGGGGAGTTATCATCCACAGCATTGACTGCTCACTCAGATCTTTCCCCTGCTGTGATATCAGCAAAACCCTTCTTTCATTTTCCATGGAAGTTTAATTTTCGGGGCACAAGATGAGCATGTGATAGCAATAGACACAGTTGTGTCCACTGTCTGATCTTTCCAGCACACAGCAATATACCAGAAGATGTGCTGTAAGGAGCTGACAGCAAAAAACCTCCTGGAAATCTGTTTCCAGATTGTTACCTGCTGCAATCCACCGTGCTTCAAGAGGGAAGCCTGCTGTCTTCCCATGCTGGTGGTTGTGTGAGGATAAATCCTTAGAGATTTCAAAGTGAGGGTGCTTAGATGTCCTCAGGGTGTCAAACCTTTGAGTGAGTGATGCAAAGGAACAAAGTGCCTGTCAGTTGTGGTATTAGATTTTAATTATTTTTGTTTATTTCAGGGAAGTTTAACATTGTTACACCAACTTCCATGAAGTAAGGAACAATTGCCATAAAGTAAATGCCTCTGCTTTCTGTGTCTAAATCTTCTAAAGAAAAGTTGGCTTTCACTGTAGCTTTATATTCTCTACCTTTATTTTTATAACCAAAGGACTGAATTATACTGTTTATCAGTTTTCTGTGGGAATGGTCACTTGACAATCTTAGTACAGGTGATAATGACAGTTTACAAGTAATTTAAGTGGCATATATACTTGTATTCTCCAAGGACTTTCCAGACTTTCCATTCTTTCCCTGTGTATTTTCAAGATACTCAACATACCTTTTGGGTGTTTTTAAATGTTTTGTGGTAACATGATGCCAACCTCATCATCTCCCTATCTTGTCTAACCCTGCCATGACATTGCCTCTGATAACTTTTGTGGTGAAGGGCTTTATTTTTCACCAGTAAGGAGATGTCATCAAACACAGTTATTTGAGGTAGAACTTTTATGTTGGGAATCAATATCTTTTTGAAACTCAGCTGGATGGATTCATAAGACCATTAGAGGGCCTTTCTGGGAAGTCTTGGCCAAAGGCTAAAAGAGAAACTGTATGGTAATTTCTGCACTTATAAGATCTCAATAAGGGTATAGTTACCTAAGTTTATTTGCTTTACACATACATATTTTTTTAACTTGGTTGCTAGCTACAAGTTATATCTGTTGGATTGTGTGCACTGCTGCTGGACGTGTATAAGAACTACCTTGTACCATCAAGCATATTTTTTCATGTTTTAGCTATTTATAGCCCGAGACCTGCTTAACTCTGTCACTGAAAGAAAGCTTAAAAACATTGTTGTTATAGCTACTTAACTCTCTAGAATTTGGGGGATATTTTTACCTCTAAGTTTGAGAACAGAATCGTTTCAGCAATCCTTTCTCTCACAGTGATTCTGAAATTAATGCTCTCTTCTCTATTCTCTGCTTTCTCAGTCCTTACCTTCTGTAGTTCTTACTATTTCTTCTGGTCAGTTTCCTATTTTTTTTGTCCAGAACACTTTTCCCCATAATTTGCTCCTGTTCATATTTTCTTCCAAATAATCTGAAGCTTCAGGAGGCCCAAAAGAGCATGGCTGAGAGATGCATGCTGGCTGTCTTCTGATATGCTTGGAATTAAGAATATAGATCTTCTGCAAAGACTTAGACATTATTCTGTAAGGAAGGAGATGTGGAAATGGTACCTCTGCTGGGACTGACAATCATCTCCTCGAAATACCAAAGCAATGTTGTTAGCAGGGCACTGCTTACCACGCAGTTGCATGGCTGAGAGCGATGGTACAGAATTATGACATTTAAAAAAGATTGCCGACTCTTTTTTTGTGAGTATTTTCAATAATAGTCCAGTTCTGAAGTTAAATCAAAATGGAAACAATGCTAGAGGAGCTTCCTTTTTTTTGGCTTGGTTTTTCACATGGACAAAATGTGAGAGAGGCAGTTCGGTGATTCTCTACAGCACAAGCTCTTCTGAGCAGGTCAGGCCCATGTGGTGCTCATCTCCTTCATAACTGAAGAAAAAGAAGGATATCCTAGTTTAAGCTAGTCTGTGGCCTTGCACTAACATACTAACAAAACCCCAAACCCTGGAACTGATATCTGTGATCCTTGGACATGGTGGGACTTGGTACTATAAGGCTAAACTTTGTTTAGAGACAGGGATTTTCTTGCTTTGAAATCTAGAAAAAGGAACTGAGAATCAGAACAGGCGTTGCTCTCCCCTGCTTAGAAAGCTGTGTGTGTTCATCAAACACCAAAATTTAGCAAAACAGCTTGCTGGTGTATGTGATTCTCTCTCCTCAAGGGAGAATGTCAGATAATGAACGTTGAATGTTTACTAATTATGTTGTGTACAACCAGGAAAACATGTTCTTGGAGTTCATTTTTACTTCAGTGCTTTAATGATGGGTCATAATCCAAAGATACCAAAAAGAAAAAAGATTGTTTCAGAGGTAGAGCTTACATGTCTTCTACCTGAGAAAATCTGTCCTGGAAAATCTCATGTGGGTACAGAACTGAAAACACAGCACTGTAGGAATTTAGTAAAAGAAATTCTCAGTTTGGGTAAATGTCCTAGTATAAGTATAATGATGAGTATGCCTACAGCATTTTAGTCTGTCCTCATTTATGTAAACTCCTAATCAAACTTTTTTTTAAGTAGGTCTTTTGTTGGAGTGAGAGCCTCTCTGGAGCCAGGCCCAGAGGAAAGCCAAAGCACAGGGATTGAATTCAAACATTTGAATAAGCTGAGATACATGAAGTCACACCAAAGTGAAATAGAAATATAGATTTTTAACTTTTAGTAGAAATATATACTAAGTGCTTTAAACATTGAAAAGCTGTAGCAAAGAGACCTTAAACAGTTTGTACTGTAGCAGTCTTACCTTTTCACAGAATTTATTTTAGACAGAACATAGATGGAACTATACTGTTCACATTTTTTAGATAAAGTGTTCACATAAACAATAAGAGCTGATAGAAACTATACGCAGATCTGTGTAATACCTATGCAAGACATGTAAGATTTATGATCATCAGACTTAGACGAGGATAGATTAAGAAAAGAAAACTAGAATCGTGTGTTAATTTTATTGGTCAATTAACAAATATAATCCACACCTCTGTAAATTTAAAAAAGAAAAAGAAGATGCTGTTTTCTACTTGCTGTTAGCCTGCTGTTGCTGACTTATCATGTATCCCCTTCGAACTCTGCCTTCAGAAAACTATGGAACTATGAAATAAAGGCAGCAGCCATCCTCTGCTCTTTCACCCTCGGCTTAAAAGGGAGGGTGTCCCATCAAAATCTCAACAATCTTTGAAGTTTCTTATGTTCTCTGCCATAAAGGAATCTGTTAAAATATTAGCTCTTCTGCCCAGTAATTTCATCTCTTAAAAACTCATGACTCTTAAGGACGCAAAGCTATCCAATTTTGCATCTTGGGAATTTTAGCTTTTCTTAAATTAATTTTTCTGAGCTTAGGGGGAAAAAATTCTGGTTTTGCCAGCCCTTCATCACTGTACATGAGAAACAGCTGTTGTCTTTTGGAGCTTGTTTTATCAACAAATATAAAGAAGGGGAAAAAAACCCTGAACCAGTTCCAGCTGTCCCCCTGCCGTTGCTGTTGTCAAACCTCCTCTGCTCACTTCTGAGGGGGCAGAGGGGAAATGTGAATCACACCCTCGCAACGTTTGCAAGTGTGTCGAAGCTGGGCAGGAAGGAGCTGCTTCCTCTTTCATGTCTTGCACGATACCGGAGTGCAAAGGCTGGAGAACAGGGACATTGAACTTGGCCAAGGGAACACCAGGCGTGTGGATACCTTTGGCAAAATTGCAAAGCGGAGCTGTCAGCCAGCAGCCTCAAAACAAGAACGCATTTACAACTGTCTGTGCCCAATGGCTTTTGTTTTCCTGCTTTGAAAAACGCTGCTCTTTGGGAAATCATGCTGAAGGACTTAAAAAAATGTTCCTTCCCTTATTTCTTTTCACAACCCAGAGGGCAACAGGAAGCTTTTGTTTCTTATTTGTGCCTCTGGCCTGTTAGTGACGGTTTCTCAGACCTGTCCTATTAAATAGATGGCAGTGTAAGTCAGCTGGGATTTTGGGTTCTATTTTTAAATTTTTTTGTAGGTATTAAAAACCAAAATCCACAGATAGTCTAATGTCTCATAGTCTGAACATTGAATGCTGATGCTGAATGATTACTCCTGTGCAGCTGTAAATAGTGAGGCCAAAAGCATATAGGTGTGCTTTCAGAATTGGGATATATGGGCCACATCTTTAGAATATTCACTTGTAGTGCTGAGGAAGTACAAGTCAGTGGCCTGGCTTTTGCAAATGCCTGGCTCTGTTCTACAGCAGGGGCTAAGTCATTGGTGGACCATGCTTTAGGAGGAGAAGGAAGATACGTGGACTGGAGAGATGGGAAGAGGGTGCTGATACTTTCCTTGCACGCAGTGACACCTCCCCTTTACACAGATAGTTGCAGTAGTTTTTGGTGTAGAATGGCTGGCCATTTTTCACTATGGGTTTTAGAACATTTTTTGTAGTGCTTTCTTGGAGCCAATGCTTTGTGGCCACTTGCCTGTCCAGTGGGGAAGAGGGCTATGGGCCCATTGGTCCCACCACCAGCACATCCCAGAGCAGCTGCACAACTGGGAGTTTCTACTTTGACAGGAAGGCTAAGAAGCAAAAAAGTTTCAAGGTGGAAGGAGCCTCTCAGTTAAACTGTTTTCTTTTTCAGCTAAAGCTTGATTTATAGATACTCAGACTCATATATAAATTGCCCATAGATAGACTCATCTGTAGATGTTCTGACTTTTTGGCAGCTCAGTTTCCTTTAGGGTAAAACTCTTCAATCTGACCTCCTCACAGGACTTTTGCCCAGCTGTGGAACTTTTTGGGCATGTGTTCTTTTATCAAAGGGAGGGCACCATGTTCTTAGCTGGTCTCTAATTTGAGGATAATTATGGTTCTTGTGTTGGAGCTTGATCTGGGTGTAGGCAGGTGTTGGGCAAGCATCCTGGTGCAGGTTTGCCAGCCAGCACTCCTGTCAGTCCAGTCCTTCATCCGTTTTTTGGCAAGGATCACAGATTGCGCAGTATGAGCATTTGTTTATTTATTTATTTGAACAAAAACTGATATGCTCAGGCTTGGAGCAAGGTTTGGGCTGGGCTTTCAAGAAGAAACAGATCTCTGAATCCTTCTGTTGATTGTTGCTTATAAAGTCGTTGGCAAGCTCTCTCCATATGTGGTACATTAGCTTTTCAGCAATGGCTTGGTACACAGGGTTGATCTCTGCAGATAGATAGGTAATCACTCCTGGTTGCTGTCTGTCCTTGGGCTTGGGTTTTGGTTCTGTTTTTTTGTCAACTGAGCCCTTCCTTGGAGCTAAAGCTGCTGTTTCTGTGGGTCTTTCCCCAGGAATCTGTAATTAGTCAAGAGAAAGTGAGGAGGTGTTTCTGCCAGGCCAATAAAAGTGCAATGAGTGGTGGAACCATCAGCCCATACCTGATGTCTTGCAGCAAGTTTTTGTCAAAGCTGCATTAGGATCTGTTTGTACCCTCCCTGTATGTGGGCATAGCACAGGTCCATGGGGTGACACATGCCAAGCAGGATCCTGCTCCTCTGGGATGTGGGTTCTCAGTGTTCTTTCCCTCCTGGTTAGAGCTGAAGGCAGTGCTCAGTTGCTCCTTGCACCATAGGTGTATAGTTTTTCTCTGGTAAATGGGGGAAAATAACTTGCAAAAAAAATGAGACATCTTGATTAGAGATATTACCTTAAAAATCAGTATTTTTTTCACTTCACTGAGGAGAATGAGTAGACCATTATATAGTGGATGACTGAGTTGTTCCAACCCACGTTTTCTTCCTAAATTTTCACAACATTACAGAACAGGTAAGGTTGGAAGGGACTATGGTGGCTCATCTGGTCCAACCTCCCTGCTGAAGCAGAGTCATCCTGGAGCACATGGCACAGGATTACTTCGAGACAGTTATTGAAAAGTTCCAGTGAAGGAGACTCTACAATTTCTCTGGGCAGCCTGTTCCAATACTTGGTCACTGGTCACAGATTGCCCAGATTTCTTCCCATTGCTGTTCTTGGTTCAAAACCCCATGCAGTGGCAGCAGTCAAAGATTTATGGAGATTGCCATGGCCCTGGGGGGTCTATCATCAACTACCTAAAGCAGGTCTGGATGTTCTAGGACATGAAACACTGGAGACTGCTGGCACCTTTTGACAGACTGGTCTCCTGAAGATGCTGTGGTTGTAGTAGCACTAGTGCATAGTTTTGAAAGCACGTTGGCTCAAAACTGGGTATTAGAATCATCCTTTCCTCTATTTTTCATGTATTTCTGGTATCCAGCAGTGGGGGAAGAGAAACATTCCTTGAATCCTAAAAGTAAGGACAAGGATGTTAGTCTCAAAAGTTTTATTTAAACTTGTATTTGAAAATCAACTGAGTTTCTGTTTGACTGTTTCCCTTCCATTTTGGTTGAAGGGAAACTTCCCATTTCCCACAGTATAAATAGTTCCCTGCTCTTAATGTTACTCATTTGTTTACTGTGTATCTAGTAAGACATATAAAGTTATATCTACATAGATAGACATATATCTACATATGTATATGTGTATATGTATTTTCTAACCAGGTGCAAAATGACTGCTCAAGTAACTCTGGAGGATGCCTTGTCCAATGTGGATCTCTTGGAGGAATTACCATTGCCCGATCAGCAGCCGTGTATTGAGCCCCCACCATCATCTCTTCTTTACCAGGTATTTTCTCATTACAGGAAAAAGTTTTTCCATTTCCCATTGCTGTTAAGAAAGAGTATGTTTTGCCCAAAACCGAAGTGTGTTTATATTTGCAATATCGATAAGAATTCTTTTCATAGAACCATTGTATGATTGGGGTTGGAAGTGACTTTAAAGATCATCTAGCCCAGCCCCTATGTCATGACACCTTCCACTTGAGCAGGGTGCTCAAAGCCCCATCCAGCCTGGCCTTAAGACTTCCAGGGCTGAGTCAGCCACACCTTCTCTGGGCAACCTGTTCCAGTGTCTCACCACCCTCACAGTCAATAATTCTTGCTAATGCCTCATCTAAACCTACTCTGAGTTTGAATCTGTTCCCATGGGTCCTGTCACTATATGCCCCTGTACAAAGTTCCTCTCCAGCTCTCTTGCAGGACACCTTTAGGTACTGGATGTTGCCATAAGGTCTTCCAGAGCCTTCTCTTCTCCAGGCTGAAAAATGCTAGGTTCTTAGTTTTCCTTCATAGGAGAGATGCTGCTACTGAAGACTTAATTCCATGTTTTCCTTTTTCTGCAGCCAAACTTCAACACTAATTTTGAAGACAGAAATGCGTTTGTCACTGGTATTGCAAGATACATTGAGCAAGCTACAGTCCATTCTAGCATGGTAAGTAGATGTTCTGATATACACTTTTGTCTTACTTAGAATAAAAGGAGAGGAATGTGTCTTGCAGTTCATTATAATTCATTATATGAATTACAGTCACAGAAAACAGGTTACCTACAATACTTCCAGGAGGAGGTAAGATGAAAAAGTGTGTGACTTTTCTTTTTTTTCAAACACGCTTCTTACAAATTTTTTAAATTGCCTTTCCTCTTGAGCAACTAATGTTGTTCAAAGATTCCCTTCTTTTATGGCATTCTTGGAAAATAAGAATAATATGTCTTATAATTCTAGAGGCCTGTTCACAAATGGGGAATGGGCAGATAAAGCACCTGGTTACATGCTACTGAAAATTATGTATGTTTACATCAATCTACTTTTAAAATTATGTGGTTACTCTTTAACCTGTTTTGATTGTATGGATATTGTTGTACCTCTCCTTTGCCATGTAAAAAATTGCTCTGCATGTGCTGACTCTTTCATCCTTGACCATTCCATCTGGGGTCCCTGAATATAAAAAGAAGAATAAACACCATCCCATCACTCTACCCCACCTCTAGATTAGCATTTTTATTTGTACTTAGAGATCACAGTGCCATTAGTTTTGGGAAAAAATAACACATAAACCAATCTGATCTGGGGAGATAATGATGATGTATAATTCAGCATGCAATATATATGTGTTTGTACATAAACATTCTGATAAGGGAAATAGGTTCATTTGGACGAGGTCTTGGAATGACAGAAGACACATGGATATAAAAATTTTGTATTACGATGCCTAATTATATTGAGTGTCTTCCCTACAGAATGAAATGCTAGAAGAAGGTCAGGAATATGCAATTATGTTGTACACATGGAGAAGCTGCTCAAGAGCCATTCCCCAGGTAATGGATGAAAATCCTACTGTCATGCAATGTGTGAACTTCTGTCTTGTTTTAGTCGGGAGTTACACAGACAGAGCTTTGTCAGTGAGATCCAAAGTGGAGTCTGTTTTGATTCCTGAATTGTTAAGCTGGGCGTGCCATAGAACAGTGTCTTTTAGCACTTGGGGACCAGTTGGACTTTACTTTTTTATAAGGCATCTATAGCAATACCTCATGGGGTTTGTGTCAGTCTTACTTTTTGGTTCAAGAGTATAGGGGTAATGTGCTTTAAAAGGAAAAGTTTTGATTGTGGGATCTGCTTGAGGTCAACATTTCATTGAAGAGAATGGACTCTTCCCACTCCCCAGTTTAATACTTAAATTCAAAAGAGGTAGCATATTGTGTAACAGTTAGCATTCAAGTTAAACATGTATGTTTCTAGGCACTACTACCCAAGGCAGCCACTTTTTAAGTGTCAGAGCTATGTAGTGCTTTCTTGACCTGTATAGAAAAAAAACACCTTTGCTGTGAATAGGGCGCAAGTCAACTTCAAGTGTCTGGGAATGGCTATGGGAAGTGGGGTGGGAAGAATATTAAGAGGTGTCAGAAAATTGAACAAAATTAATACCGTAAGTTGAGTCCTTCCTTTATAATGAATTTGTAATGCAATTATTTTTATACTGAAATGCAAGGAAGGCTTATCCTGTGGTTTAAATATTTAGAGTGGAAGTCAGGTAACCTGTTTTAACTTACAGTTCTGGCGCTATTTTAGTGCATGATTTTGAGCAAGTGGCTTAATGTGGAACGAATATTATTCTAACCTTACAGAGGTGTTTGACAACTAAATTAGTTGCTGTAAGGTTATAGGAAAATCGTAGATTGTTTTGGGTTTTTTTACACACAACTAAGGTTAGAAGATTAGCATAAGATTACCAAACCTGGAAATTTTTGTCTTTAAGTTTGTCTCTTTAGGATGATAATGCATTTTCTCAGGATCTTAGTTGCTGAGGCTTTATCAGGGAAAGTTCCAAGTATAATAACCTCTTTAATTATCCACAGGTCAAGTGCAACGAGCAGCCTAACAGAGTAGAAATTTATGAGAAAACTGTGGAAGTTCTGGAGCCAGAAGTCACAAAACTGATGAATTTTATGTATTTTCAGGTAAAAGGAATGGAAACAAAATTTGTCAATAGGCTTGTAATTTTATATTCCTGTTTTGTATACTTTATATTGTGTGCTCAGGTACTAAACCTAGTCATTATATATTAGAAAAAACACACCATATTCTCTCACAGAAAGGGAGAATTTTTAATGCCTATCTTAAAAACTTGAGGCAATCTCCATTAAGACTTTCAACATAAAATCAAAAGTAGTTGCATATAGTCCCTATGCAGCACATGGGGACAGAGATCTGTCACTTTAGGAAGAAAGGAAATAGAAATATAATGTGTTTCACATGTATACACAAAACCATCTCAGCACAGAAACCATTTGCTGGGAAATGAGGGATCCACAAGCCTGGACAGCAGAGCAGCAGGTGCAACTTTGCTATGGCCATTCATAATTGAGGCAAGTTAACCCAGTTGTTGTGACCTGCCAGCCACCCGAGCTGGAGAATAGCAGTCTGTCTTGCTTTCTCCTCCCTCCTGGCAGCTTGCCATCTATTTCAATGGACTCAGGATGTTTCCAGGCATTATTCAGAGCTGGAGCAAGTACAGCCTGTGAGGCCTGGAGCACACAGGAAGGAGGAGATTGATTGTACTCAGTAAGACCCCCGGTTGGGGAAGACAACAGGAAATGTTACATTTCATTCAATCTCCTTTCATTCAATCAGATTAGAGCTCTAAAATCAGAACAGATTCCTTTTTACATTTGAAGTTACTGTCTTTTTTGTATTTGTAATCTCCACCTGAAATGGCCCTGGTGTGTGCTTGGAAATAAGCCCTCAAATAAACTTGTGCCAGGATGACTTAAGAGAGCTGGCATGTACAGCGTGCTGTGGATTTTTGTTTGTTTGTTTGAAGGGAGCGTTCCTATAATTCGCCTTTTAATTCATATATACTTCCTCACTAAAGAGCATGAAATCCCTTTTTTTCTGAGGGATTTTAAACTTCATAGAATCACAGAATAGTTTGAGTTGGAAAGGGTCTTGAAAACCATGTAGTCCAACCCCCCTGCAGTGAACAAGGGTATTTTCAACTAGATCAGGTTGCTCAGAGCCCCATCTAACCTGGCCTTGAATGCTTCTAGGGATGGGGCATCCACAGCTTTTCTGGGCAACCTGTTCCAGTGCCTCACCACCCTCATTATAAAAAACTTCTTTCTTATATACAATCTAAATTGACCCTCTTTTAGTTTAAAAAACATTACCCCTTGTCTTATTTTTTATTTATATGTTTGATTACTTTTATCTGCAAAGAAGAACCTTGGCTCTTGTGTCAGGCAAGCTTGGTGGCAAAAATCACTGGTGACACTTGCAGCACACATCAAGTACAGAGAGGAGGAGCTGAAAGGCCTGTACTTGTGCCTTGCTAGTTTTGCATGCTTTGAACATTTTTCTGCTTCAGTGGAGTTTTTCACTGGACCAGCTCTAGGTAGGCGATGAAACTTTTTCCCTGGAAATGTCATGGGTTTTACTCCCTGTTTTTCTGTCTTTTCCTCCCATTAGAGAAATGCAATTGAACGGTTTTGTGGGGAGGTGAGACGCTTGTGCCACGCGGAGAGAAGGAAGGACTTTGTGTCTGAAGCGTATCTGATCACACTGGGAAAATTCATCAACATGTTTGCAGTGCTGGATGAGTTGAAAAATATGAAGTGCAGCGTGAAGAACGACCACTCGGCCTACAAGCGGTAGGTGGCAAGGGGCAGCAGGACCCAGGCCTTTGCTGCCAGGATTCAGGCCTCCCACGAGATGGCAGCAGTTGCTTTTTTTCTGACGGCTTTTTCTTCAAAAAGAGTCTCTTCACGGGTGGGACAGGTTACCTTGACACTAGGGATGGCTTGACTGCCGTTAGGCAGTTGAGTACATCTGTTTTCTTTGTGCTATTCTTCCAGCAGCAAAAGGTTTTTCTGCCTTTGATGCCAAGCTGTCAAATACTCATGTCTTGTTGTATGCTAAATGTAATGCATATACTTTGTTCAATAAAGCTTCTGATTTTAAATTTGAGAGGAAGCTGGCTTTCTGGTTGCTTGTGCTACTCCTATTCTATTCTGATCTGATCTGTTCTATTCTTGGCATCCACTTTTGACATTTGTAACTGAGAGTTGTTTTACTTGTTATTAACATATTTCAGCTTTGCTGTTCAAAATCATTGTGATTGCAGGTATAGCAGGGAGGGGAGGGGGTGAGATAGCAGTGGCCAAGTTTTGTACTTGACCTACCAGATGGTATCAGATATCTTCTGTTGAACTCAGTGGTCAGAGCAGTAGGGCAAGACAGCCTTTATGCCAGCTCTAGCATCTGTGGTCTTTCATGCAGAAAACTATTCAGTCAATGACTAGCCAAATTTACCTGTGTTGCTTCTATTTACAAGAGATTTAGTTTCTACCTCCACCTGTTGTAGTTGTTGTTGTGCCTGGAGATCTCCTAAATTTACTTGGTTTGCCTTTGTTTTTCTTTGGAGGTGTGCTTGTGGAGGTCAAACTCGTGTTTTCTGGAAGACTGACTTTTCCTGGGTCGTTGAGTGGCTTGGATCTATTGAGCCACAGCTGCACCCAACTGAAGGATATACAGCCAATGATTTTTCATTTGGGTTTTATCGGACCTTCTAAGTAGGGGTGTAGTGAGGGATTTGGGATAGTAAACCAGTTTATTTTGGATAAATTGAGTTCATCACTCTCTTCTACTGAACTTTTCACCTTTTTTTGAGGAGATACATTTACTTACAAACAGTCCTGGCCAAGGGAAATACAGTTTTTATTTCTGTTTTTAAAGAGCTGCTCAGTTCCTGCGGAAAATGGCAGATCCTCAGTCCATTCAAGAATCTCAGAACCTTTCCATGTTCCTTGCCAACCACAACAAGATAACACAAGTAAGCTTTAATTGTCTTCTTGCAAGTTACCTCATGTTTTGCAAAAGTATTAAAATAAAGGTCTTCCAGTTTGATAGTAACTGTTTTTTCCCAGTCAGTGTAACTAGTTAACTAATATCCTTCTTTTTTTTTTCTAGTCTTTGCAGCAGCAGTTGGAGGTGATTGTTGGATATGAAGAGCTGCTTGCAGATATTGTGAATTTGTGTGTGGACTACTATGAAAACAAAATGTATCTAACACCCAGTGAGAAACACATGCTTTTGAAAGTAGGTTTCTTTTGGGTACAAAATTTAAAAAAGAGTGTTAAGGCAGGGCAGAGGTGTTTGAATTCCAGATTGTTTCCGGTTGTTTTTGTTTTTTTAAAAGGAGCCAGATTAACAAATAATTAAAATTACTGCTTTTCCCTGTCGGTGTCTTTTTGTTGTATTGCATGTTTAAAGTGTTTAGGAAGCCTCTAATCCTTTTTTGTTTTTCATAAATTGAAGTTGACCCAGTTAAACTGCATCCAATTCTATGGAATTGTGTTTCTCTGAAGTATAATGACAGCAGAAAGGAACTACTACATTTTATTTTAGATATGTGGCAAGTTTCTTTAAAAAGCTTTTGGAAGTGAGGCTGTGTATCAAATATTTCAGGGAACAAGTATCTTGAAATTAGGATTAATAAATCAGTTTAGTTAGCTGGAGTATGTACATGTAATAAGAGGGTGCTGGGCAGCATGAAATGTGGCTGATATTATCAACTGCATGTCTTGCAGCGGAAGAAATGATATAGAGTAAGAGGTAAAAATTAGCCTCATGACAAATATTTTGAGTCTCTTCAATGTTTAACTTTTGAAGAGCTCTGTTTATTAGGAGTAAATGAAAGTCTTCTGAAACCACACATAAACTCTAGAGCATTTATGTTCTTTTTGCAAGAGTGCCCAGTGTGACTTTCGTTTTTAGGCCTTTTGTTTGGTAGAGATGCTTTGGTAGAACACAGTAAGTGGCTGTGCTTGGCTCCTGTAAATACTAAATAGAATCACAAAACATGCTGAGCTGGGAGGGACAGACCCACAAGAATCCTCGAGTCCAACTCCTGGCCCTGCACAGCACCATCCCCAAGAGTCACCTCACGTGCCTGACAGTGTTGTCCAAATGTTCCTTGAACTCTGTCAGGCTGGTGCTGGGACCACTGCTCTGGAGACCCTGTTCCAGTGCCCAGCCACCCTTTGGGTGAAGAACATTTTCCTGATACATTTATAACCTTATGTTAATTAATACCTTGAACAAAATGTAATTAGATTTCTTTTTTATGCTTCTGAATTCTTATGTGTATAATTCAGAGAGGTACTGAAAGCCAGAAAAACAATCACTTAGAGATGTTAGATCTAAACCTCTGTTACCAAATCAGTCTGCATGTACAGAATTTGAATAAAATGGAAGTGAAAAGAAAAGCTCTAAAAATAGCCAGACTCTCATTTCAGTGAGGTTGTTTTGTTTCGTTTTTTTTTTTTTAATGCTAAACCTTTATACAAACAAGCAGCATCTCTTAAGGGTAACTGATCAGGCTAATGTTAATGTAAAAACTGCTAATACAGATAATAAAAGAATAGTACAGAAATTTATGTATTTGAAAATATATTCTGTTTGAAGGAGGTTGGGTGTTTCAGGACTGGTTTTAAAATGTTACTTTTTAATTATATAAAGAACAGACTTACAGGTTTTTACTTCTGAGGTCCTTTTGTTGAAGGCTTAATTTTTTCCTTTTTCAGGTGATGGGCTTTGGATTATACCTGATGGATGGAAGTGTCAGTAACATCTATAAGTTGGATGCAAAGAAAAGGATAAATTTAGCCAAGATAGACAAGTACTTTAAGGTTGGTTAGGATGTAATTTTAAAGGTAGTTTCTCTTGCATTTTAAATATTTTTAAATAGAATAAAGATCACTCTGGATTATAATATGGGTAAATAATGGTTTCCTTTCATTACGATTTGTGTCAATAATTTATCTAATCTGATTTGTTCCCTGTGTACAGCAGTTGCAGGTTGTCCCACTGTTTGGTGACATGCAGATTGAACTTGCAAGATACATTAAGACCAGTGCCCATTACGAGGAAAATAAATCCAGGTAGGAAGGAGAAGGAAACAGAGTGGAGCATCTGGGATGGGGAAAGTCTGACCCTTGGAGTATATTTTCATAATCACCTGTTAGTCCATGGGTCTGTGGTAATTAATAGGACTTTCACTTGATCATCTTTTTGGTGTGGGTATTTCACTATTAATGTAATTCATGTAATGGATACAACTAAAGAATCAGATGGTTTAAAAACCTTTCTATTATGCTGAGCTCGTTCTTGTATCTGTGACATTTCTTATCACCTGGGTCGGAAGAAATTAATTTTATCTTACACTAATTTAATATTTAATTTTTATTTTTTTCCTTTAAATATGAAACTTTCTTTAAAAGAAATGAAGGATTTTACTAAGCAAGGTGAGCAGCAGTAGTGCATGGGTAAACAGGCATGTGTACATTGTATATGGAGCAGCAACTTAGCTTATCTCCCCCCTATTTTTTTTTTTTTGGCTAGTTGTGCAGCACAGCAAAATGGTTGGAAAATGCAGCCAGTTGTTGCATTAATGGTTCTATGATTTCTGGTTATTGCTTTGTTTTAGTGAACCTTTCTGTGCTCCTCCAAGACCTTGCCTCCATGCAGTTACATGAATTTAGAATGTTGTGCTTTGCATTTTAATTCCTGCAGAAAAAAACACATAACTTGCATGTAATTGCTAAGAGAAAATCAACACCAATGGGCCTACTGAGCTACTAAAAATATGAGGCTGCTTAACATGACATTCTTGGTAGCATGTTTTTTGTGTACCTCTTGATAACATGTTAATAGTATTTGATAATGCCTTTTTTATAGCTGGGAGCATACTATACGCTCTTCAGAGTTCAACAAGAATAAACAAAAAAATATTTGCAGGTGGCTATGTATCTTACAGCCTATACCTGTACTTCTGCCCTAGCTTTCAGTCCTTTTTGGTCTTGTTCCTGAGAGAGATGCTGGTTTGTATTTCATAGCAGCAGCCTTTAAAAAACAAAAAGCAAAACGCTCAAAACAGGAAAGAAAAATTTTACAGTTCTTTCTTAAGACTTGGAAGAAGTGCTATTTGAACTCAGAAGGGCAGTTCATCACCAATGGCTTGTGCAGGGGTAGAGGTAGAGGTGTGAAGAGAGGAAAAGTCTCAAACAACAGAGAAGGAAAACGTGTAAAAAAAAAAATCCATTGTGGATCTTTCTCTGCAGCATCAGTTGGTCTGTTTATTGTCAAAAGTGATTTAGGTGGCATTTTTTTTGTCTTCTGAAACAGGTGGACATGCACGTCTTCCAGCAGCAGTCCCCAGTACAATATATGTGAGCAGATGATCCAAATCAGAGAAGACCACATGCGTTTCATATCTGAACTGGCTCGTTACAGCAACAGTGAGGTGAGTGGGGTTAGAGCTACATGTGCAAATTTCACATCACTCATTAACAATTATGGTTAAGTATCTGGAAAACAGGTAAATCCCTGGCTAGGTAAATGACAAAGCTTGGCCACCTGAGTCAAGAAAGGATGGCTGCAGGTCTCGTACCCATTCTCTGCATTATATTTGCACTGTTTAAATTTAACATAATAATGACACATCATATAAACTCTAACGTCCTTTCTGCCTCTTTCTTTCTATGTATCTTGGATTTATCCTAGAAATTTTAGCGTGTCTCATTTAAAATATGTTGTCTAGCCCTTATTCCAAACAGGTGCTTGTAACAGTTTAAACAAAACTAGAAGTTAGGGGATAAGTAAAAGAATACAGAAATGCATATGTATACACTACTCATACATATACAGTATAGAGAGAGAACATATAACTATGTATATCACATATAATTGATGTCTTGAATTCATCTGCAACAATATCATGGTCATTAGGGTTACCAGTGATTTCTATCTCTTGACCAAAATCTGTGAAGTTTAACTTCATAAGTCTCTAGAAGAAAAAGCTGATGTTAATGCAGGCGTTGGTATATGATGCTGTTTTAGTGCTTCAGTCTATGTAGTATTTTGGCCATGAATATTGAATACAGCATGTTCTGATGTGGATTTGGGTGTGGTTTTTTTTTTTTGGTGGTTTTTTTCATCATGTTCTAGGTGGTGACTGGGTCTGGTCGACAGGAAGCTCAAAAAACAGATGCAGAGTATCGGAAACTCTTTGATCTCTCTCTCCAAGGCCTGCAGCTTCTCTCCCAGTGGAGTGCCCATGTCATGGAAGTGGTATGTAACATGGGAAATAAAACCAGGTGAAACAGAGGTGACTTGGTGAGGTTAGACAGAATAAAATGCTTTAGTGGACTGAAAAATGCATGTTGTGTTTTCACAGGATCACAGAATATTCTGAGTTGGAAGGGACCCACAAGAGTCTCGTTCCCTTAGTTCCCCTCTTCCTTCACTTCTTTTCCCCTTCTGCTTTAAACTTCTTTTTTAGAGGATGGCACATGAAGTTCTCAGAGTCTAGGAGTAATGTTGCTGCTTTGAAGACCCAGTAGCTCGTAGCTCACACAGTACATTCAACTTGTTCTGTTTAATGGATAGGCTGTCACCTGTGAACCTTCACCAGATGTTTTTATGTCACTCTTCATAATGAACACTTTGTAGACTAAGACTTCATAATTTCCTTCTAAACATTATTAAAAATTATATTGTTAGAAACATCCGTACTGACATGCAGTCACTGAGGAGGTGATAGAACAGCTCCAGTTGGCTGTGTTTAGAGATCACCACTGAGTAAATTGAAGTATGTATGGTCTTAACACACAAAAATGGATGGAAGGGCTCCCATTTGCTTTAGATTAGGCTTTCGACCAAAAGGAAAGTAAATGCAGGAAAAGGAAAATTTAAGCGGAGATGAGGGAGGGGAAATAATGTGCTGAGTTATTTCTCTGTATTGCAATACTTTATTTTAAAAACAGATGCCAGTTAGAAAAGTGACTGTGCTTTTTTCCAATAAGAAGCTGCTTAAGGCAGAAATTGATGAGGAGGATGCAGGAGTCCTTCTTATGCTGCAGACATTGGATAAGAGCTGTGTGCCTCAGCTGAACCAAAACATGTTCTAGGAAGGGTTGAAACATGACTTATTGTATAAAAGAAGCCAGACTTACTCCTCTGCTGCTTCAGATGTCTCAAGGGGCATGAAGTGTAAGTTGCACTATGTGACTCCAGTGCAGTGCAGGCATACCTGGAGAACCAGTTTTCTCCCTCAATTGTATTTTTTACTGACTCCTTTAAAAGCCAGTAGATGAGTCATGCTTTTTCCTGTATTATCCTATTCCTATTTAAATCCACCATGTATTTAATGGTGAAAATCTTGTTCTCCTTTTCTCCTCTTAAGAGAGGTTGCTGTCATCTATTCCTTGCCTCTGCAGATCCTAGACTTGCTACCTTTATTTCATTTATTTTAGTAATTTTTCATCACAAATTGCTGCAACCAGGGTCTCTTCACAGTGAAAATCTTCCTATTTTGTTATATCTCTGAAGGAAGTCTCTCATTCTTAGCTCTGTTTCTATCCTACTCATTCAGGACAAATTTTCTCTGAACATAACCTCAGGTTTTTCTGGCTATTCTCGCTGCTTTTCTTTGTCTTTCTAATTTGTATGGATTCCCATAAATACTTCTCATCTAAGTTCAAGTTTGTGTTCACCTTCTTCCTGTCCTACTGAGAATTTATTCTGCTATGGAGTATCCTAACTATTTACCTGTCTCCACCTTCACTGAGTATCCATGAACATAATTACATGCATTGTGTTCAGATAAAAACTTTCAGTGTATGTTTGTTGTGCATCTTAACCCTGTCAATTTAATGCCCTCAAAGTACTTCATCTTTGTTTAATCATTTCCCCAGTGTCCTCTTTGTAGCACTCAGGTTGCAGGATGTGATGCTCCCCTTTGTCATAGGTGAATTGGTGCTATTAATCCATTATAGTAGGCAAATTTATATTGCTCTATAATCTAACATTTGTGCTAAGGTGGTGTCAACCAGATCTTACTATGTGCTGAACTCAAACTGTGAGAAAACCGTATTTAAATGTGACTAGGCTTTTTCACTTGATGTACCCTGATGGATATTAGGCCAGCTAGACACTGCTCAGGGGCATTTTGAGCTGTTTGCAGTGGCTGAAAAGGCAGTATTTAAGAGAAGTGCATGCTGTGCAGATCATATTGTCACAGATAACACAGCTATTTCCACACATTTCCACGGCCTAGTAAATTAAAAATTGACACCCCTCCCCGCCAAAAAAAAACCAACAAACCCAAACCTGTAGTTTTCCAGTTGCGTTTTGAAATCTAAATGGGAATGTTTCACCAAGTAGAAAGCTCCTCTTTTTGTGTGTGGGTCTGATGGATTTTTTTTTCCTTATGTTCTGAAGTCTTTCTGTGTTTCTCGTGTTTGAAGCAGAGAAGAAACTTCCACCTGTGCTAACATTTGCTCAGGAAAAAATACCCTTAAGTGCAATACCTGCTGAGTTTGAGTTGCATTTCTTTGGAATAATACAGAATCACTGATTTTGAGGAAGAGTTCTTAAGAAAATTATTGTTTGACATTTCCCCCAGATA
Source organism: Daphoenositta chrysoptera (assembly GCA_013397915.1). NCBI lineage: Eukaryota > Metazoa > Chordata > Aves > Passeriformes > Daphoenositta > Daphoenositta chrysoptera. The sequence goes on from VZRO01005928.1 coordinate 1,891,587, forward strand.
GTAGTTTCAGAATTTATACAAGGTTTGAACACAGTACTAAATACTGTTTTTCAAATATTCATGAAAACACTGGGGCATTTCTCAAAGCATGTTATTTGTGTCCAGCTGTGTTTTGTGTTTCTCAGAAATTTTTGTTTCTTTTTGTTCCCTCTATCTTCTTTTCTCCCTCTTCTGCCTTGTGAACTGCAGTATTCATGGAAGCTGGTTCACCCAACCGACAAATATTCTAATAAAGATTGTCCTGACAATGCAGAAGAGTATGAAAGAGCAACAAGATACAATTATACTAGTGAGGAGAAGTTTGCTTTGGTTGAGGTAAGAGAAATGTTTTTCTATAGGGATTTTCCAAAGATTAAGTCTATACAAAAGAGAACATTCTCTATAAGCATTTTGCATACCCAGTGCAAAAAGACAGCCTGCCATGTGCTGACTCTGAAACAGCATGTGTTCCTCCATTCAGTATAGGGGAGGAGCACAGCAAAACTATCCTTTATCGTTTGTAACTTGTTAATTCCCTTTTTCTCCTTTTTTTTTTTTGTATTTAAAAATGCGCTTCTTGTACAAATCTAAAAACAAAATAAGAAAAATGCATTTGTCTGGGGTTTTTATTTTATTTGCAGGTAATTGCCATGATCAAAGGTCTTCAGGTGCTGATGGGACGGATGGAAAGTGTTTTCAATCATGCCATTCGTCATACTATTTATGCAGCTCTTCAGGACTTTGCCCAGGTCACACTTAGGGAGCCATTAAGACAAGCCATTAAAAAGAAGAAAAATGTCATTCAGAGGTAGAATTACTGTTTTCATCTTTTTCTATATTCTTTCCCTCAGACCTTAGTAAATTTGTTGCAGAATTGCACAGATGTTCAATTCTACCTCTCTAAGTCTGTACTCCCAGTCTGTCTGGCATTCGTAGTTAGCTCGGTTGGATATGACTTGGAGGCTGAAGAAGTCTGAAGTTAAAAAATGAAAGGCTGCCAGCAAGGCTGCAGTAGGAGTCCAGGCTGTCCTGAGCCTCTTAGGACTACTTCAGGAAGTCTTGTGTTCCCTGTTGTTTATTTTTATTTTCAGAAAATATAAATACAGTAATACTGAAAGCAAGATGTGTATTTTGAAGAAAGGTTTCACTGTCCCCTTTATGATTCCAGCGTTTCCTTTCCTTATGTCTCATGTTTATCCCACTCTCTCTTCCCTCTGCCTCTCTTAGCATTCTATCTTATTTCTCAGCTTCTGCTGCCTTTGGCTTATTAGCCTTACACTTCTCTTCCAGTGCTCCATCTGCCCACACTGATTGGTGACATTTCCTGACCTTATTTTTTTGGTCCCTAATTGTTTGCTTTTAATCTTGACTTGTTTATCATTTGTTTACTCCCACATTTCATTGCAAAGCTCTTAGAGGTGAAAGTCCATAGCTAATTAGGCTATTGCTAAATGCTCTGACTACCACAAAATATCATCATAAGCTAAAAATAAACAAATTGCTCCATGTTATCAGGTTTACAGGGAGAGTCTTTTTGTCCCAGGATTTTAATGAAATAGAAAAATATTACTTTCATAGCTGGTTAGATTTGGGATGAGATATTTTCTTGATCATTCAGCATGCCACAGGATATGGCTGGCTGTGTTCCTGACAAGTATCTGAGTTCCAGTTCAGTATTTGGAGCTAAAAGTATGAAGCTGTTTGTATAAATTTCAGCTGAATTCTGGAACCTGAATTTCTTCTGAAAACAGGAATTCTGTTTTTTTAATTTCAAGCCACCATTGTCTCTCTTTAATTTGGTTAATAATCTGATTTGGTTTGATTGAATAATAATTGAATTCATAGTGAATATGAATTCATATATTCATATTATTATGAATTTAGTTTGATTGATCCAGCTCTAGGGTTCTCAACATAAGAAAGATGTGGACCTGTTAGAAAGGGTCCAGAGGCCATGAAGATGATCAGGGGTCTGAAACACCTCTCTAAGGAAGACAGGCTGGGAGAGTGGGGGTAATTCAGCCTGGAGAAGTGTCTGGGTGGCCTTATTACAGCTGTCCAGTACCTTAGAGGGAGAGGGACTTTTTGTACAGGCAGATAGTGACAGGACAAGGGGCAATGGTTTTACTGAAAGAGGAGGGCCGGTTTAGATTAGGTGTTAGGAATAAATCCTTTATTTGGAGGGTAACGAAGCACTGGAACAGTTTGCCCAGAGAAGCTGTGAATACCTCATCCCTGGAAGAGTTCAAGGACAGGTTGAATGGGCCCTGAACAACCTGATATAGTGAAAGGTGTCCCAGCCCATGGCAGGGGGGAAGTTGGAATTAGAGCCTCTTGGCTTGGAAGTTGGAATTAGAGCCTCTTCAAGGGCTCTAGACTACCCTTTCTGATAAACAGCATTGAGTGATTATTTTGTGGATGTGTCATTCTTCAAGACGTTGGTGAAATTCTTTTTTTGTGGTTGGAGTTACCCTGAACTCCTGAATGCTGTTGCAAAGCTTCTGTGCTTGTGGAAGAATGTTTAAAAAAAGTCAAGTGTTCTGGCAGGGCACCTGGATATGCTGAGGCCTGAAGCAGTGGGAATTGTGCTCAGTGTTTTGCAGGCCATAAGGAAGACAGTGTGTGACTGGGAAGCGGGTCACGAGCCCTTCAATGACCCAGCGCTAAGGGGAGAGAAGGACCCCAAAAGTGGTTTTGACATCAAAGTCCCAAGACGTGCAGTTGGACCCTCCAGCACTCAGGTATTTTCCTATCTGGTGGTTGTGATATCTGTCAACAATTATTGCATGAGGTGTTTTCTTTCTGTCCTGGACTATCTTAAAATTGCAGGTTTTATTGCGGTCTTTTTTTAATGCTAAAAATCTACTCTGATTTACATTTGCAAAATTATATGCACTTAACCAAGATCCTCTGATTGGATTGCTGTAATTTTCTACTCTGATATATAATTTTTTCAAGTGTTCAGTCTCTTTAATTTGATTTTTTGGGAACAGATATTTTCTCATTGAGCTCCTAATGTTTATTTAAATAATATTTTTGAACTATTTGAATTATTTCTTGACTGACTTCTATCTCTGGTATGGCTGGTGAAATTTTTTTGTTAAATCCCACTATTCAGTAGATGTCTAGTAGTACTAAAATATGTTTAAAATACAAATGAATGTCTGTTAAAATATGGGAAAGTATATGACTTCTGAAAAGACCCCTTGCAGTGTTCAGTAATGAATGATAAAGCTGGTCTCTAGAATCAAATTTGTCTGCTGCTGCCACTAAAATGAGATAATTCAAATGTTTTCTGTGGTAGTTACCAAAATCCCATACCTAGATGCTCATTCTTGTTACCTCCATATCATTCTCTTTTATTTCATTTATGGATTTGTTTGGAGAGTGTATGGTCTGATATTCATAGCTCACCTAAGAAAATGAGGTACTGAGCACTTTGGGTGAAAAATTGAAGGCAACTGTAGTTTGTGAAGACAATCTTTTAGTACCTAAAATCTGTGGGAAAGAGAGCATGTATGGTTAATAATTTTGGGTAGTAAAAAGTTGCTTAATTTGTGATAAGATTGGTTTAATGAAGATTTTGTTTTGATAATTGCAGAAAAATTGTTTTGATTTCTAATTTCGTGGGGTGAAAGAAAAGGTTAAATATCACCACCAATTTGCTTCTCCTGTGGTTTAAGGGCTTTGCTTCACCTTTGCAACAGGCTCTTTAGAGTATGTGGTTCTGTCTGCTTTTTCTGCTCTTGGGCTGGCACACTTGTCTGTCTGGGTTGACAGGAGGGCAAGAGCTCACATATATCCATTTTAGATAGGTTTTCCTCGGTTTTATGTGGTTCTAAAGTGGCTGTGTATGAATGGGTAATTGGTGCTACCTAGAAATCTTTGCTAAATCATTTGATAAGCTAATGGCTCTCTGAGCATCCTCTGAAATGAACGGGAACTTTCCCTTTGCTTGAGGGAGCCCCAGATTGCAGTGATTATTCTGAACAACCTTTCTGTATGACCTCCTCTGCATGCTCACTGTGCTGCTTTTCATTTTTAACAAACTAACATGTTTTCTCTGCTTCTCTTTCCCGTTCCTTATTTACCCATGTGTTTTTATTAACGGATTCTCTTCCCCTGCCTGCCCCTGTCTGTTGGTTTTTAGCTCTTCATGGTTCGCACTATGACAGAGTCCTTAAACTCTGCTGAGCTGTTGAAGCAGCTCAAGTCTCTGGGATTGGAAAAGCTATTGCATGTGACACACAAGTTTCTGAGGCAGTCCTACATCTATCCGCCTCTTTTAAACTTTGGTGGTAAGACATTACTTATTACTTTTACTTTTTGTGGTGATGTGAACTGTTCCACTGCAAATGGTCTGCTGCTGAGTGTCAGTGGAGGTCCCCTTGGCATGGGTAGGCATTTGTGCTGGTGTGTAGGCTAGTGTTGCATCTGTTCCTCTTGCCTCAAAGGCTTTTATCCACACAGTGCCAGTTTTCAGTTTGAAGTGGAGCAGTCTCTTACTGGTAGTAATTCTCAGTGTTACGCAACTAATGTACCGTGTGTATTTTCCTTTTTTCCCCCCCTTTCCACCATAATTGTTTCCTTTAATGATACAGCTTTACATGGTGAGAACTATGTTAGAGTCCCTCATTGCTGACAAAAGTGGTTCCAAGAAAACCTTGAGAAGTAGCCTTGAGGGGCCCACCATTTTGGACATAGAAAAATTCCATCGCGAGTCTTTCTTCTACACTCATTTGATAAATTTCAGTGGTAAGATATGTAGATGATCAGTGTCCAGCTTAGCATGTCCTAACACCTCTAACACGACCTGGAAAATGTTTCCGATTGCCTAAGTCAACTTAACCTTTGGTTTATTTATCAAAAGCCTTGGTCTGTCCAAACTTTTTCTGAGATGGTACTTAGTATTGTGGTGGGATTTTTATTTTGACTTGTTATACGTTTGTTTCTAATGCGTCAAATTTCATATCGTTACCTCCCTTTTCTATTTTCTTTATGTATGTACTTATATAAACAAGGGACAAATAAGCCTATACACATTAAAATTCTTAAAAGGAAGTAGATTTTGTGCTTTGGGAGATTTTTTTTGTTTTTGTTTTAAATACAGAGGAAACAAATTCTCTGTTGTGGTAAATTTGATGTCATTTCACTGCTCTTACTATTCAGTTAATTGTAATCGGAAACATGCTGTCCTAAAGAATTCACCTACTGACATTGAGTGTACCTAGTCCTTGTCATCACCATGCTGTGTTGTCTTTCATTTTTGTTTTGCTGCTGGCCTCCTTTACCCTTGGAGAAGGGGGAGCCTGTTAATGTCAGTCACAGTGCTACTGGGGAACAGCACCACAAAAGGTCTTCAGAAGGTCCTAGTGTAAAAAGTTCATTCCTGTTTTAGTTCTTAGGCCTTCTGGAAAAGAAGGATTGTACCAAGTGTTTTCTGGAGAGGTGGGAAGTACACCTCTGCCCTTGACAGCATCCTTAGAAACTTGTTGTTTTAATCCCTACTTCATGTGTTTGTCTGTCATTTCCTACCCATCTAATCAACAGGAACATGTGGAGCAATTCAGTCCTCCATAGGGAGAGATGGTACTGGTAATTCCAGTCAATTTTGTCTCCTTCACTTGCTGCTTCCCAAATTCAGTGTATGGCTTTCTCAGCCCCCAACTGAGAAATTAAACTAGAAATCCCTTTTGACTGACGTACATAGTTTTTCTGTTTATCTGATAGTCTTGTCCACTTTCACTCTTTTCTTTTTCTATAAGAAGGCACCACTTTGGGGGCCAGTGGGGAGTTCAAAGCTCTTAGGAAAAGTCATGGGCTTTACATTTTGAATTTGCTTAAAACTGTTTGGCCTGTGTACAGCTCTAGTGACTTGCACCTGCTTTTTTTGTTTCACATTGCATCATCAGAATCACAGTTGTATTGTACCTGATGTATTTCTATAAGAAGTGTAATTCTCCCTTATTTGTTCTGAAAGAAACCCTGCAGCAATGCTGTGATCTGTCCCAGCTGTGGTTCAGGGAATTCTTCTTAGAGCTGACCATGGGCAGAAGAATCCAGTTTCCCATTGAGATGTCCATGCCTTGGATTTTGACGGATCATATTTTGGAGACAAAAGAGGCGTCAATGATGGAGTAAGACCCACTTGTGCTCTTCCACTGAATGATTATTCTTAATGATTGCCATTCCTTATTATAGTGTTGCTGCTTTAATTGGTTTTAAAAAGTCATTAAGAAGGTATTCTAAACGTTTATAAATTTTTTGTCTTATACTTGCCCATTTTCAAATTCTCTAAATTTTCTTTTTGACATGAGTAATTGAAATGCTAAACCTTTCATATAGGTTTCATTGCACCAGCCACGTATTTTGCTCCTTGAGTTCTCCTTACTTAAAATTCAAAGGTATCAAACATAATGTATAGAGGTAAAAGCCTAGTTCCATTTTGATGGAAAGCTACATCTAGAAAACAAGTTTTAGACTTCAAACATATCTGCACCTTTTCTCGAACTAACAAATATTTTCTTAAAGGAAAAATTGTGATCCTTTTTATATAAACCAAAAAAGATCCTGTTTTCATGAACCACATGCAGATTACAATATTGACTGGCTTACATCACCTCGACTGCACCATCCTAAAGAATCATGACTTTTATACACATGTAACTCTCTTTTTTAAATTCTTTTTCTTGCAGGTATGTTCTGTATTCTTTGGACCTTTATAATGACAGTGCTCATTATGCACTTACCAAGTTTAAGAAGCAGTTCCTCTATGATGAAATTGAGGCAGAGGTAAAGTAACCTTACCTACTGGAGAAAAATAATCTCTACCTGAATGTGAAAATCATGCTAAAGGGTAATCTCTATATAAGAGATTCAGAACAGCTGGAGATAACAGAAAAACTGAGAAGACCGACCAGGAGATGAGTAACTGGTTGGGTGATACGTTGTGAAGAAACTTGTAGACCTGTGCAAAAATGCCTCACATTAATGCTGAAAATTGAATGTCATCTTCTCTTGTACTGGGAAATTTGGATCTATTAACTTTCTTGACTATGTTTGACAAACAGTGGGAGGTCTTAGATAAGCTTTCTTTTTTTAAATTTTAAGTATCTCTAAACACATGATATTTTCCCCCCCAAGGTAAACCTGTGTTTTGACCAATTTGTCTACAAGCTGGCAGACCAAGTATTTGCATACTACAAGGCAATGGCTGGCAGGTAGCTATTCCTTCCACTATGAGAGCTTTCCTTCACACATTTCTGCTCTGCTTTGCTGTTTAATATACTTTAAGTGTTTTCTTCCTTTCTTAATAGCCTGCTTCTGGATAAACGGCTGCGCTCAGAGTGCAAGAACCAGGGAGCAACCATTCAGCTGCTGCAGTCCAACCGCTACGAGACACTGCTGAAACAGAGACATGTTCAAGTGAGTTAACTCCTACCATGTTGTACTGGAGTTGCTTGGCAACTTTCCAGTGGTGTTGATTCATGTAGGTAGACAAAACTCATTTTGTGCTTCATGTTCTGTCATCTAAGTAGCATAACTGAACATCTGAGATCTGCTTTTTTTTTGTCATATGAAGGCGTAAATTAAGAAAGAAACCTTAAAAGATCCCGTTTTAATGCAAATGTCTGTTGCAGTTAAAAAAACACGAGCCAAATAGGAATGCCATGGGTGGTAGTGTTGTCTTCCTAGTAATGTCTTTCACCAGTGTTCAGTATGTTGTTGGCACAATGTCATGGAAGCATAAAATGCTGATATAAATACTTAAATGTAGATGCAATGTGTACTTTTACTTCTTTTCGTGAGAATTGGAATGCAAATTGTAGTACCGCATTTGCTCATGAATTTATAAATTTTGTCCATCTGCTTTGTTTCAGCGTGTTTGGGATGCAAGTTCACAAAGTGAGAGTCTGTTAATCTGTGGAGTCTCATAGTCCTTGTGCAGCTTGTCTTGTAACCTGTCAGTTCCAAACCTCATAGCTGTTTTCCTTTAGCTCCTTGGCAGGTCCATAGACCTGAACCGACTGATCACGCAGCGCATTTCGGCAGCCATGTACAGGTCGATGGAACTGGCCATTGGCCGCTTTGAAAGCGAGGATTTGACTTCCATTGTGGTGAGTGCTGTGTTGCAGCTTTGCCAGGTCACTGGCACAGCAGCTGAGGTGAAACAACCCCACACCTACTGCAGCTGAGGGCCTTGGGAGTAAAGTGTAGAGAAGGCGTGTACGAGGAGCCATGAGAAAACAAGGAAAGCAAGCATTGTTGTGATTTAAATTTTTGTAACCGCCCACTTCTCCCCATGCTTATAGATAAATTGCAGATCAAAAAAAACAGCCTTGTGCTTGGTAGAATCAAAATTAGTTTATTTACTCAGGCAGCTTGGTTTTGTAGCATGACAAAAATTATTTTTTTGTGGAGGAATGAGATCTGACTTGTGCCTATGGAAGAAAAGCATCTGTGCAATACTGAGGTGTCTTTTTGAGTTAGTTTCCTGATTTAAATGCTAAAAACCAAATTTTATTTCCAGACAGCATGAATTTGACAAGTAAATATGCAGTCAGCAAGAAAAATATCAGGCACATTCAGTTCTGCTGGAATGAAAAATAAATTAAAAGTTATGCAAAAGTTACTGTTAGTCTTTCTGTAATAAATTTTTTACCAGTGACATTTTGTCATGCAGTTAACTACTTTGGTCTAATTTTGTTTTTTACTGAAGAAAAATCAAATACTGAGGCCATAGAGCCTCTTGACTTCTGAATGCTTGGTTTTATAACTTTGAATTATTGAAATGTAGTTTTTCTTTGTTATGTGCAGTAGACTCTTAGTGGCTGAGTAAACAGAAACTGTTGATGATGTATTTCTTAAGTCACAGGTTCCAGTTCTTTGAGTAAGAAAGTGACAGAACTAAGGGTTGCCCCTTTAGCATGCTCCTCTTTTTGTTTTGTTTTGTTTAGGTTGTTTTTTTTTGTTTGTTTGTTTTATGCAAAATATTTTCTGTTGAAAACTGGTTGGCTTCCTCAGTGAGAAACTGATCCTTATAGATTAAGTAATCTGTAATTTATTGCTGTTTTTCAAGATAAATTAAATTAAGGTATTTAAAGACTGAGCTATTTTTTTCCCCTCAAATTGGACTTAATTTTGTAATAATAATCATAGTGGGATTTTTTCCTTGAAGTAACTGTTGCTCACAGGTTTATAATTCCTTTGAAATAAGGAGCACTTAAATCAGAGAGCAGTCTGTGGGAAGATGACCAGTAGTTTGATACACAACTAGAAAAAATGACTGCAGATTTCTTCAGTAGGTCATTGCACAATAATCTTCAAAAGCAATGCTTGAATTTTTTGGTTGTGTTCTTTGTGTTTGGTGTTTTCAGTGTCTGATGTCAGATATGGAGTTGTTTTATTTTATTTTAAAGAAATTGCCAGAAAGGATCTAGGAATTTCTTGTCAAAAGGAGAAACATTATGAAATTTAGTACTCATATATAGTTATGTAGCCTGCAGCTAGTGATTTTGTGGATACCTTCACAACATTTGTAAATGTCTGATCTAGTCTTTCATTGCATCTTAGTACATCCTTCACTGAAGTAGACCATGAAAAGTATTTATGGTAAATGTGATGTTATTTCTAACATTACCACTACATTAGTTAGTTTGCCAGTTTCTCTACTGAGCAGAAATTACTTTGTGATTGCTTTTAAAGTAGGAAATGCAGAAAGGTGCTTTTAGCCTATGTCTGACTCCATTTAAATTTTGGAGTTTTAAGTTTTGTTCAGTGAAGGAAGTGTTGGCACAGGTCTGTGTTTGAGACACATCTGCATCTGAATACCCTTTGAGTCTCAGAAGGTTGAAGAAACAATCCCAAGAGTACTGATTCTTTCCAGCCCTTGTTGTTAAAGTAAGAGACTAGGGGAGAGTCAGTTGTTCATTTTGACTTTTTTCTAGTCTTGTCTTCCCTCAAGGTTATTTATGTACTTTGTTTGGTTTCTCCACTTCATTAAATGCATCATTCTCTTTCTTTCCTCTTGTTTTTCGTAGGAGCTGGATGGCTTGATAGAGCTAAACAAAATGACTCACAAGCTTCTGAGTAGATACATGACCTTGGACAGCTTTGATGCCATGTTCAGAGAAGCCAACCACAATGTTTCAGCTCCTTATGGCAGAATCACTCTTCATGTCTTTTGGGAGCTCAATTATGATTTCCTTCCAAACTACTGCTACAATGGATCCACTAACAGGTTAGCAAGCCAGATTTTTTATTTGCAGCTGCTGTTCTACCACCCTCCTGCAACTTCCTTCCTAGCAAGTGCTGACAAGTTCATCTCCATTCATTTAGTGTTTTCCACTTCTAATGCTTTATTTGAAATGAAGCAGCATGAGTCATTTTACCAAGTACTGTTAAATGTATGAAAGCCTGTTATTTGTCCACAATAGAAGGTAAATGGAATAATAGCATCCAAATTCTGACATTTTGATGACGTAGTTATGGTATGCTGAAAAAGAGTGTGTCAAAACACTGCTAAGTGCTTATCAGGAAGGTATTTTGAAACAGGATCTTCAACTGTGAGATGACGGAAATAAAATTATATTCCTGATTCTGTGTTAATGTGAAGAAAAAGGTCATTTCCTGGGGAAAGGAAGAGTTCAGTGTTCACTGCAACTGCAGTTGCAGCCTTTAAGGAGAGTGAGTAACAGAAATGGAAAGAGGAAGGTAGGATCTAAGGTTTAAATGAGGGGGAAGCACAGTGTTCAAGATTTTGCATATCTGGGCTTCCTGCTTGTGTGCTGTTTTTAGGATTTGTGTTACTTTTAGTCTTTACTCAGGTTTTGGTTAAAGCCCCGTGAAGTGACAGTAAAGTGATAGTGAATACTGAGCTGTAGGAAGAGGAGTAAGCCTGTTCTCATCTTTCACTGTGTCCTTGGAGAGCTTTCCTTGTCTGACGTGTTCTGTGATGGTTATGTTGTATTTTAGATCCAAGATTCTGTCTGCAAAGGAAAAAAAAAAGAGTGGTTTTTTTGTGGTTAAGTTTTACCCGAGAAACTTCTGTTACAGGAATCTGTTTGCACAGGAAAGTCGAATGTATTTCTGAGGGAGCTACTGTGTAGTTGATGTATCTGGAGATCAGTATTGGAATATTCAGTGTGCCATATTAAGAATCATATAATCATAATATTAAGAGAAATCTTGATGAAATGCTGCTCCTTCACCTGTCAGCTTTATTGAAAGACATCCAGTAGCTCCTGTACAGTTCAATCTGTGTTCATCCTGGCTACAAGGGCTGGCGTACTGCAGACCACAGCACTTGGGAAGTCAGTGTGAGGTGCCAAAGGACATTAACAGGATCCTGTAGCACTGTTGCTTGTCTGCTTTTAAAATCTTTACACAAGAATTGAATTAGGCTCAGCTTGCCGGGTAATTAATTCAGGATAATTAAATTAAGAGATGTTAAAGGGAGCCAGATCTTAGGCAGTATGTGTACCATGTGTCTGATTTCATCACAGAAGTGCTTTGGTTTCCGTCAAAAGCAGCAGTGTGGAGAGAATTAATGTATGTCTTGCACATGCTATACAATGCCCTTTGATATTTTTTTGTGAGAGAGGGAACAGGAAGTTTTTAGCCTTTTTATAGTCCTTAAGCATGTTCTTTATGGCTGTTACTGCCTTGCTGCTAGCATGAACTTTAAATTGATGAGCTCTCTCTGCATTCAAGTGTACAGGTTATTGAGTGCAAGCCCAGGAGTACACAGTGAGGAGCTGTGTGAGAGCTGCTGGTTTAGTGCTTGACTCTTGAGAGGTAATGTCTTGCAGGAAGGTTACATGTGAACAAGGGAAGAAAAGTAGCAATAAAAGGCTGGAAGAAAGAGAAATAATCATGATGAAAAGCAGAGATGTTACTTGGTAGTGTGAGGGGCTGGAGGCAGAGTTCCCAGAAAATGTGTCATACCTGTGGCTTGTCTTCTTTTAATTTGACAGCTTGGTGTAAGGGTTCTTTTAAAGTTAGTGTTTTGGTCAGATTACCATGTTTCCAGTACCTTTTGAAGCTCTTTTCCCAAGAATGCTTGAACGTGATAATTTCATATATCTGTAAAAGAGTTAAACTATTTAGAAACCCTGCAGGTTTAGTTCAAAAGCTAAGGCTCTTCATGCAGAAGTGCTGAAACACATTGCATGTTTAATTATTTGGGACTTAGTAAATTTTTTTTATGTCTGATAATGTACTGAGATTAGACAGTGAAGCTGCTATTAAAAGATTTAGCAATTTAATAATTGGAGTTGCCATTTATCTGAAATTTAGTCTCATTAATGCTGGCCAGCTGCACAGACTCAGGGACAACAGTTTGTGGTGAAGGAATGGGGAAATGACAGGGGACCTCTGCAGATGGGCCTTAGCAGTGAAATCCAGGAGTGTTTTTAATCCACCTGTTGACCATGATGAAAGAAAGAAAACAAACTTTTGGATAGTGCACAAGCATATGAACTGCAGGTGAGGTCAAAGTTCTCTCTAGCCCAGTGTCCTGATGCTGTCAGTAGCCATAAAGAGGCTGCATATGAAAACAAGGGAGGCTTGAGATGATTATTCTCCCAGGAAACATGCCAGCTTCTAGCTGTTTCTGTAAAATAAAAATGGTGGGATCTTAGTGCATTTGTGGCCCTTTACAGGGGTATTAATTTTTCTCCACTGTTTTCCCCTGTCCCTTTTATAAAGCTATGTGAGGCTTTGGCATTCATTATGTGCTCCAGCAAGGATTCTGCAGTGAAGCTTGTGCTGCATCTCTTATAGATGCTATTGTCCACCAGTTCTTTTACTGAAAGTGGCCATAAACAGCCATTTCCCACTTGTTGTCTTTTCTGTGCTGCCTGGGATTGTTTTTCAAGAGCTCTCTCTAATGTTGGCCCTCAGTTGCATGTCTTTTCAAGCTACAAGTCTTTCCACACCAGGAATATTTGTCATGTTTAGGCCTGCATCTGTACTTTTTCATTCCTCTTTATCCTTGTGAAGTTAGGTTGTCCAGGGCTGTCCAGAAGATTTAAATGACACAAAGACAACTTGCACATTTTTGTTCTTTGTTCCTTTTCCACTGTCTGTGGTGTCCCTTTTTCTGTCTTATTTTCTTTACTGTTTCTAAGCTGGTCTTTTCCTTCCTTGACAGCTTGTTTTGTATTAAGGACTAACAGAGGAACAAGTGTGAGACAGCCTTATATATATTTGAATTGAAGATTTTCTGTGCTTTCTTGACACAAATGATACAAGCTTTTGGACACAGTAGTCAAACTAGTAGCTCCATCTCCTCTAACACATTACCCAAATCTGTGTTCTCTAGTATAAATTCATGCACTCTTCCAAATGCAGTATGACATGTTTCTTCCAAGGATACAGATTTGTCACAGAAGGAACAAAAAGACCAGCTTTTTATTTTTCACTCTTCCTGACTGTCTCTCCCCCTTCCTTTTGCGAGCTCACTCTCTCTCTCATACTGCTTTTGAGATAGTTTTCACAAGAGCACAGCTGTGTCTTCTTGTGTTGCATATACTCTGACAGTCACTGTTCAGAAAAATTTTCAGCCCTTTCAGATACTGCTGGAGCAAACCTGAAAAGTAGCAATGAAAACCATCTAGTTTCTGCTACAAAGAGCCAAATGGTGCAGGGATATAGACTCAGGCAAAGCAGGGGTGACTGTAGTCAACTACCTTTCCCCTCCTAAGATAACAAGTAACCAAAGTCTTTCTGCCAAAAGGAAAAGGGATAGCAGTGGATTGGCGGATCTGTTACTCTCTCATGCACTATTTTCCCTGCTGTTTCCTCTGTTCCCTCCATCTTGACATCTGTGTTTAAGAAGGGTGAGTCAGATCTAGTGTTCACTGAGAGGAGGTGTAGGGCTACCCTTAGTTCTGGTAGACAGGACAAACTAATTTGAGAATGCTGGAAGTTAAAAGTGTTCATACCAATTAGACAGCGAAGTGCAGAGGAACACTTTCTGGAGGAGCAGGCAGGGAAGATTGTCATATCTTATTACTTCTAAGGTGGAACTCAGAAAGATTATGAATGAGATTTGTCTGACCTGGTGCCTGCAAGTAGCAAGGCAGCAAGATCATTGACCAAAGTGGTCTCTTTCAGTTATCTCCTGAAATAGATTATAGTAATTAAAATCATAGAATCATTTAGATTAGTTTGTAGCTCATGGTAGGTATCACTGAAAAACTAACATTAAATTATTTGATGCCTAAAATACTTACTTTGGGGGCTCATGTTGTCCTCTAGCAATCACTTGCAAAGCTTTTGTAAGCCAGAAGGCTTTTCATCTGCTTAATCTACTTTGACAACCTGTTCTGATTAAAGTGGATAAATTGCTGTGAGATTATCAACACTAATTAAAAATGAAACTGATTATCTTGGAGTATGCTGAAATCTGCATCCAATCAGTATCCAGGGGAAAGTAAAAATTTGCTTAGCTTTAGCTTTGGTAGTCAAAGATCTTGAGTTCTCCAGAAGAGATATTTCTCTTTCTTGGAGGAGGAGCAAGAGGAAGCCAACCAGCAGAATGTCAGAAAGAAAGCACACACACACACACATGCACATTGAAAAAGTTTGATGAGCAGTAGATGATGCTGAACTGTAAGGTTTTCATATAGCCCTTAGTTTTAAGGGAAGAAATTTCTAATACTTACCTGAATGATATGTTTGGATTAGTCACATACCTTCTAGAATGATGCACTCTTTAGGCTGCTGTAGCCTCAATCTTAGACGTTGCCTTTCCATAACTTAACAAGTGACTGTCAGCTTTTGCCCCTACTTTCTTACTCTTTTTCTTCCTCTCTTGACCTCTTTCATCCAAGAAAGTATAAACAAGTGTGCTTGCTTCAAGTCTTTAAGAAAACTTTAAGACTATTTTGCTACTACTCTGAAGCATTACAGATGGAGAAACCCCCAAGAATGCAGAGGAACACTGGAAAACACACAAGAGTTCCTTGAGCATTTACTTGCACTGACTGGTTTGCTCCCAGGCACTAGTTACATTATAATTGAGATATAATACACACAATACCTTTTTGAAAAGTCTAAGAATTATAGTTACAGCTTCCAGAGTCATGGGATACACCCATTTATATTTTGAAATGCTCCTTTTCTTGTGAGTGTTTTTATTTAGTGGTGACAAATCTGCTCTTGCCAAATGTCTGCACACTGAAACCCAGTCTTATCTCAAATGGTATCTCTTATGATTTCATTGCAAAGATTCTCTTAGGGCTTGAAAATTGATGTCCTTTTAAAAAGGAATAGGATTTGGAGAGAAAAAAGGGGGAATGGAGTAATCTCTGTGACTATTGTATGTTGCAGATTACTTTGAATTCCATCAAATGTTTACATCATCTCTGGTAAACTCATTATTGAAGTATCTGCAGAATACAGATGCAAGTAATCTCTCTCAGAGGAGAGTTTTCAGTTTCTATGTAAGTGAATGGAGGAACTTGTAAATTGAGGAAATACAAATGTAAGGAGATTTAAATAATATATACAGTATCAAAAATAATACATATAAATAATGTGTTTTAACTCAAAAGCTCTAAATGCAAACTCTTTCTGGACTACAGCAAGTACAAGCATTTTTGGGAAGATGGGCTAAACTATGTATGAACAAGTAGCTGTACCTATTTTTGAGAAGGTTAAAAATGCAGAAAACGTTGTCCTGAAGTTACAGATTCTCACAAGAATGATTCAGAAATAAAACACAATGGAAATAATTGTAAGCAATATGGTGCAATTTATACTGGTTTGGGTGAAACAATTTTTGTTTAGCATGGCTGGTTTTGTTTTTAGCTAGAAGATGGATATATTAAAAATAATGTCTGTGTTCTTTCTAGGAAGAATTAATAATGAATAATTAATTTTGTGTGCTGATTAAATTTAAATACTTTAAACAAAAAAAGATCAAGATACAATTATATCTTAATCATATTGTAATGTAAGGCAAGTTTTCTTTCCTGAAACATTTTCCTAGATACATTTATTTTGCTCAGTTGTCATTGAGACCAGCCTGATACTATAGAACCATTTGAGGTACACTTCTTAAATAGCTATTTTCCCTCTTTGCTGTGCATGTACAGGGTTACACCACTTATCAAGAAATACTTTTTAATCAAGGTAAGAAATAAAGTGGCCATCCAACTTGTAAACATACATCCGCCAATAATTTTCCTTAGTTTAGTGAAGGGAAGCAGAATCAGAATTGTAGTCAATATTGATTAACTTCTTCCTGCACTAAAACTGCATTGCAGTTGCTGCTGAATGTGCATTACGCAGTTAACAGGGAACATCAAGGGGGAAGATTTGTGTGCTTGTTCACAGGAGGACTTGGAATGGTCCTTCAGACTCTGCTGCCCTCAGCTGTCAGTAGGATGGCTGATCCTCTCTTTGGCAATGCTCCATATCTTTGTAGTTCTCTTGCCATCCTCTTCACAGTATACAAAGGTAAAGCTAAGTGTGATTTGTATTGGTACGTGCTCACACTGAAGTATAATTAAACTTTTAAAACATTGATTTTGCTGCGAGGATTATACCCTTCCTCATGACCTTTTTTAAAGGTAACAATCTAATGTATTTCTCCTGATGTGAATTTTGAGGGGAAAAGCTCCAAAACATTAAACAGAAATGTCATCTTCTTCTTTGAAGGTGTACTTCTTTCTCAAGGACTTAATTTTGCAAGCACAAGGAGTTTCTTTACTCCCTGTGAGAGGCTATGGCTACTTTTTTAGTTACTTCCCTGTTTGCTGGCCTGGGCTAGAGTAGAGGTGAGGGATATTTTGGGACCCTGCACACCATGGGAAGAACAGTAATTGTTGAGCTGCAGTATGAATTGTGTCCATGCTTTTGGGCAATTCAGGCTGTGTGCTTCCCCAGTTTCTACTAGGGCTGGAAGACTACTGGTCTGGCTTTGATTGTATATGCAGATAAAAGCAGTCTTCTGCGGGGTAGGGTGCATGAGGTGCACACCTGCTAACCTAAGTATAAATAACGAATTATTGTTTTTGTTTTTTGTATAGATTTGTTCGGACCGTGCTACCATTTTCTCAGGAGTTTCAGCGTGATAAGCAGCCCAATGCACAGCCACAGTATCTCTATGGATCAAAGGTTGGATGTAATTCCCTTTATCTTTATGGTTTGCTAATATTTAAAGGTATATTTTTTAATTATAGAAACTACAGTGTATGGAAGTTATTAGAAATGAACTGAAATACATTTTGCGTGTATTTTAAACTGAACATACGCTTTTTTTAAGACTTTGCTGTGAAGCTTACCATATGTTTCAGCCAAAGTGCAATTGATTAGTCTGATGGTTAGTCTTATCTGACAAAGCTAAAAATAAGCCCTTCTCTCAACCACCTTGCGTTGTTCAGTTGCTTATAGGGGCAGAGCAAACTCAAAGATTAATTACTCATCTGGTGAAGTGAGAACAAGAGCCCATCTTGGGTGCAGCTCTCCCTTGTTACAGTGATGAAGACAGTGATGACAGAAGAGAAGGGAATAGACAGGAAAAACTGCTTCAGATGTTATATGACTTAAAAGGAATATAGATTCTGACCATCTCAAAACACCAGATACCAAACTACTTGAATTATTATTTTTTTTAAATGTAGTGTTTCTTTGGCATCTAAAACCAGTGAGTTCAAACTCATTATGATGAACTTGGTGTCCTGGCCATCTCATCTTCTGTATTAGCATCATGTTGTTTGCTTTGCAGTTCGAAGGGCTTGGAAGGTTTATGAAAATGTTCAGCAGAAGTGTACACGATGTGCAGTCACATACTCTGTCCCTATGGCAATCCCCAATACTGAGGTTGGAAATGAGCTTATGTGGGTGACAAGTTGGAAGAGTACTTGGCACAAGAGAACGACTGTGGGCTACCCAAGTGAGGAAAGTTAGCCTGTGCTCACAGGAGCAATGCTATGCTCATGTGTGATAGATTTGTTCTCCCTGATCACTGCAGATTTATTTTCTTATTCTTCAGAATTATTACCTGAGTCTTAGTGACAGTTAAAGGCATAGTGCATTAACATATATGTGTATTTTTAATATCTAGTCAGAAATATTGATCTACATCTAAAAGCAGTAAAAACCAGCAGTGCTATCTTCAGCAATTAATTTGAGACTATATAACGATGTGTAACTCTAAATTTCATAATGTTTTCTTGAGTATCAGGGTGGCAAGCTGAAGTATGGAAAAGATAAATGAAAATACAGGGATTAAATTAGAGGATGGAATATAAAAAAGTTTAAAAATTATTTATTATTATTTAAAATTGTTTAAAATATGTACTCAATTATATGTCTAATTTTTACAAGTGTGCTGTAAGTGTTATGGCTGGCTACTTTCAATATCTACCTCCTACTTAAATGTGAACATAATTAGTCCTAGTCTTACTGTTATTTTCTGCACATCATATCACAGTTATATGGTACAATTTCAACCCAGTAGCCTAGGTTTTGAGAGCTCAAGAGATATCTCAGGAGTTAAAAATTTCAATCCTAAAATATCTGCTGCATTTGTAAAACTTTCATGCCTTTAAAATGTAAAGGAGGTGGAAAAGGTTTCACATGTCTTAAAGTGGAATGTAACAGCTGACTGTCTGGTCCTGTAAATAGTGTTTTATATAATTGTTCTCCAACAAGGAGCAGTAAATTATAGCGAAGTGGGATTTACTTACATTAGAGTTATTGTGTACCTTACTATTTCAGGAACTGACCAGATGCAGTGTAGAGCAAAAACCCGACTGAATTTCATAGAGATTGCTAACTTAATTTATCTAAGTGATGATACAGTGGGGTGAGTGACAGAAGATTAACTGAGGAACACTTTTTTTTGTCAGTCAGGTTACATTATTAAAATGAGTTTAGTAATCTTCACGCTGAGAGCTATGCATTTTCAGAATTCCTGATCATTTTTCTGTATGAGCAGCAGCAGTCAAGGGGGGGTCTTGCTTGCATTTCTGGGGCAAATTTCGTAACTAGTTTGGCCATATTAGAAAATAGTCATGACTCTCTGTAGTTTTAAATTTTAACAGAGTGTATTTTTATTCTTGATTCTAACGTATTTTGAAATTGAAGATATCTGAACAGAGCTTTTAACGTTTCTACTTTATATAACCAGTAACAGATAGGAATTCTTACATGATAGAAGCTGCACATTCTAGCATGGGATATGATTGCATGGTGTTATTCTGTGTAGTACATACCAGGCTTGTTACAGAGCACATCCTTGTTTGTGTCCTTAACAGTCACGTTGTTGAATTGCCTCCTGACTGGGTAATAATGAAATGTGGAGTAGGTGTGTTGGTTTTTTTGTAAATTTTGTCTTTTTTAAGTTCTTGAACTATTTGAGAGATTCAAGTGAGCGCTTTGCATTGATGCTATAGCCAAGAAATAATTACTTTTCCTACTGGATTATTTTGTTGCTGGTTGGTTTGGGATTTCTTGTACTTTTTGGGTATGGGGTTCTAGGGTTTTTTTTTTAGCAATGCATGATGTTTATTTAGGTCAAGTCAAAAGTATTTTGATTTCTTGTGCATATGTAGACTCACACATGTGTATTGTGTTACTCACACTGTAATGGCTAAACCCTTTCTGTGCAGAAGCTTTGCATGAGCACCGTGCCTTGCTTAAGAGTAACTAAAGAATTTTTTTGTTTGTATCCCAAAACATTCACATATTCCCAGATATTTCTAAATGGATCAAAGCATCTGGTCTATATTGTGTCTTGATACTTAGCATAGACAGTTGTAGTAACATTCTCTTTAGCACCTAAAGTTTTCTGAGTGGTATCTTCATGTAATTAGCAAAACAAAAACTCACAGGTACAACTTACTTCTTCTGGTTGATGTGGAAGCAGAGCTGTCAGGTGGGAAGGAACCAGCCTGCAAAAGCTCGTTAGCCTTTTAAGTGAGCTGGATTATTCTAAAAGCTCGGTTGAGCATGACGATTGAAATCCCTTTACTCAGGTAAAGTATGTGTAGGATTAATTATATTAATATTAGCAGGCTGAAATTCAGCAACATGGGGTGGATGCATGAAATACTTAGTAATGTACATATCAGAAAGTATCCTTTCAGGGGACTTGAACTAACTTTGCATATTAATGAAATACCTGGTTTTATAGAGGTTGTATAGACCAGAATTGAAGAGCTTTCTTTATGTCTTATACAACATTTTCCAAATATTGTCATGTTTTTATGTCTCTGGCATTTTGTAGATGCTAACTCATTTGTTTTGTGAAAAAGACGTGTTTGAAAGGTACTTCTCACTGTGAATATAATGGTTTTTATCTATTGCTGGTGCACAAATTAAAATCAGTTTGCACTATGTTGCAACTTGTTATCAGTTTGGTAATCACTTAGAATATTTGCCCTGTACTAGATGACTGTTAAAACTGAGTGGTGAATTGCCACATCTAATACAGAATTGCCAGAATGAACCTGAATTAATCTGTAATAAAACTTTCTCAGCAAGACACAAAGAATCATGTAGCTCTGTGAGCATGTGATGACATGAGTTTTTCAAAACTAGAGCAGAAAACAGATGACACTCTGCATGAGTTGCTCATTTGCAGCAGGTGCGAGATGGTCCATTGCTTGTGAGATGATATAAATGTTTATCTTAGGAGTGCACAGTAAACTCTGTGGGTGGAATGGTTTTATATTTAGAGAAGGTAAATCTCTTGGGGAGCACTTCCATGGTAGCTCTTTGCCTTCTCAGTCAGATATAGACACCTCGTTTGGATATATGTGTTTGTGGACAAATAACAAAATGCAGTAGGTGAATTGCCTTGAAACTGCTCTAAGACTGAACTGCTCCTTGTTCTCAGTATGGAATGTACGTGTGTATATAACATGAATGTGTGTAAATATATGTATTGGACTGCCTTAAAACCCTCATAAAGAAGTGGATATGCAGAGAAGTAAACAGGTTTCCAAGAGCTCAAGGTGTTGGCAGAGATTGACTGTGTGTCTCTTGGCTTCATCCCTTTAACATTAAAATCATCTTTTTTTGATGAAAGCCTAATCAGAGAAGTGTTACTGTTAATTTGATTACAAGATAATTTTAAAGCATTTTTTCTGTCCTCGCTGCCCAGGCACCCCTTTTTGGCAGTAAACCTGTTGTGTTGGCTTCATGCTCTGATGAGGGTTTTTCAGTGCCTATTTCATGTAAAACCGTCATTTGAAACAGCAGTCAGCTGTTATTCTCACAGTTTATTTGAGACTGACGTGCAAGACAAAGGAAAACGTGTCAGCTGGAGGAAATGCTCCACAGCAGGTGGAGAACACGTTATTGCTAATTTCACACAATAAAAATGCCTTTTGAAGTGTTTTCTAAAAGTCGTACTCGCCCCCGTTCAGCAAACGTTTCTGTGTGTCATGCTTATCCTACTCAAAAAAAAAAAGTATAGAAGATTCATCACACTTATGCCAGCTTCTTCTTAGCACTCTGAGAGTCGATGCATTTCACAAGTCGTGGGAATTGTTGTCAAAATAGAGTAGCTGAAAAGATCCGCTACCTGCTGTGAAATATTCATGGGGAGCTCTCTTGCCAAAATTGCACACCCCCCACCCCGTTAGCTTCCAGGGCCGGTGGAGAGGGATGGCAGCTGCCCAGCCAGCAGTTCTCAGCCTTCACTGGTACAACCGGGCTGTGTCAGTGAGAGCTGACTTCACACATACCTTCGTACCAACAGCAATTAAGTGCCTGCAGTCACAGTGCACCTTTGTTCTTTAGGCATAATATACAGCAATACTAAGATTTATTATGTTTTTATGGAACACAGATGCACTTAAGAGGTTTAAAACAGGTTGACTTATACATGTAAATCAGACAACACTTGTCACGTTGTGAGGGTGAACAGATTTCTGTCCGAAGGACCTTGGCACTTTGCCATGAAGCTCAAGGCAGAGTGAGATGATCAGCAGGTTTCCTTGTTACAAAAATAAAATGCATTTTGGCATGTTTTTACTGTTTTTCCCCCCTTCATTACACAGAATGTACTGTGCAATTGGAAAGAAATTTGCAGCTGATTAATGAGTGTTATCATTAAAACTGGAAGGGAAAGAGAAAAGGAAGGGTCAGGAGCTGCGTCTCTGAATTCCATTTCCTCTGCGGGGAGTCACTGACCCATGGAGCAGAAGGTAGCTTGGGTGGGAGCAGAAGAGTGCAAAATGTGATAACTCAGGAGATTTCCTTAATTAGAAGCATCCTCACAAAGTCGGTATCTTGCATGTATTTAGACCGAGGGAAAATAAAATGGATGAGAGGATGCCATTAAAATCCTGGTGAGTTTAGCTTGCATTCTGAGACTGACCTCAGTGCAGATGGGGAGGGATGGACAACACTGTGGGCAGTGAAGTGTGTAGTCTGAGTGTAGTGCTGCTTGTAGTGTGTGGTTTGGGAAGCAGTTGGGATTGTCAGGGTAAAGCTCACACTGGCAAACCACTGCAGTCTGTGTGTATGTTCCAGTTGCCTATAGTGTAGCAGTCCAGGCTGCCATCTGAAAACTCCTACTCAGTTTTGTTTGTGCTAGTTAACAAAAATTCTTTTGGTCACTTTTGATTACTTTTTATATTTGTTTGCTGTTTCAGACTAAAGAAAAGCAACAAAAAAGTCCCCTTGAAATGTAAACCCCATTACTTGCTTCATTTTTAAATAATGGAGAGTGGCAGAAGTGCTCATTTCTTGGGCAGGTGAACCTTTGCCTATAGGCTGTTGGAAAGGGGTGTGACATCAGAGGTGCAGCCAGGAGAGCTGCGGTGAGCAGTTGGAGCTCCCTGTTGTAAGCACCAGCAGTGCCTATGGTGTGTTTGAAGTAGTTGGGGTACCATATATAGCAAAAACCTTCTCCCAGACAAAAGGTTTCTAATTTATAGCAAAGCACTGTCCTGTTACTGGGACTCGTTCCCGACTTTCAGAAGATGGCATGATGGGCTCCTTGCACACTGAGGGATTCTCTATGATTGTGGCCAGCTGGATGCCACCTGGATGCTTTTCCTCAGTGTCCCCTGTCTGCTGGCTCTGGCTGCTGAACTGCTCCGAGGTGTACGCCGCGCTTTTGGTCCATGGCTCCCCGTGCTCTGGTTTGGAGGTCCTGTTCTGCTCTTGCAAACGCTGGCGTCTCCTGCGGTACAGCAGGTGCAGGCAGCCGTAGAGCAGGACTGCAGCGATGATGAGGAGCAGGATGCTGCTGGTGAGCCAGATGCCCAGTGCCAGCTCTTTCTTGGTGTTGCTCGCAGATGCCGGGTCTCGTTCCAGCGTGTTAAAAACTCTGCACTGGTCGCTGGAGGGGTTTGCGGACTGGCAGGTCACACACATGATGTATGTTGTGAGGGGAGTCAGGTTTTCCACAACAAAGGAGGAGCGAGTGGTGGGCACCCTCTCTTCCTTCTGGAAGCTCTTTCTGGAGTAGCTGGATAGCATGCTGTTCCAGTTAGGGTGGTACATGATGCTGTAAAAGCTGTCGACACAACCGGCCATTTTCGGCCAAATTACCATTGCTGTGTTTCCTGTGATGTTTTGGACGGTTATTCCCATCAGGATGTTGCTTGGGAGTTTTTTTCTCTCCTGATGCTAATCTCCCTGTGGAAAGGGAGGATGTTCTGTGGAGGTAACTGAGAAGCTGCAACACTGAGGATGTTGTTTGTGTTTGAATCGTGGTGCTCTGTAATGTAGGAATGGAATTGGTTAGGAAAGTAATCTCTCATCTTTGGTACTGCAGTGTAAAAATGGGAATGAAAGTTCATAAAGTTCAGGGTGTTTTAAAATGTGTATTTCTCTTCCAAGTGAAAGGATAAACATAAACTTAGAGAAATTCAACCAGAGCTGCTGCCTGCACAAGTGACCAATTGTATCTTGAGAGATGGTGAATTTTTGCAGAATTTGCAATTGGGAAATCAATTCCTTTCACATTTTTTCCCAGGTGATTGTAAAAAAATGCAGCAGTTGTTTTTTTCTCTAGTCTGTGTATCTTGCTTTTTATGTTAAGTGGCAAGAGGGGTTGCCAGGAGTGGATATTGAGGGATAAATGCCTCTACCATCCACAAGTCTTTATTTTGCCAGTAACAATCAGTTGAAAAACAAAAGAGTATGTGGAAACATGACCAGATATTACTTTGTCTCCAACATCTTATGTTAGTTTCTTATTCACAAGTACACATAGGAACACCTCCCCTATGAAGACAGGCTGAGAGAGTTGGAGCTGTTCAGCCTGGAGAAGGCTCCAGGCAGATCTTACAGCACCTGGTATCTAGAGGGGGCTAACAATACAGCTGGAGAGAGACTTTTTACACGGGCAGATAGTGATAGGACAAGGAGGAATGACTTTAAGCTTAAAGAGGGTATATTCAAATTAGGTATTAGGAAGAAATTCTTTACTGTGAGGGCAGTGAGGCACTGGAATGGGTTGCCCAGAGAAGCTGTGGGAGGTGTCGCTGGCTGTGGCAGGGGTGTTGGAACTGGGTGACCTGTAAGGTCCCTTCCAAGGCAGGCTGTCCTGTGATTCTGACACTGTCCATGCTTTGCTGTTAAGGTGCACATCTGTGGCCACTGCAGCTACACTGCGGCAGTGGCTGAGAACACTGTCTGTCCATTGGTGGTATCAGTCACACAGTATTCAGTCTTGATGCTAGCCAGCCTCTTGGAAAAGCTTCCTGAAGCTTAGTGGCATACAGCTTTCACTATAGCCTACCTTTCGGATAAATAGTGGGGATTTTTAAAAATTACTAATGCTCTTTTCTGTTCTAAGTCATTTTATGTAATCCCATAGTCTGTCTGCCCTGAATTTATACTCCTCCTCGTCCTCAATTCAAATTAGGAAATCTGCCAGTATTTTGAGATTCTCAGTACGTGTTACCATTGTAAATAGTGGAAGGAAAACATCTAATTTCTCCAGTTTTCTAAACACAACTATTAAAGAATATATAATAACAACCAGTGGGTATTTTCATTTGTTTGGCTTGGGTTTTATGCTTTTACTGTTGTGATGGTAACTTTTGAAAAAGAGCTTACCTCAGCAATTTAATCTGATTTCTTAGTTTGATCATCAGTTTCCAGTGGCACCTGTGGAAGTTTTTTTCCACTTCAAAAGTTTCTCGCTTTTTTGAATGACTATAAATGCTATAACAATAGCACTGTTTTTCATTGTTTTTGACTTTGTTATGAAAATTAAATTTAATATTTCTTTTTAAGATCAGGTTTAAAATGTTACATTTCCTGGCTAAGTAACAATTAATTATTGAAAATTCCCCTGAGGAAGAAAGCTTGTGAGATTTGCTCATAACATATTCTGAAATTATTCTGTAATATTTGTATTTTATAGTAGATAGGAGACTGGGAAAATGTACATTGTTTTAATGGGATTTAGATAGTGGCATTCCATTAATAGTAAGAATTCTGTGCCTATTTATGCATGAAAATAGTTGCTCAAGGCTTTTGGATTATACTTACTGGGAAGTGGGAAGAAAAAGATGTATGTTATTTTCATGACAATGTAAACCCATGGATATGACTGATCTGGGTAGATGCTGCTATTCTAATTCTGTGGTAGGTGCACCCTTTTTAATACAGCAACAATATAAAGGAACTGAGTTTGCTATCAGATAAACTTATCAAATAGATACATTTTGGCATCTACCCAACTACTGCAGATATTAAAATAGGGTGCATTAGTGAGATCACAGCTTTAACTTGCTCTTTTACCTTCTCTTTAGCTGGTAGATCCCTGTTACTTAAAATTGTAATTTTTTTTATAGAACATTTCCTCACACAGCCTAGAAACAGTAGTTTCAACAGTTTAATCCTCATAGCATTCTATAAGTAGAATGTTTGAACTATAATTAAATAACAATAATACATTTCTATTGTTATAAAACATCAGTCATTAGAAATCACTCAATTACTGACAAGTAAATGTTTGGAAAAGCCATCTGATGTTTTATGGATCATAAAGTCAGTACTTACCGTCACTCTCTGACGGAAATTCCAGAACAGAATTTCTCTACGGCGATGCTGCTGTGAAAATGTTACAAACACCAAATTTTTTGTATCCCTTTCTACATGAATTCTTTCCTGACTGATCTCTGTTTGCCAGTTTGCTTTTTCTTCAGATTCTCTGGACTGAATTCTCATTGCTTGGTGATTTCAGTTTTTTTCTCCGATGCTGCTGGTGGCATGGTTTCTTTGTCTCTTCCACTTAAATTCATACAAGAGCACATCTTGTCTAAAGATGCTGTTGCCTTGCTTTTCAAAGACCACACAGGAGAAAAAAAATAATGTCTTTTTCCCCCTCTCTTTCTTGCCTCCTCTTGGCAATATGCTGCCTGAGCCTCCCTGCTATATACTCTTGTGTGTGGACCAGTGATGCTGTGAGTGATTAATGTTAGCACTTTGATGACATCAGCAACTAACAACTCTTTCTTTTTTTTTTTAATTTAAGTAGGGGAGGGAGCAAGTATAGCTTAAAAAATAATGAACAGCAACTTCACTTCCCTCCCTTTCCACCCCCACCCCTCTCTTGTTAGTGGCTTCCTCCCTAAGGATTTTATGCTTTTGTGCCTCTTTGGGGGGAAGTGGTCTTGGTGTTAATGATGTTTTATAAATCCCTTGTCACAGTTTAGAAAGATCCACTAATCCAACATTTACAGCTGGACTGGAAATTTTAGGTACTTCCCCATGAGGTTTACATGAAAGATGTATTTTTGGATTGGCTGGCTTCTTATTGTTACGTATTGGCAAGTTTTTTAAATACTGAAACCATGTTTTTAGGGCTTGCTTTTCTATGACAAATTCCTGCTGTGTGAAGAGAGGTTCTGTCTCCTTCACCTGAAGGCTTTAGCCTACTAAAGTAAAATTCTCCATGTGGTGTAGTCGAAATAGATAGTTCTGACCTGTTTGTTGTAGGAGACCTACCTAATTGGAAACATCAAAAACAAAAAAGGAAATATCATCTTTTAGGGGCAATTGTATAAATCCTTAGTGTATCAGGACATCCATCTGCACATATGTTCTTAAGGTTTTACCAGTTCTCTCTGCTGTCTTTGCCCCAGACCCCATTTTTGTATGCAGAGAGCTATGGAAATGCACAGGTTGTACTAGAGGGATACAGCTTTTGGCTGTCCCCTTGTGGGACACATTTGGAGTTTGGCCTTTTAGCCAGCTCTGATGTAACAGCAGGACTGTGTTATGTACTAGGATTCTAGTAGTTACCCAAATGTCTAATTTAGTTTGCATCTAGAATTCAATTTTTTAAAATTTCTAAGGCCTCAGTTGGAAACTGGTGTTTATATAGAGATATACAACATAAATAAAAATGTGCATTTTCTATCCTGATTGCTTCTAAAGATGTTTTTTTAAGTCCTTTTATGAGAATAAAATCCTCCATGACCTGGGTAGAGTTTTGTGACTTGAATTCCTGCTAGCTTAATGCCATGTATTACAGTATCTGGTGTTGACTTGCATGGGTAATTAGGGCAGGATCTGCATTGAAGGGAATGTTCCTCCTGGAAAATTTTCTGTTACAGCTGTGTGTGAAGTTGAAAGTTTAACAGTATGCTGTTTTCCACGTGTGTATTAGAGAGAATGAAACTGCAAAACTAAAGGAAACGCCAACAGTCCCTTCTGTAACAAAGGCGGCCAAGATTCCCACTAAAATTAAATTCAGGGTATTAGGAGAACAACCCATTTGCAGAAATGGAGGGTGCTGTTAGCCAACTCATCTCTAATCTGCAGCTTCAGCAAACAGTTCCTAAATCCCCACATCGCATCAGTCTGTACAGCTGTGTTCACTTCCACAGAAATAAACATGACTATGGCAAAGCACCTGATCCTCTTTATACAAGTCTTGAAGGATGTCCATGAGGTTGCATCCCAGACTTAGATTTGCTTTGATCTTGTGTACAGCAAAGGAGTTTGAAAAAGAAAGATCCTTCTTAATTAGTTGCAGAGAGCAGTAACTGCAGAAGGCTTTTTTTTATTTGTAGTTGAGTACTCAGAGACTTAAAACACATATTATGAACAGAAAATGGAAGTAATTTCTTTCAAGATGTTTTGTGCATAAAATGGAAGATATAGGAATAGAAGCTGTGCTTTAAATTCTGGGATCTGGACATGGCATTGACTACTTTTATGCTTGTGTAAATGGAAAAGTGCAAAAGAGAAAGTGGCTTTATAAATGATAAATGGAAGAAGTCTGGTTGAAAAAAAGTGTTCACAAATTTGTGTTGCTAATAGATTTTGGTTGAAGTTCTTGCCTTAAAAAAGAGAAACTTTGTATTTAAAGTTCTTTCAGAGACAGTGAGATACAAAGTTATTATTTCAGTTTTAATGTGCTTTAAAATGCTGTTTAAATTACTTTGTTATTGAGATAAAGGCAGACGAAATATTCATTAATCATATCTGTTTTCTTGTTTTAGGCATTGAATTTGGCATATTCCAGCATTTACAGCAACTACAGGAATTTTGTTGGTCCCCCTCACTTTAAAGTCATCTGTAGACTTCTTGGATATCAGGGCATTGCTGTGGTGATGGAGGAGTTGCTGAAAGTTGTCAAGAGCCTGGTATGCTAATTGTCTTTATTTTTCTGCTAGTCTAGATGGTTTCTGATAGGAAATGTCTCAGGAAAAACAAAGTGAAAGTGAGATCCTGGATAAAAATAATTAAAATAACTTCCACTTGACAGTACTCAATGTCTTGTGTGAGCAGTAGAAGATGTGCCTTGGTGCCCTGAGTAGTGTTTTGAAAATTTTGGATTCTTCATTGGACATTAATTTAATCTGTGGTGACCTTAGCTCTTAGAGCCTAGGTATGCTCTGGAAAAGTATGAATTTTTCAAATTAGTTGATTTCAACTTAAAAGACCATACTGTACATGCACTTCCTTGATATTTTTTGAGAACAGCTGTAGTGTGCTTTCTGCCTGGCACCTAACTTCAGGGCTCTCATTAATGACATTACTGAGAGATGAGTCCTTAACAACAGGAGAGTTTAACCTCTGTGCTTGAGCAATGCTGCTCAGGCCACTTTTGAAGACGTTATCCAACAGCCTGGGTATCCTGTATTGGAAAGGGCTTTTTCTGTAACTGGGAGGAGGTTGAGGCACTGGCTGTTTGCTATACTGTTAGAGTCTATATATATAGCCATAGTGCATTGCAGTTAATTTAAGCCAAAGAAATTATATTTTACTCCCTGTTGCTTATAGGAGCATGCTGCCAAAATAATCCAACTGTACCAGGGAAAGCTGCGGTATTCATAATCTTACTGCAGGCACTTGACACATTTGGCAGTTTGTTTACAGTAATTCCCACAATGTTCTAAGTACATTTTTGATGTTCTAGAAAGGGTGGCTCCTACTTGAAAAGGTGCTGTAGTTTAATCTTCAGGGAAAGAAGAAAACATGTATATTTTTCAGGGTTTGAGTGTCAAGCCTTGGTTTGTTGTTTTATGAGTTTGGTTTTTTTTATAACTTAGTGATAAATTGTGTCAATTAATTAATGGTGGCATTGCACACTTAGTCATTTAAAAAGAAGGTTAAAAGGCCTGGGGGAGGGTATCCTGCCAATGCCTGATGCAGATGCTCAGGTATAGGGGGACAGATAAGAGAGCGGTGTCTACTGGTAGGAAGACAGGCTGACTGGAGGCTGGGACTGTCTCAACTGGTACATCCAGAAGAACCAGTTTGGGCTGTTACAGCCATACCTAATCATAAGGCGGTTTTTTGTGTTGCTTTTGAACGCATTCAAATGCTTTTTGAATGGTTTTGAAAGCATTCAAATACAACTTTTTAACCAAAAACCTAAAAGTTAGGCAGTAAAGAGTCTGTAAGAGAAAAACACGTTTTCCTCTTTTTTACTTTCCCGGCCTCAGCTGTTGTGCCACTCTTCCTGTAGCAAAGGTGGCTAATGCCATGTGAATTGTTTTAATTTGAAAAAGTTGCCTTTTTAAAGATGATGACTGGCAGAATTAAATGTATGGTTTTTAGAGCTGCTTCAGTTCATGTATAGTTTGAATGTAATTTGTTGTAAAGTTTCTTAGTTCAACAACGCTGACATGTTTACATACATCTGTTTTCCCTTAGTTACAAGGGACCATTCTTCAGTATGTCAAGACCCTAATGGAAGTGATGCCTAAGATCTGTAGGTTACCAAGACATGAATATGGTTCTCCAGGTTAGTTTGTGTTTGTTGTTACCTTAGCAGCCTTAATAAGATGATAGTAACCACTATCTTCTGAATCTTGCATATCTCAGTCTTTCCCTCCCTCCTTTTTCTCCTGATAATCAGTTTTCAGTCTGGCTTTGGTTTTTTGTTCTGTTTTTTTTTTTCCTGTAACAAGAATCGTTGAATGCTGTGCTTTCTGAAAGTACTTAATAAAGTTTTAAGACTTCTGTATGTAGGGCAAAAGGATGACAATCTGTATAGAGACAGACTTACAACATTACTGATCTTGAGCTGGAATGTCCACAATAGTTTCTATTTCTAGTCTTTCTTATAAGCATGCTGAGCTTTTCCCTCAGCAAATTAGCCTCTCACATGTTTTCTGTTCAAATGTCTAATTTAGATAACCCAGTTCTCTGGAACAGCCTCTATTCCCTTTTCCTTTGCCCTCACCAAATGTAAGATAAAAGGAGTGATACTGCTGGGAGGCAAACTGGTCCTGCCAGAATAGTTATGTCTGAGGCTCGTGTGGGGTGCATCTTAGCCTCTCAACAGGAGGTGTGACAGTTGCAGAAGAAGAAATGGCGTTGAAAGCTGCTTGCCACTATAGAGAAATAATTGGCTAATTAGTATTTATCACATTGTTCACTGAAATTCTGAATCTGCTTCCCCCTTCAAAATATTCCTCCTCCACAACTTCTAATTAACACAAATTAGTCCTTCCATGTGCCACCCACCTCCTGAGTTTATTTTTCCAGAGTCCCTTAGTTTTATTAAATGCCACTCCAACTGGAACGAGGTTGGGTTTTTTTCTGCATCCCACAGCTTGCTTGACGTTCATTACCAATGTAAAACGAAATCGAGGTCTTACTAAGTGTTTCCTTCCTGTTTTTCTCCCTGGAGCATAAAAATGGATGAATCATGGTAGTTAGGAGTATAAAAATAATCTATCTGAGGCTTTTAGCCATTCATTAAGGTCTGACTGCAAAAGCAGTAGGTATTCTCAAATATAGATAATGCATCACCAGGATCTGTGATGCTACACGTGACATTAGGAAGCTTGCCAGAAATCCTCACCTGTAAGGGCTAAATATTTGGCAGGAGCTGCCCAGGGATTTTAGGGGAAACCTTTCTCTTAAGGTCAATCCATCCTATAGGAAAGGCAGAACTTTACTGATGCA
The DNA here is from genome assembly GCA_013397915.1 of Daphoenositta chrysoptera. Lineage (NCBI taxonomy): Eukaryota > Metazoa > Chordata > Aves > Passeriformes > Daphoenositta > Daphoenositta chrysoptera. Next base: position 1,922,925 of record VZRO01005928.1, read on the forward strand.
ATGGTAGCAAACTATGTTGATATTATATTTACTCTTCCAAAAGAAATACCATATGTTTAGATGCCTACTGTACCAAGAAATCAAAGCAACTCTTGGTTTTACAATGGAATATCATACCTAGTTGTAAAATTGGACTGGATCTCAAAACCCCACGTGATTCTCTGCTCCTTTACTGCCCCTGTTCCTGTCGGGTTTTGTCTTAACACATGTAGTTTTCCTGTTCTGAACTATTTGTAGCAGTGGACACGTAATAACCCCCTGGAGAGTCTCTTCCAAGAAATGGCAGAGACAGCCTTTTTAGCACTGTCATGCTGTCTCTTCCTTTCCTTTCCAAGTCACCAGACAGAAAAGGCTTGTGGAAGATCGGGACACCTCCATCCCTCTCTCACATCACAGAAAAACTGCCCTGTGCTCTCTGTCACCTCCCCATCATGGAGCTGTCTGCCCTTGGAGCAGCACTGGCTGATATAGGAAAAAGTTCTCTATGATGAGGATGTGCTGTAGGTTTTAGCCTTCATCTGGAGAGGACGTGCCAGACTGTAGAAGGGCAGGCTCAAAGAGTGCTTCCTTTGAGTCACTGTCCTCTCCTTTCTGTGCTGAATTCTCTTTAGCAGTCTTTGCCACACCTTGTTTATGTGTTTTGTCACAGAAAATGCAAGCCAATACATGCCAACTGTTGTCTGTTCCCTCCTCTGCCTCCAAAAGCTTCCTCAGAAGTTATTAGTTGTAGTAGTAAGCCTGAGTGCTGTGGGCTATGTCTGTGTGCGGCTTCCGTTCTTTCATAACAAATCATTTAATAACTTCTTTATAACTGGCACAACCCACATATACAGACCAAAGCTGTGCTTCCAGTCTTTAGATGAAATATGTAGATTCTCATCTATCTTGAGGTAACATGCATTTATTAATTCAGAATTAATTTCCTGAGTCCGTTCTCCACGTGCAAAGCGATTTAAGCACGCTCAGTAAGTAAGCCTCTATCTCTTTCATACACTTCCGACTTTTCATTTGGAGAGTTTTGTTTGGACTCTGCTGATTGCAATTCCTTGGCCCCTCCATAATCAGCCTTCTAGACTTGTGGATTTCTAAATGGTGATTTATTGCTGCTAAAAGGAGCAGGTTACAGACAGTGGCATCAGAGTTGTTCAGGACTCCTCTTTGCCAATGGGTTTGTTTCCATAGGAACAGTCTAAAGCAGTGGGGAACTTGTTCATCTTGTAGTCATAAAAATATTTGTCTAAAAATACATTAAGCATAAGGATTTTTAAAGGGACCTTTTTAAAGTTGCTAAGGATCTTAAAGGAATACTTGCCTCGTAATAGTTTAAGCTTAGAATTTCATCTTGGAGGTAACATTTTCTTCTGCTGTTTTTTTGAGTATTTGAACATGTCATTCCTGCTTTTGATGAATGAGTATCCTGCCACTCTGAAGTGTCATTGAATACCATGAGGAAAGTAGTTTGTCAGCTTGGCTGTGAAATGAGGCTTTTGTCACTGGTATACCACTTCTCCAAAAGAATTTTTTTAAAAATCAATGACCTTAGCAAGATACAAAATAGCCAAAGAAAGTAGCCAAATTGTGTATTTTTTCCTAAGTATAGCATTTCCATGTTTCTTCTTTAAAGAAAAAAAAAAACAAACAACAAAACCAAACCAAAGAAACAGAACACTCAAAGCTGGTGCAGGACAAAGCACTTGTTATCTGGTGCAGGACAAAGCACTTGTTATCCCAGGCCATGACCTCTTGAAATCCCCCATGTTGGCATGAGAGTTTGGGGAAGCCCCGCAAAGCTCCATGCCACAGGCTGCTGTGTTCCCATCTCTCCCTGGGCTGATTGTGCTCCTGGAACACCTTGTGAGCTGTTTCTGGCAAAAAAAAAGCCTTCCACCCCTCCTTTTTCTGTAATATTTGAGATCAGAGTCTGATAGGAGCTGGAGCAAGCCTGGGCTGGGAAGCATGGGGAAGGGCAGCAGTGGCTGGAGGCTGCGAGGGAAGCATCACTTGGGGTGTAGCAGGAGGGTTTGCAATTCTACAATGGCTTAACTCCACATTGGATGAAGGAAATGTACTCATAGGTCTTCGTGAAAACTGTCCATTGGAGAAAGATTTGGGGGGGGCATCTGTGACTATTTGAAAGAATTTAGGAGAAACCCAGATCACCTTGATGATTTTAAGAGGGCATTAAGAATTCATTTGATATGCAGAACAATGGAATATTTCTTTCTAGCAAAATAAACACAGTGCACAGGCTCCATGGTCATAATTCCTGGATACATGTATATGCTTAAACCTGATGAATATTTCCATTGAAGGGAATGAATGGCAGCACTGTTGATATGCAGAATTAACGATGTCTATTGTAAGCCAAAGAAGTATTTGGATACAGCATTTGAAGGTCTCTATGAAAGTGAACATGAACTAAAGGTCATTATAGCACCCAGTTTCTTGGGAGCAGCTTTGTTGCAGATTAGTAGATTTTATTTGATAATAGTCAAGTCAGTTCTTTGCAGAAAATAAACACAACTAGACCAAGAATTATAATCAAGATCCAGTTTGTTTGTAGTCAGAAATTCAGTTCTAAAATTAATAGCTCATTTTTGTCCTAATCTTTTAGGTACCAGAATTGTTACAAGCTCTGGAACATGTTTGATTTCAGTCTGTAGGTGTGAATTGAGAAATGAAAGGTGACCAAAGTGAAGGAATCCAACCAGCTTTGAGTTGCATGTGTTGATTTGCTCTGACTTCCTAGAATAATCAGTGTACAGACTGCACAGCTGAAACTTGGCATCTGCTGTTTGAGTGCTGTTGAGATAGGATTTTGGAAGCAGAGAGGAAACCTAATCCTTTACTAATCTTCTGTACTTTACTGGATCTATTCTGTATCAACAATCTTTGCTTCTGTTGTGGTCTGCGTAAATCAGAAACTGGGATTATATAATCAATTATTATGACACCTAATGTTGTCGCATCTGCAGGAATAGAGGGATTTAATTAAAACTGCTTTCTTGGAGAGGAGGAGCAAAAAACATTGATTCATTTACCTTGCAAAATTCTGTGTATATATAACTAATTCAGTAACTTATTAATTCCACCCACAAACAGAATTAGAGGAAGAAGGAAGGTTTCAGGCAATTAAGTGAAATTAACTTTCCCAAGACACTTGTTCTTTTTCCAGGGCTTTAGTAGACATGCATAGTCTTTCATAAAAATACACTTCTGTGTACTGTGCACAGAAGTGTAATTTGGAATGGCATTGCTCAAATGTTAATGAAAACATGATGATGTATTTCTGCCACAGGATTCCACTGGGGAGCAGATTGGTCTTTCATCAGAAATAGCCTGTGTAGCTGTGTAAACTTTCTTCTGTTCTGCGGGTAAATCAAGCTCTTGATCTAAAGGGAAGAAGTACACTGATAATGGCAGCATTTGGAACACCTGCATGCTAAATACTGGCTGTCAGATTTTCAAAATAATATCACAAATTGTTCATGAATGCTTGGGGCTGTGCATATTTATATATCTGTATATGGAGACTGGGGCTTTGAGTGAAGAAATAAGGAACTTTGTTAAGGACTTTGAGAGGAACTCTGTCACCTGGAGTGACTGTAAAAGACAGTAATTAATTTTTATGGTATGAACCTCAAGCCTCTTTGACTTCTACTATCCTGCTGCCTTTGGGTGGACTTAATGTCTCACTTTGGTTTCAGTCACACTTTCAGTAGGAGTTTCTTGATTCTGGTCACAGTTCTATGTGCTGCTCCTGGTTTCTCTCTGTGCCATTCTGCTCCTTTATATTTGCTTTAGGTGACATGGGTTATTCTCAGGATTTCACTGCCCATGAAACTCCTCACAAAATCCACAGGCTGTGTGGAGTCTGAAAACCCTAGTCTTTTCCTTCCCTGTCATGACTGATGGCTGTTTCCATGTTGCAGCAGCAGAATCTTCCTTGCTGTTCCACTCAGCTTCTGTTTCTCACCAAGCTGCTCCCCACCCACCATGCAAGCTAAAGGGAAGAGCATGCCCCTGGCCGTGCCTGGCACCAATATCCTGTTTGCTCAGATAGTGATTTCTCTCCATGGTGACCCTGTGGAGAAGTCCACAGTTCCTCATTGTGTTTCAGGGAGTCTTCCAGCCCTTCTGTTGGTTCACCATCAATCTCTGTGTACGTGGCACAGATACTAAGACCAGAAATATTGGTAGATCTTGTAGTTTGATTTCCTCTATGGCACAGGCTTAAGGCCAGGATAACACAATACTACTTTTGTTTGCAGAAAGTCTTGGAATGAGGAAAGTATTTGACTTCTAGCAGTTCATCCTCAGAAGACCTTTCTTTCTAGTCATGGAAATCCTTTAATCAAAAAACACAAAAGAAATACTAGGGTGTGTAACTAAAACACACTGTAGGTTTGTGATAAAGCTGATTTCAGTTCCCTAACCACGTTTTCTTCCTAGCGTCAAAAACTTTTTGGGCAAAAATTTTCAACCTTTTCAGTCTCATCTTTAAAATGGGAGTCCCTGTATTCAGCACTGCAGCATCCCATTGCCATGGTGGGCAGGTGTGTTTAAATGACAAACACAAGTGTTCACTGCTCCTCACACACCTGGGGATTGTGACTGGCATGTATCCTGCAGTGTTCAATGAACACTGACAGCCTTTCCCACAGCTTTTCCATTCCACAGTTCCTGTATTGTGAGGAGGAGGGAATTGGTGATGTGCTGGCATTGTTTGCTTTTCAGCTAGTTGTAAATGTGTTACCTTGGAATAAATTAAGTTCATCAAGCATTTGCTACAATCTAACCCTTCTCCATCAGTTTTTCAGTTCTGTTTTTCTCTCAAATTACCAAAGTACTAAAGTTAGGTCTGAAATTCACCTCCACTGAATGCGTGTGGGAACACTCATTTACTGTTAATTTTCTATTGACAAACAGTTCTTTGCGATGTAACAGAGCCAGCCCTGCCTCCCCTCATCATGCACTTTACTGATATTTTGTGTTACTAATTTTAGTGATGTGAGGCTTTCTGTAGAAGTGTGTGGGTTACCTACATAATTCTTTCCTTCACTGTATGTTTTCAAGTTCCTCTGCTGAATTTGAGGGATTTCCTTGGAAAAGATACTCTGCAGGCTGTATTTCATGTTTGTGTGCTCTCTCCAGCCATTGCCTTACTGGGTAGATAGCCAAGTATGATCTCCTGCATGGGACGTGTTCATTAGTTGTGTCAAAGGAACTTGTGGTTCTGAAGGGCATCTGTGGTCTCTTTCCTTGTCTTCTCTCAATTGCTTTAGATGCAGTTGGGTGGAGATTTGTCTGGCTTAATGCAGTGTAATGGAAATGAACTGCTATGTACACCATACAATTTGAAAGCTTTTTATTATGCATTTTCTTCTCAGTCAAGTGTTTTGGTGGGTTTTTAGAAGGGCCAGGCTTACGCAGAAAGATGGAGAAATGCTGCTAAAAATTAACTTGTAAAAAGCTGAAGAGCTCTCTGACCTGCTGTAGTTCTCTGCTCTTCCTCTCCCATCCTGCACATGGCTTTAACCTCTGAAAGGTAACCAGACTGGGTCTCTGCAGAAGCTGCTGTGCCTGTGGTTTCCTGGGCTTCTCTGTAACCAAGGGACTGCACAGCCTTTCTGAGGCTGGAGGGCAAGGAGCTGGAAGTCCACCAGCATCTTACACATCACTGTTGTTTAGGAGAAGTTTGATGGAAAAGACGTATATTTATGTAAACTATGTGGGTTTGAAAATCATAATTTTAGCTGGTTTTTAACAGCTTTTGGCAAAACTTTGACAGAAACTATGTTCTGGTTGTGCTTGTCAGGAGGATCTGGTGTACCCTTGCCAACAGAGCTTGACTTGTGATCTCTGTGTTTGCTTTGAGAGGTCACAGATCATCACCTCTGGCCCCGTGGCACTGTCAGAGTTGGAGCCTGATACTACCCCTCTTCCCTGTATCCTGCCTCTCTGCTCCTTGCTGGCTCTGTCATCCTTGAAAATAGCAGCTGTGGATTGAGATGGGTCGGGTGGTGCAGCAGGCTGGGGAATGGTGGCTGCAACAGGACTTCGAGCAGATGAATGAGAGCTCTAGTCTCTCTTCCTGCTCCTCGATATTTTTTCCTGACCTCTTATACTGGCTCCCTTTTCCAGGAGTGAAATGTTAGGCACTGCACTTTGCATGATTTATCCAGTTAAAAGGGTCAGTGCACTGCCTTAACACTTCATTACCTCTGAGTTTTTAATGCATTTAAATGCTGCTCCTTTCAGTTTCCTCTAGGCTGCACGTCTGGAGATAAAATCTTATGTGCTGATACATGGAGGGGGGAACTAAACCTGCAGCCTCAGTTACTCGTTTTCTCAAACAGTGTATGGATGCACATTTGTGCAACCTTTGAATAGACAAATTGGTTAGAAAATCAGAGGGCTTTTGAAAAAGAAATTAAAATTAGTCCTGATCTCTACGACTTACTCACATGGCCAATATCTTTTGTCTGCTTTCCTGAGGTAACAGTGTGCCTGTGTGGACATCACTAGGTTTCATTCTGGCTCCTGAGACTTTTTTTTTCGCTTCTCTTCTGATTTCAGGTATCTTGGAGTTTTTTCACCATCAGTTGAAGGACATTGTTGAATATGCAGAACTGAAGACTGTCTGCTTCCAGAATTTACGGGAAGTGGGAAATGCTGTCCTGTTTTGCCTCCTCATTGAACAGAGTCTGGTAGGTGCCTGCTGTGCTAGTTTAAAATCCATCTGTCTCTCAAAATGTACTCTCATATTTTTGTTACTAACGTCATCAATAACAAGGTTGAAATCTGTGAGTTTGCTGTTACTGATGGGCAGATGGGTAGAAACAGTTCCCTGCACTCATCTCTTTCAGTCTTGCAGGGGCTTTCATGTCTGTTAGATACAATGATGCCTGACTTTGCTGGGTGAGAGATGTTGCCTCTTGCATGGTACCTGAGGATCTGACACTGCAATCTTCACCATAAATTATAATCACATCTGGCACTCCTGCAGCCAGGCACCATGTGGCCGCCCTTTATGTCAGTGAGCTGTGCATCTGGTCCTGCTGTATTCCTTTCCTGCATGTCATTCCTGTTAAGGTGTGAAACATCACAAAGTTATCGTGGACATCCTTGGGCATCCTCCTTGCTGCTTGGATGGCTGACAGTGGTGCAGAAATTCACCCATCTGTCCTAGCTTGAATGAAACTGAAACGTGTCAGTGTTTCAGCTGCTTCTGATGTGTCTAGAGTCTACCTTACACTGTGCAAACCTGCCCACTGCCGAGGGCACTGTGCTACAGTTAAACTTTATCCCTACCTCCAGTTTTCTTTTCCCACCCTTCTTCCATGTTGTTATTATTTGCTGTTCAAACAAGATGGCCAGACCTGTAATTTCTTTGTTTCCAATGCTTTTGGGTGCTTACAGAGGAAAGGTGGGCATTGGTAATGGATCAGAACAGCAACAGGTGTGCTGGCTTCCCTTCCTTTACCTGCATGGTGCTGTTGAATCTTGGTGGGGGTCTCTTCCTGCTGTGCACACGGGCACCCTGCCCAGGCTGTGCAAGCTCACAGTGCTGCTGAGGTTGGGCAGCACGCAGAGATCTTTGCTGACTGCAAACCAGCCACGTCATTTCCTCAGCAAGCTGGCTGGGGGCCTGCTGTTGGACAAAAATAAACCTTCACGGAAGACTCATTCTCTAGGGTGTATTAAAGCTGTCGGTGTTAGATAAGGTAACGAAGACATGCTGTTCCTCAGAGTTCCTGCTCATGGTCTTAGAGGATCCCTCTGTCATTGGGGAGAGTAATTGGAGGGCTGGGTGACAGGCAGCAAACCTGTAGACAATAATGGCACAGATGAAACAGAGTGAGAAGCTGGATTACTTTGGGTTCAGGCTGAGAGGGTACGTGGAGAAAGGCCAGGCAGGTTAGGGCCCTTACTCCCTCCTGGGAGGATTGAGGGTGTACCAGAGTGACGCCAGCATGCAGGTTCCTTCTTTGGGGCACCACCCAGGTTACCCTTTCCAGTCATACACCTGTGCTTGCTGCCTCTCCTCTAGAATGTGTCCTCAGTCAGGTCCCAATGTCCTGTCATGTATTTCAGTATTTTTCCATTGTGGTCATCCATCATAACTAATCTAGAGTTTAGCATGGTGCAAAGTGTAATTCTGAGTATATCTGTGATAGTGGGTGTGTCTTGTTCATTCTGACTGCCTAACACATGCCTTTCCCTGGTTGACATCAAGGAATTAGACCTGGAAAAGGCACATGAGCCCCAGCACCCTAGCCTTGCTAAAAGTATGGAGGAAGACCAACTTTTCTAATGTTAGTATTGAGGGATTACAAATTAGTAGGGCCTCTGCTTCAAAAATGAGGAGAGAGTCTTAGCAAAGTCATGCATCTGCTTCTGGTCGTCTCTGCATTTTCTCTGTGTGTACACACAGGAGCAAAGAAACAGGAGACATCTGGCTTCCTTTCTCCTGTCCCTAAAGATGTAAAATAACTTCCTAAGACATGGTTCTCTGCTGCTGTTATATGTCTCAGCCTGCCTGGCAGGGAGATGCTCCCACCACGATAAGCTCCCATTAGGATAATGGGTTGTGGCTCTGGTAAAAATAACCAAGCAGTGAGTCATGTTCTTCCCCTGTTTGTCTGTGCAGGAACCGTCTGCCACTTTCCCACCGAAATTACTCATTCTGCATTAGTTTATTTAATAAATACCCTGTCCTTTATGAACTGCCAGCTGAGGGTGGGAGGGGAGTTGCTGGAGTTTATTTGTGAGTTCAAAGTAACCTGATGAAATGGTCTTTGGGAGTGATCCATGAGGAGAGGCAGGGCTCGGAGCGGCTCCCTGCGGTGATGGCAGAGGCCGGCTGCCCTCTGGTGTTTCTGCAGTGGCATCGGCCTGCATTTGGAATCCCGTTGTTGGGTCTGGTGTGGTTTGGGGATTGATGCTTCTTTCCTAAATGCCTCTCGTTTTCTTTTTGTCCCAGTCTCTGGAGGAAGTGTGTGACCTGTTGCACGCAGCGCCGTTCCAAAACATCCTGCCCAGGGTTCACGTCAAAGGTATCGGCAAAGTGAAAATACCTTCCTTGGGTAATGCTTTCCCCTTCCCCTGCCTGCTGCTGCAGTTTCAGTAACCACCTCCTGCAACCCTTTACCACAGTGCTGGTAATTACAGGACAGAGCTATCAGATCCAGGCCTGTTTGCCTGGCTGAAAAAACAAATGTTTCCTGGCGATGCTCTGTGCAAATTACAAGGGGAAGAGGAGGAATGCCATGACAGGGAAGAGCAGGATGGATACCCAGGGCACTATTTTCCTGCTTTGTGGATATAGTGAGAGGCTTTTTTGAAGCTTATAGAATTGTCAGTTAAATGGGGTAGGTTTGATCACACAGGGTGCAGGGAGTCTGTCAGCAAGTAAGTAAATACAAGTGGTACCTGTAGATTTTTCATGTCCTTTTCACTAAACTGAGCATGCAGTAGTGAGTATTTGCAAGATTGCTTCCTATGGTATCTGTTCTCCTCATCTTTCACCATCACAAACTAAGCTGTCCGCCCTCCTCCTTGCCCTCTCTTCTTTCTGTGTTTCTCTTCTGTCTCCTTTCTTTCCATTTCTCACTGCTGGAGCAGCTGATTTGTCTGCTTGGAGAAATCCCATTGGCTACAGAGCTCTGAGCTCAGGCTCACAGTAGCTACTTGCATCTCTACATAAAATTAACCAGACCATTGTAAACGGTATTTTCCCAATTGCCAGAAGGCATTACCTACTTCCCAGTGCTGAGGGAGTGCCAGCTGCTTTTTAGCTTTGCTATACACAAGATTCCATCCTCATTTTACCTCACCTTTATTTTATGCATAAAGACAACTTAGTTGTCTTAGTACAAGTGAGGGTCAAATATCTTAGCAGCAGCAGCATAGCAGAGCCTTATATTCTTCCTTGAATTTAGTTAATTAGATGTATTCTACTACAAATCCTTCTTTCTGTTTGCACATGTAATGTGGCATTTTAAAATATGTGTGTATTTTTCTAAAAGTACATCGAAGATTAACCAGCTATTTAGTACTTAAATTGCATATAAAATAACACACAGTTTTCTTCCTCATTGGATAAAGATTGTGTTAAAATAAGAATTCTCTTGGTTAATTGCAATTTATGATTGCTCTCTTCACTTTTTTTCCTTTTCTTTCAGAGGGTGAAAGACTTGATGCTAAAATGAAGAGACTGGAATCAAAATATGCTTCACTACATTTGGTTCCTCTCATTGAAAGACTTGGCACACCCCAGGTAATCCGTCTCATTTGTGTCAGAGGCAATTCAAGAAATTTCTGAGCATCAGAAAGCCTGTCCTGATAGCTCTGTCAGAGCTTCCAGCTGCGCATCCAGCTTGTTCACAAAACACGATTTTTATTTAGACCCATGAATTTGGTAAAGCTGTTAAAGCTTAGAAGTTTAAAACATTTGAGACTGGGGCAGTAGTGACACATTTGGGGGAAAATGCTAATTGGTATGTATGTTTACCATGGGATACCCTCCTTGTCTAAGGTCCAGCCTGGGAGCTCCTCCTGCAAATTCCACCGAAAGTAATCAGTTTTCTTGTGCACTAGTATAGATATTTTAAAAACACTTTGTCACTCTTTCAGCCACTTAGAAACTCTTGGAAAATAAGCTGTCATTTGAGTTGAGCTCTCCTGGAAACAATGACCAAAGAGAACATTCTTGAACTGCCTTTGAAGCTTCAGCACTATTCCACTTTCTCCCAGTGTGAGGGTGCATTAATCCCCTGCTAACCTTAGCAGTTTACTAGTAGTTGAGATGTGAATAGTAGAAAGTAAGAGCAGAATGCCCTGAAGCAGAGTGCAGACTGCTTTTGTCATCGTAGGTGCTGCAGGTCAGTAGGTGCTGCTGCACTAGGAGAGAGCTGTCTGTGTGGTGGCACCAGCTGGGACAAGCACAAACAGCGTTGCCTCCTATGGATTTTGTCTGAGCCTGTTGGTGCTCCTCTTTGGAGCTTTCTCATCTGTTAACAGCTGCAGCTGAGGGAGATGGGCAGGAGCTACAGCAGAGCACTGAACTCTTGGTTTTGCTTTCTGCTTCCATTCAGACAAAGAATTCTTTAAACTGCCCTGAGATGAATCCAGGACTAGCATTACTGCAGTGAGTGTTACTCACTTTAAGCCTGTCTGCTTGAAAAGGCTTTTACAATTTTCTCTGAATGTTTTTCCACTGATCTGATCCCCAGGTTAGCAGTCCCTGACCTCACTTTATATCAGAAGACATTTCTCCTAGAATAAACTATGTGAAACAAAAAAATGTGCTGTATTCATTTTTCAAAATAAAATCTTGTGGTGAAGTGGCTTTTATCGGGATTTTGCACTTTGTTTCTCTCCACTTTAGCAAATAGCAATCGCGAGGGAAGGGGACTTGCTGACCAAAGAACGCCTCTGCTGCGGCCTGTCCATGTTTGAGGTCATCCTGACGAGGATCCGCTCCTTCCTGGACGATCCCATCTGGCGCGGACCCCTGCCCAGCAACGGGGTGATGCACGTGGATGAGTGTGTGGAATTCCATCGCCTCTGGAGCGCAATGCAGTTCGTCTACTGCATCCCCGTGGGAACACACGAGTTCACCGTGGAGTACGTGCTGCCAGCTGCCCGCAGCCCCTGTGGGAACAGGCCTTGGCTTGTGCTGTCGTGGCAGTGGGGCTGGAACGGAGGCCTGGGAGTGCCCCTCTGCAAGAGCCTAGTGCAAAACCAGGGAAAAGTGCTGCCATCACCGGGAGGGGCTCCTCATCCACGAACACAGATACTATTGTATCTGTAGTGAAAATAACCCTCTATTTTAAGTATTGCCAGTGTGTAATGAATGATCCCATGACAAACAGGCCCTAGCACGTGTCTTTCAATAGGGGTCATATCCCTACGGACATCCAGCTTAAATAAAATAGCAGAATATTTGTGCATCTATCTTTAACAAGTATTTCTTCTCTGAATAAGAGAAAGAATGAGCACTTGGAATTTAACATGATTAACGTGAATTAACCAGGAAGTGTTGTTCTTGGTTTTGTTGGTTTTGAGAATATCCTTATTTTGGAAAATTGTTGAGCTGTAACATGCTTTTTAGTGAGCAATTAGAAAACAGCATAGGACATTTGCTTCCTTGCATGCCTGCAGCCTAAAGGAGCAGAGTGGTGTTGAATTCCCGCTTTGTTTTCTTTGGAAGCATTGTTTCCACTGAAAATGAAATGTAATGCCACAGGAGTCTAATGGGGAGTAAATGTTTTTGGAGTAACTCTGTTATGTAAAATTAAGGAGGAGGGGAGTTCTGCTTTTTTGTTAAGATCCATTTGAATTGCTTGTGGTATCTCCAATGGTAATCAATATACCAGAGCTTTTGCTTTCTAGATAAACGTCTAACATATGTAAATATTTAGTGTAGTGGGTGTTTACCGAGTGTTGACTGTGACAGTGTTTTGAAGATGTAGGTGAAACCTGCTCTGTGCTGTGTTTCCTATTCCAGGCAGTGCTTTGGGGACGGCTTGCACTGGGCTGGCTGCATGATCATCGTGCTTTTGGGACAGCAGCGGCGCTTTGATGTCCTGGATTTCTGCTACCACCTGTTGAAAGTCCAAAAGCACGATGGCAAAGATGAGGTTATCAAGAATGTGGTGAGTTGAAAACATCTGTATTCGCTGTAGTAATAAAGACAATTCAGAGCTGTTTGTACTCAGATGCAGCGTAGATGTGGTGATCCTTTTTTTTTTAGAATGAATTGCTGAAAATGAGGGCACCAGAATTTTCAGAAACAAAAGATTAAGGCATTAAGGCTGGAGCTTGAAGACTGGTCAAGCAGAATTTTGATGTCACAAATATATTAGATTTTCTTAATGCCTTCCATCTCATATATGTTCATTCCAATAATGACAAGGCTGCTGTAAATTGAGCTTCTTTGTACCCAATGCAGCACTGTCAAAAACCAAAATGCACCTTGGATTTCCATTGGCTTAGCAGTGCAAGGGAAACATTTGTAACATTGCTGGGAGAGGTGAAGTAACAGCATTTGCTGCTTTTCTGGCTAAGGCTTTTCATATCCAAAGCTAATTCCTGTGTCTGTTTTTTTGATGTTTGCAGCCTTTGAAGAAAATGGTTGAGAGAATTCGCAAGTTCCAGATTCTGAATGATGAAATAATTGCTATTTTGGACAAGTATTTGAAGTCTGGCGATGGAGAGAGCACACCCGTGGAACACGTGCGCTGCTTCCAGCCACCAATTCATCAGTCCCTTGCCAGCAACTAGATTCTCACCTAACAATACTTTGTGCACCTATTTAGGCTAAAAGTGTGAGAAAAAAAGCAAGAAACAAAACCCACACCAACAGTTTTAAAGAATACTCTCATCTGCATTTTTCAACATGCCTGTGCTATTTGACTGGCACACTGTTCTCTCCAGTTTCCAAGCACAGTAACTGTATACAATCCATACTTATTTTTCTAGACTAAAATTTTATACACTTTGATTAAAAGCCTGTAAGATTTTTGAAATCTCTTTGCATTCCTGTCCCGAGGTGGCCATTTTAGACTGGACTGGTTTAATTTTCCCTTGAAGCTATTGAAATAATGGCTGTGGAGGATAAAAATCTGGGTTCTGTAGAAAAAAATTTTTAGAAATCAATGCATAATTGTTTGTATTAGAGCCTTAATTGCTTAATTTGCCTTTATTAAAAAAAAAAAGAGAAAAACAACAAAACAAAACAAACTGCTGGTGCTTTGTGAATAATTTTGTAGTCAGTTGATTCTTTTTCCTCTTTGCAAAACTATTCTCAGAGATCATTAATTATGGAAATGAAGGCTATTTAAAGAGTTTCTTTCAAAGTTATTTAACGTGGAGGTGACCAATAGGATTCTGATCTTTTTAGAAGGTGGAAGATTGATTGATTAGAATGAGGACTGTTTACTTTTTCCTAATGAGAGCTTCTAACACAGTTTATATTTTGGTTGGAAATACAGACACATTTACAAGTGATGAGGAATTCTTGTTCATGAGAATCTTGACTACAGTGATCAGGTGTAATCTATCCCAGTACATAAACTCTAATGATGTTAATCATGATTTATTATGGAAAGTATTTGTTCAATTACACTTGCTGTATTATGCAAACACTGCATCAGTAAAATTGTAAAACTTTGCAACTATAAACACTGAATTTTAAAGCAAACCATTCAGCCAAAAGTAGTAACTCCTGCTTGCTTACTCCAGGATCCCATCAGTTTGTCAGCTGGCTTTGGGATCAGCCCTAACCAAGATGTTCAGATGGCCAGAACAGACACAGACAGATAATTACATGTTTTACCCAGGATATGGGTTTATGGAGATGTTACTTGGTTAGTGTTTCTAACCTATAGTGTGAAAACAAGAATGCATCCCTTTGAGAACCTGTTTTTCTCCCTTCCCTCTTCCAAGTTCCTGGTTAGGTTACAGCACATTTTTTCTTCTGCTCAACTCTTTTCCAGGTGCTTCACAGCCATGAAATTGACTCCACCAGTGGGTAGAAATGAGCCTCTGACAGAAGAGGTACACTAGAAGCAAGGAATATGTATGTAGGTATTGGAATGGCAGAGAACTCAGTTTTGAGGAAAGAAATTAACTGAAATTTATTCAGCAAAACAGGATGGAGATTTTCCAGGCAATCTATCAGCAATTTTCCACCATAACAGGTTTTCCTAGGACATCTGTGCTTGAGAGCTGTCGTTCTGGAGTGGTGTCTGTCGTGGTGAGAGTGCCCGGTGCGTGGGAGACAGAAGTCAGAAGCATTTGTGCTTTGTTACACCACCTTGTTGCAGGATTTCTTTTACAAGGTGTTTAAACACATGATTTTCTTTAAGAAACATTCCTTTAGATAACAGAAAACTTTTGGTCAGCTAGATTCTTCTCTGTGCTTCTGGCTTCAGTTAAGCAAATGAACAATTTTCCTAATTTGTTGACATCATCATTGGTTTAGGGATGTCTCACACACTTGAGGCTTTGACTTGGCACTAGTGCAGAAACGGTTAATTAATAAAGCCTGGTTTTTTTGTTTAAGAACTATTTAAAAATAACTAATCATTATGTGAATAATTTCTAATTCTTACCAGTTAATTTTCAGCAATAAGAGAATTGGTCTCTTAATGTCTTAAAACTACTAGCTTAAATACATTATGATCACCAACAGGAAGAAAGTTTAAGACAACTCAGACGTTAGTCCTAAGAGATGTTTGTTTCCCATTTTTAAAATGTAGATTAATTTTATTTTTTTAAACAGGATTATGGACTTGATAAGAGCTAAATATTTTTTACCTGGTATAACCTTTCCTACCTAAAAGGCAAAATGTAGCAAGGTATACAAAAGGTGTAACTTTTTCATGTTTAATTAGTTCTTATCAAAAACCAGGTCTGGAGGCCAAAGTGCCCATCAGCACAGAAAGCAGCAGACTGTACTGTGTGAAATGATAACTGCTCCTGGGGTAGGCTGGCTCTTTGGTACTAGAACAGGCAGCCCCGAGGTGCAGCTGTTTGATGGCTTCCCTGCTGCTCCCTGGTTCTGTGCTGGTTTTTGCCTGCCTGCTGGAGGGACCTTTTCCCCTGAGTGAGCACTGCTGATGTGATCTCCCTTTCGATTACAGAGAGGCTCAAATCCTGGTCTTCAGCCAGAATTTAAAGAACCTTTTTCTCATTTGACACCTTTGCCCCGCCTGTAGGTTATGACACATACCAAAGGAAGGCAGCAGAATTTTGTTTCACAGGTGGTAACTTGTTTTTTTTTCTGTCCTAGGAAAAAAATTTCTCTTAAACACCAAGAACTAAACCTGACAACATCCAGCAGTAACTATTAGTCTCTGTCCCAAGTATTTCCAGCTTTCACGTGCACAGTAGAAATGTTCTTTTAAAACCTTCTTCCCTAATTTTTATTTTCTGCCTCACCCCCCCCCTTTTTTTTTTAAGCAATGACATTAATGTTTCATTTTTTTGTCTCTTTTTGAAAAACTCAGTGTTGCAGCCAGTGCCTGTGTTGCTGCAAACAAAATAGCAATTCTGTGAGTTCAAGCTGTAACAACAGGAACACAGAACAGGTCTGCAGAGCCGGGGCACCATGGTGCAGCACAGACAGAACCTGACCTCTTTTACAGAAGAGGGAACAGCTTCTTTGGCTACTAGTAATGACTCAGATCCTTCCTTCTGCACAAATTGTCATGGCAGGAGCTCCTGCCTTCTTGTTTCTGCCAGCCAGTTGCTCTGATTTGGTAAAGCTGGGGTTTGTTGAAGCAAATCCAGCAAGTTTTGCATACAGCTTTACCTGACCAGTATTTTCAAAGCATCAGTTGTGTTTGGTTGTAGCTTTCCCTTTCCTCTTTTACAAACTAGGACAGCAGTAGTTGCTGCAGCTCCTGTTTCAGTATGGTTATAGTAACTCCCTGGTCAGCCAGGGCACAAGTTACAAAGGATCCAGGTTCGCTGCAACCTTTTTACCACCAATGCAGAAATAAAGCCATTTATTTTTGATAAAATTGTAATTAGTGCAATACATCTTAAAAACAGAAGAATGAAATGAAAGTATTTACACATAACTTAAGCAACACAACCAATTGTGGTCTGAGGTCATTTTAGTACTTTCTAAAGTAAAAATAAGGCAAATAAAAACCATTTCAATGTTCTTTATCCAAACTAATCGAACTCAAAAATCAACGATTGTCTACACATACTGTTAAAAAGTACATGAATTTCCAGACAAGCTCAGACATTTCACAGCAGAAAAAAAATTTCCAGGGTTACAGAATTGTTCTTTTCTTAAGTAACACGTAGATATTTTCAGAAGGCTGACAGACTTCCATTTCTCCTGGCTGAGAGACTCTCAGTGGATTGCATTTCACCTAGGCAGGCAGAACTTTCTTCATCCTCATTAAAGCTGTCGTATGTGCTCAGCAAAGTGCCATTTGCTGCTCTATCATCCTTCCGCAGAGAGAGGGGCAGGTTTGCTAGGGTGAAGTTAACATCTTTGAAGGCATGCAATAAAAAGATCCCCACAATAATAGTCAGGAAGCCACTGAAGGTGCCGATAATGTCATCAGCCGCCATGTGTTGCCATTCCTTGAAAAGGATGGCAGAACAAGTTAAAACAGATGTCGTAAAGATTACATAATATATCGGAGTCACTATTGAAGTGTTGAATATATCCAGAGCCCTGTTTAAATAGTTGATCTGCGTGCTCACACAGACAGTAAGGCTTAGCAGCAGAATCCAAGACAAGGGATGTTTCAGCACTGGTTTTCCTGCAAAAAGTTCCTTTATAGCGATGCCCAGACCTTTTACACAGGAGACTGATAGGGCTCCAATTACAGAGCAAATTGTTATGTACACAAGAATGTTGGTCTGTCCATGGCGAGGTCCCACCACACATATTAGAATTAAAGACACAATGACAACGAGCGTTGCGAAGACCACAAAACCTGGGGTTGGGGAAAAAAAAGTCTTGTTATTTATAGACACTAATGGACACACTTAATACTCTATTTATCAGAAGCAGGGTTATTTATCTTAGGGGTGCAGGGAAAACACCCATTAACAATGGGACCGACTCGGCTTAAATAGAAGAGTTCAGGATGTTTCTCATTACTCCTCCAGTATCACAGTTTAGATGATTTTACAGTGAGCTAGCCAAAACAAAGAAAGTACCTCAGGCATGTTGTATTACCTTTACCAGTCTATTGGCAAGATGACTACAGGATTAGATGGCTAAATTGCCTTACACCCGATTCACTGAGGTGTAGATGTTGCCGGACACAGGCTTGAGTCTGAATTGAGTCTTTTCTTGGAGATACATTTTGGCAGGTGGCCGTACTCATCAGCAGGTTTCCAATGATCAGGTCATTCCTTAAGAACAGCTTTTTAATCTCTGCATTGGCTATTTCCTCATGTTTAAGATGGGAAGTGCCTTTGTATAATTAGTATTTTGCAGACGTGCATTTGTGAGTGCCTCATCTTCCATGTAGGCACAGCAGCTCATCTCTAGGATTTTACTTCTCAGCAGACACAACACCTTACTTTTTCATTTTAAGGACAGCTCAAAGTTGGGCTTGGAGATGACACACTTCAATCAAAATTTATAGAAGTTCTGTTTATCCACATGTGCTGTTGCATTTGTTTAAACAGTCACCTCAGTGGTTGCCATCAAGGCACTTTATTCAAGGCCAGACAAGTTCATTGGCATCATGCAAAGTTCCCTATGGAATTATGTTACAGAATTCAAATCTCTGCTTCATTTGGACAACATGTCTACATAAATATCTACAGGCCATCTTCCTGGAACTTGAGAGCAGCAGTAATGAAACTATATAATGAAGAAATTATGGGCTGTGTACATATCAAGCCAGCATTCTTCTTACCTGGATCACCTAGTTTGTGGGACATTTCATCCAAAGTTTCTACTTCTTCCTCTTGTGGAGCATGAATTACCATCACAGTTGATCCCAGTATACTTAACAAACACCCTATTTTTCCATGTAAGTTAAGTTTTTCATTTAAAAAGAAGGATGACAGAATGGCACTAAGAAATAAAAAAGGCACCAACAAACACAGAATTAGTAATATCCATTTGCCCATCAATTTACAGGTTGTTTTGACTGTACAGGTCACTTGCATACACCATGTGCAGCTTAAAAACAGCTATTGTCTATCTCAAGGTACTTGCTATGGACAGAACTACCTGGTAATACTTGACATCTCTGCCCAGAAACCCTTTTTTATGCTGCCTGCCAAAATGCTGTATCTAAGAACTTGCAAAAATAATTTAAGACAGACAAAAATCTTTACTTAGGAATGAAAATACTGCTCTGTTGTAATCACCATGCTTTTGAAATGCAGAAGACAATAGCTTTTCAGAGATGGACATGCAGATTGCTAGAACCCTTTTATATCATAGCCACTACATATTTGGAGAAACTTTAAAGTTACTCCTGATATTCTACTGTGAAGAAGAAACCCCATTTATTACAGCATAATTCAGTGACATATTTCTAAATAAATGTTTTACTTTTCTGTCTCAAGTCACATTGCTTTCTGTTAGTGTTTCTTACCTTACAAGAACACTGAGAGCTCCTAGAGGAGTTACTAATGTAGCTGGTGCAAAAGCATAGGCAGCAAAGTTTGCTACTTCGCCAGCTCCCACTGCAGAGGAACAGGAATTAAAACCCGTGAGTTAGGCTGTCTCATGCAACAAACCTCTGACCCAGGGCAAGAGGTCATGTAGACACAAACATGCAGCAAGGGAACAATGGAAAATTCTATCGATAGCATTCAGCTGACAGTACTAGGAGAACACACCCCTGCCCCTCTCCCCCACTATTAAATTTTAAAAACAGGCTGTGGAACTACATCGGGTATTAGAATTAATTCTACTAAATCAGAAAGTGTTTTATTTTAGTGTCTAAGTTGTAGCTCCCCAGCCTGCCAGCTTGGCTCATGCAGTTCTGCATGGAGAAATCTGCAACAGCAGGATACAGCACAGCACATACAGTAAGCCACAGTTACCTGAATACAGCCAGTAAGTTGAGAGGCCAAGCAATGAAAATAATTCAGAAAACAGGCATAATCCCAAAATATGCTTCCCTTTAAGAAATCCTATATATCTAAGCACTTATCTGCTAAGACAAAAACCAGAATGCATATGGTAGCAAAGAAATACAAAACCACTGTCTGCCTAATTCCACTGCACAAAGAGGGCAGTTACAGTAAAGGAAAAACTTCTGGTGAGAGAGAAGTTATAGTAAAATCATTAGAACTGCATCCATCAAATCACCAGATAACATTACCATGTATTGTAGAATCCCAATCTTGTTCCCTTTTTTGTAACCATGCTGCCATCTGTGCCATAGTTATTTATTAAAATTATATCATGCAGATTGTATTTTTGACACTTAGATGAATAATTTTTGATACTTGCTTGAAAGAAGTCCAGCCCACCATAGCCATTCCTTAAGGTATGCATGACCACCTTGACCTAAAATTGAAAGAATGTTGGTTATCCCACTAAAAACATCAACACCCCATGACTAATAAAACTGCCATGACATAAAATAATTTTTACAACCTAGAAACATGAGTAGCCTTTTGATACCTAGGCTTTCTAGGTAGAGGGGTTGAAATCAAAGCATCTTCAATTTCTGATGTGTGTGTGCCTCCTACAGCCTACTTTGATAACAAGTTATTTAATTTCTTTTGTATTAGAAATGGCACTGATAATCATATCTTCATTACCCTGAGAAACAGTTCTTTCCAATCACTAAAATGACATGAAAAGCCAAGCTATGTTTCTCTTACTAAGACTGCTACTCTGTGGAATTTGTGCATGGTTTATATGTGGTTGATTACATGTGCAAACATCACATTTTCTCATTCCAAACCAGGGTGCATGAATTATGTATCTCAAGATCAACCATCTTTTAGAAGCAAAGATGACAGGTACTGGCTAAAAATATTCATAGTCGACCTTCTGAATCATCTGCGGATGCTGCAACTATCCTACCTGAATCTATCTTCTTTCAATTTAAAACCATGGCCCAATGTCCTGTCACTACAGGCCCTGGTAAAAAAAAAAAAAATCTCTCTGTCTTTTTTATAAGCCCCCTTTAGGTACTGGAAGGTGCTATAAGGTCTGCCAAGACCCTCTTCTTCTCCAGGCTGAACAATCCCACCTCTGTCAGCCTGTCCTCATAGAAGTGTTCTGTCCCTCTGATAATTTTAATGGCCCTTCTCTGGACTTGCTCCAACAAGGAGATGATCCTTGCTCCAACAGGTCCATGTCCTTCCCACACTGGGGATCCCAGAGCTGCATGCAGCACTGCAGGTGGGGTCTCACAGAGCAGAGCCGAGCAGAGGGGCAGAATCCTCTCCCTCACCCCGCTGTCACACCTGATTTGGACATGTTTGGCTTTCTGGTCTGTGAGTGCTCATTAGTGGGTCACGTCCAGCCTCTCACCCAGCAGCACCCCCAAGCCCTTCTGGGCAGGGCTGCTCTCATCTGTCCATCCCCCAGCCTGTGTTGATACCAGAGGCTGCCCTGACACAGGTGCAGCACCTTGCTCTGGTTCTTGCTGAACCTCAGGAGGTTTGCTCAGACCCACTCCTCAAGCCCATCCAGGTCCCTCTGGACACCTCTTCCTCGCTCTAGAGCATGAGCTGCCCCCCTCACCCCGGTGTGATCCCCCAACTGCTGCCAGCACACTCAGCAGTCCCACTGGCTCTACCACTGGTGAAGATACTTCTCAGCATTGCTTCCACTATGAACCCTTGAGGGACACTACTCAGCACACTCCATTACTACATGTGATTTTTAGTTTTCTACCATCTCCTGACACCCAAACACAGTTAACACTCTCTTAAATTCACTCATTCAGGAGCACATATATAGTTAAGAGTGCTGCTTCCAAGTTCAATTTGCAAGTACAATTTATGTTTAACTGACATACAAAGGAATCCTTTGACAAGTGTCCCCAGAGGGCATTACATATGCATTAAATAGCATGTGTCACACACAGAGTTAAGGGTTTCTGACACCAGAGAAAAAATACACCAGCTCTGTGTTTTAGGTTTCATATACATGTAACAAAAAACCAAAAAAGTCAAAACAAAACCATTAGTTTAATTAACAGAAGTAATCTTCTGTTAAACAGCAATACCTAAACATCAGCAATTTATTAAAAGATGTATGTATTTACCTGCTCTCATGGAGCCTTTCCTGGCTAACCGGAGGAGACCTTTCTTTTTCAGGATGAAACTTCCTCCAATGAAAATGCTGGAACTCATAGCCAACACCAGACCAATACAGAAGTCATACCTCCCACGAGTTTGGTTCATCTCGTAAACTACTAAACACCGTCACATTGATCAATGAGGAGCAGAACTTCTGTTACTCAACAAAAAATGATGCAACACTGAAACATGAGCAAAATAAATACATTAGAATTAAGCTGGTAGAAATACGTGCTGTACAGGAAAATCCTCAACAGCTCATGTGACTGGTTCCCCTGTAAAAGGCCTCTGCTAAGAGGTTAACAAAAAAAAAAGGCAATCTGTGAAGCATGTGTAAGCTTGCACTAAGGATGAGTAACTAACAAGTTTGAACACAGAGAAGGGAGGGTTTCTGACCTGGCATATAAAAACTGAAACCCAAATAAAAATTCCTTTAGAAACTTTAGGGAAATTTTACATATATGTAATTTATTTTTCTTTTCATTGAGTACACACATCTGTGTCTGGCACACCATGTAACTGATGATACTGATCAAAACATTACTTACATTGAAATCAGTTTGTAGAAGAGTTTGAGAACAGTCGCAGCATTTCTTCCATATAAACTCCCTAGAAAAATGGAAGAGAATATTAGAAGGATGTTTAATCATATAGCCATCATCATAATACAAACAAATCTCACATGCATGGACATGCAATTACACTTTAACAGGAAAATCTGACAAGAAATAAGGCCTTTGTTTGTTAATTTATTTTATAGAGTTTCCCATACTTGTATGAAGCACCTTTCAATATTACTTTTCCCTGTACTTTCATGCTTTGAACTTTGATTAACTTGCTATACCTCTAGGAAGACCCAGCAGAGAACTTCTGGTAGGTTAGCATTAAAACTGAACACAGATCCTCTCACTTGCATCTAGTTAGTCTGTAAAAAAGTACAGGAAAACAATAAGCACTCAACATAGCACTGCTCAAAATGCTGCAAGAGTCACAGTTCAAAATTCTCAAATCTTCCTCCTTTAATCCTTGCACAGTAATTTTTAATATCTTATTTTGTAGGACAAACTAAGTAAATTATCTACAAGAGAGTGCTTTCACTTTCTAGCAGCTTCTAAAAATAAACTAGATTCTTGCATTATACAAAACCACCTATCAAACAAAACCAAGAAAGACAAATCATCAGTGCATGAGACAGACCAAACCCAGCCACCTCACCAACTGCATAAAATAACATCCTGGTTTTGAATTCAAACAAGACTTTCGGTTCCTTGAAGAAATTTTTAACGCAAGGAAAAGACATAAGACTTTTGTGACTGTTCTCTCTACCATCTGTTCTAGCCAGTATAAGGCACTCTGCTCAGGTAGTCGAGCTAAAAATGTTCTTCCAACTCCAGCTGGTGCAAAATGTGACAGGGGTATAGCATCACCTGGGGGAGGAGGGGCTGGTTTTGCTAAGTGTTATCCTTTACTGTTTTTTTCAACAGTTGCTACTTTAGTAATATTACTAACAGGATTATTTTTACTATTGTAGCTTTTTACTAAAAGAGAACTCTCCACGTTAGCAAAGCCACATTTTTCTTTTCCTTTTCTTCTCTGCCTGGTTTGCATAGCTTCCCCTACACTGACAGAGGAAAAGAGCATCAGTTAGTCCCATCCTGACACCTTCCACCCACCGCAATCCAGAAACAAGGGAGCAGCACAGGCTGCTTTTCTTTGTGAGAGAGGAAGAATTTGATTGCAGAAGAATAAGGAAACTTGTGTGCTCACAGGTAATTTCATGAATTTAGACTTGAAAAGTTTGCTACACTTCAAAACTAGTACTTCTACTTTCCCCCATGTCCCAAATACACTAAAGTGACCTGTCAGCCACTTTGTTAACCTTGTAAATGACTCAAATCTCAACCACTTAAATTACATCAATTCAGATAAATTACTGCTAGCTCTTCCCATCAAGTTTATTTGTCCTCACAGACACGGCCAGTCCCATTTCTGCTTGGGCTGGACTGCCTTATTTTTACCTAAGGTTTATGCAAATGTCTACAGTTGCAGACAAATGTCACACAGTCATGGTGGACCCAGCTTCTGCCTGAAGGGATCTGGTTCCCTCTGCATACAGCACAGATATAATTTGCATGTGTAGAACTGACATATCCAAGGTCAAAGCAGTATCAGGCACTGGAAGTTTTACGCTGCAGGAAATCAGGACTTTAATTGTAACCCTAAGACTTAATAAAAGAAGAACCAATGCATCCTCATGAATATAATCAAGAAAAATTATCTATGGGCATGAGAAATGAAAATGCCATGAAACGAGCAGTTTCTGGAATAAATACGCCTCTCATGTTTCTGCTTTGGGACGTGCCAAAGCTGCTGCATTCCAGCAGCCAGGGCCACTACTAGGTTATAAACAGAGAGAAGCCAGAAAATGTAGGAGTTAAATAAAGCTGGCAGTCATGTAGTTCTGCAAAGGTTCTTTAATCAAGTTCACAGCTGATCTTAACACATAGAACACTTCATCCACTCAAGATCAGCAGTGTCATGGAGGAGTACTAGTTTCCTGCTCTGATTTCAGAGAAGTAATGAAGGGCTGAGACTCTCCTATTCACAGAAGCTACAACATCTACCCTGCCTCCAAGAGCCACTCATTAATGACCTGCCTGTGGATCTGCTGGTGACATGAGTCATAGCTCTCAGTGCACAGCACTGCAATGGCAGACCACACAGGGAACTGGATTTGAAGGTTATCAGACACGGAGAGATGGAGAAACTTGGAATGAGAAAAGAAACCTGTGGGAGATAAGCACGTCCTGATTAGCCACAACGTTTTTTTGCTTATTTTCAAGATGTAACCAAAATGTATCACAAACACTAGCAAGATACAGACTCTCTGGTCTAAAACACAAGATAAGGCTTTTTTGCCTTTTTGCTCGAAGTTGTTTTCTCTCAAAAGCAGCACAAACACAGTGCTCAAAAGATGTTACATTTATTGTAGCAAGTGAGCTCTCTAAATATCCAGAAACACTGAAAGTGGTATAATTAGATGAAGTAATATTTTACATTTAAAATGAGATCAGCAAAAGTAAGAATGTGGAAGTTACCAGCCAAAGAAAACTATTATCCTTTCCCCAAGCTGTACGTTGTATAGAAGCAATAATTAGGGCTAGGAAAAGTAGACATGGTGCATTGTTCCAACTTTGCCTACTTGGCCACAAGGCCTCTAAAGTTTAGCAGACAGTTTTAAAAGACTTACAAGAAGTAATCTAAATATATGCTAAATGATTTAAATTAAAGAATCTTTTCTAAAACCTGCTCTTTTCAACTATGAACAAGATGATGTCATTAAGCAAAAAAAATTACCTTAGCAGGCCATTTACTTCAACCCCTTGCCATGTACTACATTATTCACTGCTGCTCCTCAGTATAGATAATTCAGCCAAGCTTCTCCCATGAAATACTTGCAAAGGAAACTTCACAAACATGGCAGCCATACTTTGATGCCATTAGGAACTCTCGTCACCTAATCATCTTCACTTTCACTACTAAATCCCATCGCATTTGTCCACTCTAGACTGGAAAAAGATACAAGTCCCTTTATCTTTGCATTCACATACCAATATTACTCTGCAGTTTAGGTGCTTGGCACTTCCTGCTGTGCCACCCTCTGGGTCCTTTCCCAATAGCTTTTTCTAAGTGCAATTTCCAAAGCTGCATACAGTACTTTAGCTTATTATCATTTCTGCAATACAGTGGTAGACTGTATTTCTTCTTAAACATCCAAATCAGGTGGTTTTCTTAGCCCTTTGTCTGCAGTCACCTACTGTTGACTCATTTTCAACTTCTCTATTAGTATAACCTCCTGCACTTGTATAGCAAATTATTCCTGGCTGGGTGTAATATCATCCATTTACTCCTATAAAAAACATATTTTCTTTAGAAGTGTTTCCTGAAAACATTCAACCAAGGTTGCACACTGGGAATCCTTCCCTGCCCAATGTCATTGATTATTTCTTTGTCTTTTGAGCCAGATCAATAACATTAAACAGCCAAAGATTTAGACACGATGGAAGATTTTTAAACAAAAGCCTGCTTTGGCAAGACACTAATACCCTAAGTACAGGCATTCTGCATCTTTTGAACTGTTCTGTGATATTTTACTGTCAATTCTGCTTATTTGCAAGAGCTCCATGAAAAGTTTTGTGTTTCTAACATTGGAATTAAGCACCTATTTAATGCCCTTTTAGTCATAAAGCTTGTCATGGAAGAAAAGGGGGTTGAATCAACAAGTTGCTTTAACAAATACACATTGACTATTACGTGTCATGTTGGCTATTATGTGTTCCCTTCTTCCTTCCCACAAGCATAAAACTACATTAAACAAACATTCCCTAACAAAACAGAAATCCAAATGTTCGGTGATGAGCCTTTAAAAGGCTCATTATACATACCAATTTTGTTCCAAAATCCAGAGGCATTCACTTCTTAAGTATTTCAAAGTTAGGTTTCTAAAACAGAAGTTAAAAATAACATTAATTGGCATGTTAAGAATTTGGCAAAAATATAATGTCCATTATTTCAAGCCAATTTCATTTTCACGCATGACACACAAGACTTTACAATGTCCATCTGTGCTTTAAAAAGGAAGAGGATTTTTGTTTTAAAAACACTTGAATAACAAATCAGTATGATTTTCGATTGCATCTTCCTTAGATACATCTTGCCTGAAGCCTTGTTATTTCACCCCTTTGCTTTTCACTTCACAAATCAAAGAAACTAACCTGTGATCTAAGTTATGCTTTAGAAGGTATCGTATTAAAGTTGAACTGAAATACCATCCTAACCCTTTCTCTTTCATTCTGTAACTAAAGTGCTAAGGCACTTTTATTGCAACATAACTAATACTGAGTTTTAATTATTGGCTTTAGTATGGTGAGTTTTCAGAGGATGTTTATACAGATTCACGGAATATGCTGAACTGGAAGGAACCCACAAGGATCATCAAGTCCAGCTCCTAGCCCTGCACAGAACAGCCCCAATAATCACACCACATGCCCGAACATACAGACGTTTGAGCTCTGTCAGGCTGGTCCTGTGACCACTTCCCTGGGGAGCCTGTTCCAGTGCCCAGCCACCCTCTGGGTGAAGAACATTTTCCTAACACCCAACCTAAACTTTCCCAGACACAGCTTCAGGCCATTCCCTTGGGTCCTGTCACGGGTCACCAGAGAGAAGAGATCAGTGCCTGCCCCTCTGCTGCTTCTCATCAGGAAGCTGTGGACCATGATGAGGTCTCCCTTCAGTCTCCTCTTCTCAAGGCTGAACAGACCAAGTGCCCTCAGCTGCTCCTCACATGGCTTCCCCTCTACCCCCTTCACAGCCCTCCTTTGGATATACAGAACTCTGGGGCAGTGGGGAGTATGAACACAGAAACAGTCTCAGTAAGATTACTAAAATCCCCCCAAATATAGAATTATTAAATCCAAGCCTTCCTCAGTCATATTCCATCCACTCACAAACACATCTTTTAAACACAGGTATAGAGAGAACACTGAAGGACAGATAAAACAGGGTATTAGGATAAAAGAGTTCAAACCTTAGTCACGTGCACCTTTAAAAGGCCAGGATGGACGCACGCAGTACCTACAGATTCTGTACACACTGTTTGGGAAACAATGCGTTCAATTTTGCTCTGCACATCTGCCCCAGTACAGGATACAGTTTTCCAGCACTGTCAAAGCTAAAGACTGCCCAATCTTGTACACAAAATTATTTGCATATTACACATAGGCAAGCTAAAAAAAAAAAAATTATGTTATATATATTCATATATATAATGTTAGTGGCACTATCATGTGCTCAGAAAGCAAAACATACCTTAACTATCCTAAAGTTGCCTATTTTAAAAGGTTTAAATAAGCTATGGGGAAAATTAATTCTTTACAGCAGATTTCTATTTATAAAGCAAAAGCAAAAAGCACTCCATTTTATGAAACTAGGTGGAAACAAAAAAAAAGCCACATTAAAAACCTATTCTTTGCGTGTGCTGCTTGTAGTTATTCTATAAAAAAAGACCTTTAATTAAAGCTCTTTCACATAAAGCTAAAAAGTATCTTCACTAAAACAGTATTATTCATTAACTGAATACAAACTACAGACAGTGCTTTATAGCTGATACTGCATTGACTGTTTTCAGGGAAAGCTATCAAAATAGATTCAGGGTAAGACTTGCCTCATCTTTGCTGTACCTGGCACATGACTTCCACTCTCGTGGGAGGGGTAACCAGCACAGGGTCACTGAAGTTCCACCTTTAGTATTTAATATGGGCAGTTTCCAATTTAAGATAATTCTGGAAGTTAAAGTCCAATCTAGGCATTACTCACGGCTACTCCTTTGACACAACTGATAACATGTTATAACTTGCTTTCTTTTTGCCAGGATTTTATCATGATAATTAATTACTTTAACAAAAGCAGAATTAGTGTGACACTGAATTCTAAATACAGTGATACTGACAAAACCTTATGGAATAATTTTCTATCGATGAAGATGTTATCTTACAGAGGAAAAAACCATAACTGTATACAATGAGGCACCTCAAAAGCATTAAGATAGAACCTCAACGACTTACATTTATCATGTTTTCATTACAAACAACGTTAAAGACATAGTAGTGAAATAGAGAAAGTGGACTGCTTGAAAAAGACTGGAGGAAAAAAAAGGGACAAAAGAGTTAGATCCAGGCAACACCTTCACAGTGTATGAATTAATAAAAACCTTCACTCCGAATCACAGAATCAACTACGCTGGAAGACATGTGAGATCGAGTTCCACCTATGACCCAACCACCACCATGTCAACAGACCATGCCCAGTCTTTTCTTAAGCACCTCCGGAGGACAGTGACACCATCAGGTACCTCCTTGGTCAGCCCATTCCGGTATCTCATCACGCTGTATGTGAAGAAATTCCTCCTAATGTTCAACCTAAACGTCCCCTGGCGCATCTTAAGACTACAATGAGCTACAGTGCAAAGCTAAGATTACTTTTTCCACGTCAAAATGATGCACCAGGGCTCTGAAGTTCTGCTGAAGGTACTCTGGAGCCAGGCTGCACAACCCTCAACCTCGGATAATTCAGCCCTGGACCACGCCGAAGCTGAAGCGGTTCAGCTCCCTGGTTAACCTCACGCACACGCCAATACCAGGCACAGCGGCTCCGGAGCACGGGCAGACCCCGCACGCTGTACCTGGACACCTCTGCCCAGTGGGGGAACCCCCCACACAGCCCGATTTAGAGCTTTTCCTCTCGGCCTTCTCAGCTCCAACCACAAGTTCCGCACTCCGGAGAAAGCACCCTCGGGCTCGCACAGCCAGACCCGAGGCCCGGAGCCCCGCGCCCCCGGCCCGCTCGCTCCTCACCCGCAGCGCCCAGCGCCGAGGGCCTTGCGCCGAGCGCTCCG
>VZRO01005930.1:2750-14397 GCA_013397915.1 Daphoenositta chrysoptera
CGAAAAGGGTGCGGGGAGCTCCGGGGGACGCGCTGGTGACACCAGCCTGTCCCGGGAGGTGTCTGGTCCCGAGGCGAGCCTGGCCCCAGAGGGAGCCTGGTCACAGTGGGTAACCTAATCCGAGTCCTAATCCTAGTCCTGAAACCTGGAGGGTGCACACAGTGCGGTGCATCCGTCCGTCTGTCCATCCACACAACCATCCTTCGTTCATTCTGTTATCCATCCCTCCATCTCTCCGTCCATCCCTCCGGCCATCCCTCCATCCCTCCGGCCATCTCTCCGTCCCTCCGGCCATCCCTCCTGCCATCCCTCCTCCATCCCTCACCCCCAGGAACAATGCAGGCTCCCACAGCCGCTGTCGCACGTCAAGCGCACGCCGGAGCGCTCGCCTTCAAAACAGTCGCGGCATTGAGGAGCTGACGGTGATTTTTAGACAGAAGCGTTGCCTGAAAGGTCCTTTTTTTGGTTTTGTTTTTCTTAAATGTTTTTTTTTCGCTCAGGGGACAAGAGGCACTTGGGAAAAACATCAGGAAGGGTTTAAGATCACTTTGTCCTGTGTATTCCAGTATAAATTCTGGGTTTGGAGGCGCCGTGTGCTGGTTCACGTCATTTCTAGTTTTACTCCGGGATCACAAAAATTCACATTGTCGTTAAACGGTTTTGTGACAGATTTGGAATGGAATTTTGGACAGAACTCGGGCACGGGTGTTGGATGCGGCTCTCGGTGGAGGGTGCGGGGCACTGGAGTGGCTCGGGATGGATTCACTGATGGAAATTGATGGGGTTTCTCCCCGGTTCCTGCTGTGCCCTGCCAGACTTTCCCCTGTGGGTGCTCCGGCGCCTCTTTGCTCTCGAGGTGATTCTGAATTAAACATTTCAGTGGGGGCTGAGGCCTGGGAGTTGTTTATCACATTAAACATTTGTTTTAGCTCTCCTCAACAGAAGTGTGTTGACATTTTCTCTGGGGGGACTGCCGGGATAATGAATGGCACGTACTGTATTGTGTTCCTTGGAAAGCCACGGGATCCTGCAATAACATAAACACCCAGGGCTGAATTCATCCCAGACCCGCGAGGAACGGGCTCAGTGTTTACATCCGCGCTGGCAGCTCCCGTTTCAAGCTTGCTATTGATTATGAAAATATCCCTGTTGATACTTATTATAAATACAGATATATTTATTTTATTGCTGAGGGCTGCAGCTGCACTCCCTGCTCCGTGTTTTAGCTGGAGAGCTTTCGTGGAGAGGAAGGAGAGAGCCGGGCGGGTTTTGGGGCACATGGCCACGGGGGAGCAGCCTCTGGCTGTCCCTGATCACAATTCCTGGAGTGAGGAATGGGGAAGCAGCCTCTGGCTGTTCCTGATCACAATTCCTGGAGTGGGGAATGGGGGAGCAGCCTCTGGCTGTCCGTGATCACAATTCCTGGAGTAGGGAAGGGTTTTGTACTCACCGGCTCTCCCAGATCACAATTCCTGGAGCAGGGAAGGGTTCTGTAGCCGCCTTTGTTCTCCCGCCGAGCCCCCGCTGCATTCTTCCCTTTTGCCATTATCATTTTGGTTAAACAGAGCGGAGCGTTGTGTACCATATGGATCATGTTAACAATTGCTTATCTGGAGCCGGTGTTTTCTCCTCTCTCCCTCCTCCCCTCCCTCTCTCCCTCCCTTTCCCAACCCTTTTTCCCCTCCCGAGGGCTGCGTTGGGTTTTAGCAGCATCTTGGCTCTGGTGCCGGCTGGACGTGGTCCTGTAACCCGAACCTTCCTTGTGTCCCGTCGAAGTTAATTAATTTCCAGGAGAAAACGCGGAATAAAGGCTGAGGAATCTCCAAAGCAGGTTTTCCCTGGGTGCTCTGGATACGGAGCCCAGGTGTTGGAGAGCCCGGCGTGCCCGTGGTGCCCAGGGCAGGGATGAGCCCCCCTGCTGCTGCAGCTCCCTCCTTTTCCTTGATCCGGGGAGGGGGTGAGGGCTGGCACCACATGCTGCCGGTGCTCGGCGTGTCCGTCCGGACTGATCCCAGCTTTTCCCGAATCTCAGCTCTGGGCTGCTCCCAGATCCGTATGGAAGCACCTGGATGAGTTGGCCGAAAGCTTCGAGCCCTCACCCCACATCCAGCCCTCCACTCCCAGCACTTCCATTTTCCTACTTCCAAATTCCTACCGGAGTTTTTTGGTTTTTTTTTTTTTTTTTTGGGGCGGGGGGTGGCCAAATGCAGCTGCGAGAGCCCAGCCTCAGGCCAGGAGAGTGGCCATGGGATCACTCCGTTCACCCCCTCCTTTCCTCACAGAAAAATAAACACCAAATCCTCTGGGAGCGAGCGCCTCCAGAGCTGGCACCGCACCCCGAACACGCCGGGGGATCGGAGGGAATGAGATGATTCTGTGCCTCGTTCCCCTCGAACGAGGGCATCTCCAGCGTCCTTCAAACATTCCTGGGAGGAGCCTGGCCCTCTGTGCCATCTGCAGATGCTGTCGGCTTTATTTCCTGTTGATTATTTGTGCCTCCTCCTCGCCGAGGAGATATTCCCGAGGGTAGGAAATGCCACAAGCAGCCAAACGTTCTCCTCCCTTCTCTCCCTTGCTTTCCCAGCGGTTTGGGCTCCCCGCGTCTGGAAGGGGATGGGTTTCATGCAGGGGAGTAGAAATCCCTCAGCCCAGCGTTCCCGGCAGCAGCTGCGGGCTGGAGCGAGGATTCCTGCCGGGAATTTCCCCCAGAGGACAGCGATGCCTCTGGAGAAGCGCTGGTGACCCTGGCGTGACGCTGACCCCCGTTTCTGCCTTTGTAAACACTCCTGGGCTCTGTTTTTTGAGCTCCAGTGGCTCCATAGCTGGAGGGAACTTGGCCCATCTAAATGACAGCGCTGTCCCGAGGCTCCTTTTGTCATCCCGGCCTCGAATCCCAGCGAACGCCAGCTGGAATTCTGCAGCTCGCAGGGAAGCTTGAGGCCGGACATCTCCTCCTCTTCCTCCCTCCTCTGCTCGGGCAGACAGCTCCAGCTCCGGTGCTGGAGGGATGGATCCTCGTCTTGTCCTTTTTCAGCAAAAAAAAAAAAAAAAAGATGCTTTCCTTCTTTTTCGGGCATGGAGGGCGGTGCTGGTAACTCCTGTGATTGCCAACATCGACCACGATGGCTCTGGAAGGCTCATCCCAGGTGGTGGTACTGGCGTGGTGCTGGTGGTACTGGTGGTGCTGGGGTGGTACTGGGGTGGTGCTGGTGGTAATGGTGGTACTGGTGGTGGTACTGGTGGTACTGGGGTGGTGCTGGTGGTGCTGGGGGGNGGTAATGGTGGTACTGGTGGTGGTACTGGTGGTACTGGTGGCACTGGGGTGGTACTGGTGGCACTGCGGTGGTACTGGTGGTGCTGGTGGTGGTGCTAGTGGTGGTACTGGTAGTACTGGTGTGGTGCTGGTGACACTGGGGTGGTACCGGTGGCACTGTGGTGGTACTGGTGGTACTGGCGGTACTGGCGGTGCTGCCGGTGGGACACACGTGCCGGAGGTGCCACCCAGTTCCAGTCACAGGACAGTTTCTGGCACTGTCGGGACAGAACCTGAGGAGTCGTGAGAAGGAAAGTTCCAGTCGCTGGCTCAGCAGCCAGGCAGGGAATGAACCAGTTCTCCCCAGTGCCAGCCGTGGCAGTTCCCAGTTCTGAAAACCAGTTTGTCCCCCGGCAGAGCTTTCCCGCTGTGCGTTCGTTGCCACAACGACTCCCGGAATGTTGGTTTTTCCTCCGGAATTGGCCCGTTTGTGCCGTGGGAGGGTTCTCCCCTTTCCCTCCTCGTGCTGCAGAGTCCCGACTGGGATCCCGGATCTTTTTCCTTCCGGGAATCCCATCCTGGGTGTGCAGAGGATGCCGGTGCCTGCTGGGGCTGCTCGGGGCCCTGGGTCTGGGAGCAGGAGCTGGAAGTCAGCTCCAGCTCTCCGCAGCAAAGCTGATTTTGCTGTGTGATGAGGGGGTTGTAAAAGCTCTCCCGGCCCCGTGTCCCAACAGCAGCTGGAGTTAATGTCAGTTAAATTGTACCCATGGCCCGGGCAGTTCCCCCAGCCCAGGGCCGGCCTGGGGTCACTTATCAGCATCCCCAGATCTTTATGGTGGCCCTGATAAACCCAGGGAGGCCTTGTGGGAGAGCGGGGAGGAGGAGAGGTTCTCTTCCTCCTGGCTCCTTTCTCCCGAGGACAGACACCTCACGCAGGGTTAAATCAAACAGAAATGTTTATTTAATTACAGTGGTGCCAACGTGGTCTGTGTCGTGTGCTGCCCTGGACTGGGGTGCTGGGGTGTCTCCCTGCACCAGGATGGAGGGGTGTCCTCCCCAGACAGGATTTTGGGGTCTCCTCCCCGGTCAGGATATTGGGGTCTCCTCCCTGGTCAGGATGTTGGGGTCTTCTCCTTGGATTGAGATGCTGGGGTCTCGTCCCCGGTCAGGACATTGAGGTCTCCTCCCCAATCAGGATTTTGGGGTCTCCTCCCTGGACTGGGACGATGAACTGCCCTCCCCAGGGCTGGATCCGCTCCCGCTGCTATGCTGGGCTGGCAGAGCTGCGGTGCCCTCTGTTTTTCCCTCCAGCGAGAAAAGAACCCTTTATTTTCCCTTTTTTCCCCAAGAAAGTGAAAACAAACGTCAGCACAAGCCCTACAAAACTGCGGCTGGGAGCCGTGAGGAGCCTGTCCCTGCCCTCCGCCGTGCCAATGACCCGAGGTGTGCCCCCGGCCCGGGGGGATCGTGGCACCGGGGATGTCGGGGCTGTATCTTCTCCCCGAGGTTGATTTTCCCCGGTTCTCGAGGAGCAGCGGGACCGGCGCTTCGTGCCAGGCCCGCTCTGCCACGCTCAAGGGATGGATGTTCCCACCAGCGCCTTTCTCCTCCCCTGGCAAAGGCTCTGCAGAGCTCTTGCCTCCGGTGGCTGCGTCCCGCTGCTGGCGGGGCGGGTGTAATTGATGGGGAGAGGGCTAATGGCTGCAGAAATGTGTAATTAAGGGCCAGGGGTGAGGTGCGGCGGGGCCGGGCCACGCGCGGGGGGTGACAGAGGTTGAGTGTGTTCGGAAGGGCTCATCCTGCGCGTCCCGCAGTGGGAGGGCAGCTCCGGCCGCTCGGGGTGCAGGGAGCCGGGAGGGGTTGGGGTGCAGGGGGGTCCTGACCCGGCTGTGCCTGGGATCGCCGCAACCCCCCGGGCTCGGCTCCTGCCGCTCATCCCAGTTCCATCCGGCTGGCTCAGGGCACGCTTTGGCAGTGTAAATCCGCGAAAATTCCGACGTGGGCTGAAATTCCAGGCTGGACTCTGGCAGAGCTGGGAGCTCCCTCTTGGGGACGGGGGCTCTGAGCCTTCCTGGGGACCCCCGGGGTCCCAACCCCCGGTAACGGGCAGAACCTTGTGTCCAGGACTGGATTTTGGGAACCCAAGGGTCCCAAACGTCCTGGCTCTGTGATGGGAAGCCAAGAACCAGTTCCCAAAACGCCGTCATTAGGAACTGACCTTGGGCCGTTCCCATCCTCCTCCTCCTCCCCCCGTGATTACTTTTTAATGAGTGGCTGCTGAAAAGAGAGGAAAAGGAATTGTTTCTGCTCTAGGATGAGCTCGAGGGGACGGGGGCAGCGCTGCCCCCACGGGTGAGCTCGTGGCACCGAATTTCCCCCCTTTCCCAGCAACGCCTTTGCCCCGGCGCTGCTTCCACCTGTTATTCTTTAACATTTTGTGTTTTATTGTGGTGGCAGGGGTGAGGCGTTTAAACCCCGTGATATAATATTTATGTGAATATAAATACAAACCCGGTGGTAGATATAGAAAATATAATGAAACATAAATATAAACTGAAATAAATAAATGTATCTATATAAATGATGGTATATTTATATATATAATGGTGTAGAGTTATAATTGGCTGATAAAAGCCCGGGATCTGTGCAGTCCCAGGGTGTAGAAGGTGCTCTAGGAGCGGATGCTCCAAGCGTGGCACAGGGTCCCCAAAATCCATCCATCATCCCCAAAATCCATCCATCACCCCCAAAATCCCTCCATCCCTCCAAGCAGAGGTAGCCACAGCCTCTGGCGTGGATGAAGGCAGCAGTGTCAGCAAAGAAAGAAGCCAAAAAAAGGGAACTTCTGGAAAATCCATTAGTGAATGGAGTGCAGGAGGGAGCTGGGCTTTTCAGGCTGCCGGGGCTGTGTTTAAAAAAGAATCCGCAAGTCAAAAGGCTTGTGAAAACAAAAGCCACGGCCAGAGTCCTCCCCCGGCAGCTCAGGCGCGGTTTTGGGGGGCTGGGATGCAGCCCCCAGGGACGGAACGGGATCCATCATCCTGCGGGGCTGGGCACGGTGAGGAAGGAGGCGCAGGAATGATGGAAAAGAGGAGGTTTCGCTCAATTCCCTCGGGAGCAGGCACCGAGGTAGCAAACACGGCCGGGCTGGGAGGCTCCCCGGTGTCAGCGTTAATTGAGATTCATTCTCTCCGCGGAGGAAGGAGAGGAGCGCTGCTGCTGCCGCCGACACGGGCGGGGGGATTCATCTCCCCCAGCCCCAGGATGGGCAGCAGAGGAGCTGGATCCGGGGCTGGGGGCTCCCGCTTTGCCTTCCACCCTGGAGGGGGTCCGTGGTTGGAGCCGGACCCCACCCGGGAGACCCTTCCCTGTTTTCTCCGCAGCCTGAGGTGACCCGGAGGCCGCCGAGGAGCTGACTGCCGTTCTCCTGGGGAGAAAAATCCTCCTTCCCCGCTGAGGATCGTCCTGCTGGCAGCGTCCTGCTGGACGCCAGAGCTGGGGGTCACCCCGGGGAGGGTCCCAGAGCTGGGGGTCACCCCGAGGAGGGTCCCAGAGCTGAGAGGTGGCTCAGGGCAGGAGAACATCTGCGGGTGGAGTGGGGATGCTGTCGCAGGGAGCTGAAGCCACCCGTGGCAGGGAGTGGGTGATGGATTAAGGGAATAACAGTTTGGAATTAATTAATTAATGCTCATCCTTGGTGCGGTGGAGGGAGCAGGACTGAGGCAGCTCCAGCTTCCAGGTGGTTTTAGGCCCAAGAAAGTTTTGTCCTGTGTTCCTGGGGGTGGTGCAGGGCTGAAGGCCGGATCTCAACAGCCTGAAGAGTCCAGGAGACCTGGAGATGGCAAGGAAAATAGAAAAGACAATAAGAGGCTGGGGTTTTATACTCTTTTAGGTCCATTTTTCTTAGGTCTGTTTTATTTTATTTTGGTTTGGTTTATTTTGCTTTATTTAATTTCACTCTATTTCACTTCATTGTGTTTTATTCCATTTTGTTAATTTCATTTCCATTTTATTTTATTTTATTTTATTTTTTATTTTATTTATTTATATTCTATATTTTATTTTATTTTATTCTATCTTATATTTTATTTTATTTTACTTTATTCTATTTCATTTTTTTCTATTCTATTTTATTTTATTCTATTTCACTTTATTTTATTTCATTTCATTCTATTCTCCTTTATTTCATTTTTCTCCCACCTGTCTCCTACTGACGCCTGGAGCAAAATTCCTCAAATCCACTCCTTGCATCACCCCCTCACTATCAGTACCCGGATTTTCCAGCTGTATCCCTTCACTCCCAGAATTTCCCCGGATCCCATCCCTTCCTGCGGGCTCTGGGTGTCCCTCCCTCAGCTGCTGCCAGGACAGACGGACAGCGGTGTTGGTCAGTGCCAGCTTTGGGTGATGGCTTGAGAGGCCACCCAGAAACAGAGTAAAAGGGAATAAAGGTGGGCATTTATTGGAAAGGCCTTCAAAGGTTCACCCTGGGAGCCAAGGGCTCCAGGCTGGACCCAAAGATGGACCGAAAGGTGGACAATGAGTCACGAGTTTCTCACACCTTTATAAGTTTGGTCCATTTGCATATCAGGATAAATTCGCCAATTAAAATTTTGCAATTTTCCCCCCAGCTCGCCCCCCCCTTTTAGAGGCTTTTGGCCTGGTCAGTCTGGGTGTCCTTGAAGAGCAGGCACAGAGAGATTTTGATGTGTCTATCTCAGCATGAGAGAGCAGCAGCTCACAGACCACAAAGCATCTCAGAGCTACACATTAGGCAATACAGAATTTGAAAAATATAAGAGTTAAAAACCTAAAGCATCGTGTGCTCTCTGTGCCCTGATCCTGCCCTCGGGACCGGCTCAGCTGGGCCCTTCTGCCTGTCCCAGACCCGCTGTGCTGGGATTTACTGGAAATGCTGGGAATCTGGCCTTAGCCCGTGTATCCATGCGCCAAAATATTACTTTAACCCCCAGCACCGGTGCAAGGGCAGCTCCGAGATGTTGCCAGGAGCCTCAGGTGCTCCGTGAGGGTCCGAGCAGCGCCTGCC
Source organism: Daphoenositta chrysoptera (assembly GCA_013397915.1). NCBI lineage: Eukaryota > Metazoa > Chordata > Aves > Passeriformes > Daphoenositta > Daphoenositta chrysoptera. The sequence goes on from VZRO01005930.1 coordinate 11,051, forward strand.
CAGGTCGTGATTCTGACTCCCAGCCCTGATTTCACTGGGACGGTGCCCCCGCGCTTGCCCTGCGCTGCTCCGAGCAGTCAGGGATGAATCCAAAGCTCCAACGCTCTGCTTCAGGCAGCCGAAGCACAAAAGATGGCCAGGAAAAGCATCATTTAGAAGAAAAAAAGTCATTCCCACTGCTGGGCAGCCTTGGGTAAGCCTCTTCTCTCCTCCTGCTCGTCCAGGCCCACGGAGGGTTTGCTGCGCACATCCCCGGGGTGGGAAATCTGTGTTTTCAAGGCTCGGGAGAGCTGTGGGAGCCCTCAGCGAAGGCTGGGCTGTGCAAGGAGATTCCAGCATCCACAGCTTGCTCCCTCCTGACCCGAAGCTTGCCCATTAAAATCCGGGGCAGTCAGGGAATCCCCCCAAAGCAGGACAGCTCTCGGCAGCACTCGGGCTGCGCTGCTGCAGGAATTTCGGGGATAATGAAACTGCTCAGTGGATTTTGGAAGAAGCTTGGATCCCCCGAGGAGGAGCCGGCAGTGGCCAAAGCGGCCGGACAGCGGCACAATGACCACGGCAGCTCCTGCTGGCACCCCAGGGCTGGGATGCTCCTGCCGGGCAGCATGGGCTGTCCGAAGGGGCGAGACCCATCTGGATCACTCCCTCCACGAGCCAGCCCCTCTTCCTGGGGCTCGGGGGAGTCTGACCGCCTTTAAACCCCAGCTTTAGTGCATCCTCAGCCTGAACGTATTTGCTCTTCTCTCCTTTCTTGCCCTCCAAATCCGCCGGAGCGCTCTCTTGATCCCCCCAGGGATGGGGTGGGCGCAGCCATCTGCAGATGCTGCCCGTGGGTCGCTCCGGAGGGTTTTTTTTGCTGCAGTTTTTACACAGCAGCATCAGCACCGCTCGCGTGGGGCCGGGGCGCATCCGCGGTGCGCACCCGAGGGCCGAGGATGGGCTGTGCCCGCTCCAAGAAAGCTCCGGGACGCTGCTCCGGGGCTCTCCTGCATCCCACGGCCTCTCGTGGCCGCAGGTTTTCCCAGGGGGAGGCAGCGCACCCCATCCCCACGCTGAGCCGTTGGACACCCTCAGCGGTGCGCCCGCTGAAAACCCCCGAACAAAAGCCCAGTTCAGACTCGCTGCTGAATAGATTAACAAGATTTCCATAATTAGGGCGGGCGGGAACAATAGGATTCTCCCTGCCCAGCCCCCCTGCCCGCCTTTGTCTTGTGCTGGGGATAATGGGCAGCAGCGAGGGTGGGAACCGGCCCGGCCATTTGGTCACTGGACAGTAATTTTCTCACACTGCCAAGGGGAGCATTGAAACATCTGTCCCGCTCCGCCACTCATTCACGTCCCGTTTCAACCCTGACAGCTCCTCCCTGCCCGCCGCCCTCCCCCTCTGTGGGTTTTCCAGGGTGCAGCCAGCTTTTCCACGGATTTGGGTTTTTCTTCTCCCAAACGCCTCTTTAGGGGGTTGGTTGGCGCCTGGGGATCGCGAAGCCGTGCCTGTGCATCCCCCGCTGCCCTCGCTCCCTGCAGCAGCTCCAGGCTTTGGGGATGCGGCTCTCGCTGCCGGTGGATGGGGATGGATGCGGGTTTCCTTGGGCCAGGGGCTGCCGGATGCTCCCATCTCCAGGAGGGATTAGTGAGGGTGGTGGTCTCCGTGCCGCTGCCGTGGGCAGCTGCTCCCTGACCCCAAAAACCTGGGGATGCCACTGGGATTCGCTGGTTGTGCTGGTGGCACCTCATTTCTGCTGTGCTCGGCTCTGACAGACACCTCTCCTGGTGCCCCCAAATCCCTGAGTCCCGAGCATTTGCAGCCGGACATTTCTGGGGGACAGAAGCAGCAGCAGCAGCACCGCGCTCTGCACCCACTGAGCAAGGATGGAAACTCCCACTGGTTTAATTCCTTAAAAAAAGAAAAAACCCCAAGATTAAGGAAAATGTCTTATCACAGAATCGGCCAAATGCTCCTTTTTCCCTTTAGATCTGCCGGGTGCCTTTGCCCCCGTGCCCAGCCAGCCCCACGGGCAGCTTCAGGAGGATGCTCATCCATCAGGAGCACTTTGGTAATGACCGTAAATGCAGGAGGGGGCCAGCTCAGCCCCCACGGAGCCGCCGTCTAAATCCTCTTGTGGAAGTTTGATATCCAAAGTGGAAGCACAAGTGCCCTATAAGTCAATTAAAGCATTAAGTGATCTTATTGTGCGGGGGCCACAAAGTGGCTGAAAGGCTGCGGGCAGCGAGCGAGTGAGGCACGAGGTCCCTGCCTGGTTCATCAGCGTCCCCCGAGGCTCCGGGCGTGGGGCTGAGGGGGGACGGGGGGCCGCAGTGGGGGCTGGAGGGAGAGAGAGAGTGATACCAGCCTCAGCAGGAGGTGCCCGTGGTCGAGGGGCTTTCAAGGTGGAAGAATTTCTGCGCAGAAAGCGTTGTCAGGCGTCGGGTTGGAGCGGACAGGGGTGTGGTGGGGTGACCATCCCCGGAGGTGTTCAAGGAACAGCTGGACATGTCAGTGCTCTGCTCTGGGTGACAAGGGGGGGTTGGTCAAAGCTTGGACTCGATGATCTCGGAGGTCGCTCCCGACCTCAGCGATGCTGTGAATCTCCGGGGTTGGTTGAAGCAGGTGTTCACAGCCCGGGGTGTGACGGGGCGCAGGACAGGGCGGGTTTTGGGGGTACTCCAAGCAGAGTTCCCTTTGTGCCGCTCTGACCTGGGCCGTCCTGTCCCCACAGGTCTGTCGAAGATGCACTGGTCACCAGAGCATGCCCAGTCCCTGAACCAGTGGCCGGAGCAGCACCTGGACGTCTCCTCCACCACCTCCTCACCGGCCCACAAGTCCGACCTGTACCCGAGCACCCGCCAGCGCTTCAACTACGCCTGGGCCAACGATGACATCTCAGCGCTCACAGCCTCCAACCTCCTCAAGAGGTACGCCGAGAAGTACTCAGGGGTGCTGGACGCGCCCTACGAGCGCCCGGCCCTCGGCGGGTACGGGGACGGCGCCTTCGGGCCCGTTAACGGGCAGAAGGGGGACGGGGAGCCCTGGCCGGGGGCACACGGCTCGGAGGGCACCTACCCCCTGACCCCCATCCACGATGGCCTCCCTGGAGCCAAGGCCGTGGTGCCGCCCGCCGTCCCTGCCGGCAGCGGGGCCATCGGGCTCGGCGGCTCCCCGGTGGTGTCGGCCAACCTTGCCGATCCCGTGTACCCCGGCAACTCCTGCGGAGCAGCCGCCGCCGGCTCTGGGGGGCTCGGGGCGTCTCAGGAGTACCCCTCGGGCTACGGCGGCACCTACTTGCCCTCCGGCTACTGCACCCAGCCAGCGGCGGCGCTTCCCCCGCCGCACCCTCCTGCCCTCCACA
>VZRO01005930.1:23769-35889 GCA_013397915.1 Daphoenositta chrysoptera
TTATTATTATTATTATTATTATTATTATACATCCCATCCTAGGAGCAACGGGGGCAAGGCAGGACAGACGAGGTCCCTGCTGTGGAGCAGAGCTGCTCCCGTGCCGTGGCGGTGGTGGGGCCGCCCCGAGGATGCCGAGGGGGCACAGATGGCTGCTGGATGGCTTCCTGCTTGGGTTTGGTTTATTTTAGGCGATTCCTCTCATTTTCTGGGTTATGGGATTATGCAAACTGAGATTCATCAAGCTCTGGCGTCTCGGGGTTGGTTGTTTTCTCCCCCTAGTCTGGGTGCCCTTGGTTGGGATGTCCCCAAACGTCCCCCCGGCAGCGACCCCTCGCCCTGCCGCGCGCCGGTGCCGCCGCGCCGCCCCTGAAGAGACACCCCAACCTCAGCGGGGCTGGCCTGAGAACGGGCTGGGTGCTGAGGACACCCCGGGAGGGAGCTGGGGACGAGGGAACACCGAGAGCCGGGCGCAGGGCCGGGCCAGAGGGAGCTCCGACGGCCCCCAGGCCGGGGGGAGGCGTGGGGAACGGGGGGAAGGCGAAGGCACCGGGCCCCTCCTGGGCTGCAGCCCCCAAAACCCCTCCTGCCCGTGCCCCACGCCACCACCAGCGGTGCGGGGGGACCCCGTGGTCCAGCTCTGCATCCCCCCCTGAGCAGGAGTCACCATGGCCATGGAGAACCAAGGACGAGTCCCAACCCCCTTCCCCACCCTGTGGGTGGGATCGCTGCGGGTGAGCGCCCCAAATCCCTACCAGCAGAGATAATGTGCTGCTCTTCTGTTTTTTTAACATTTATCTCTACCAAAAGAAGTGTCTACACTGCAGGATGGAGGCTGAACGACAATTAATATTAATGCTAAATATTGCAGGATACAACTGACCTTGCTGGCTGGTTGAAGCCCTAGGTTTTGGATTTACAGTGACATGGATAAAAAGCCATTCCCAGATTTATCCTCTCCCCTTTGGTGAGGTCCAGAGCAGCATTTTGAATTTTTGTTCTATTTCAGTGTGCAAAAACCATGGCTGTATGGAAAAGAAAAGTCAAAGTTGTTAAAACAGACACACACAATTCATTCATCTGCTTGTTGGGTTTTGTTGGGGGTATTTGGTGGTTTTGGAATTACGCTGGGGGTTTTTTTGGGTTTTGTTGGGGTTTTGTTGGGATTTGTCAGGTTTTTGTTGGGTTTTGTTGGGGTTTTGTTTGGTTTTGTTGGGTTTTTGTTGGGTTTTTTTCTTCTACTGGCAGGTTTATGGAAAATTCTCTGAGAACTGGGACGTACTGGTGCCGGGCAGGAGCATCACTAAGGTTTCTCTCCAAATACAGTGTGCGGTAGATACTCAGTGGAGTGCCTCGAATTTATGGCTTAACACACCTCTGTGGACAGGTGACTGCGTGTCTCGTGGTTATGGTTCCTCATGCATGGTCCCTGGTCATGCCGTCATGCAAATCGCTTCTACGCGTTAACGAGCACTTTGTTTTTGGGGGGGGTCAGCCCGAGCTGGCCCCAGGCTGAAGGTACCCGATTACCCCATCTCCCAAACCAAGTAAAGCCCATGTAGAAAGTAGAACGCAAATAATAAATCTCAAATAAACTATGGTAACTCAGTGGGCTTAATGGGCGCTTTGTTTCATTTTGCCTTTTTTTGTTCTACTTGTTTTAACTCTTTTTCAATTTTTTTCTCTTTTTTTTTCCTTTTTTTTTTTTTGTTTTGCTGCTTAACTAAATGCAAATCTAGTTTTGCATGAACAAACCCATTAATATTGTGACTTCTGGGTTTTCTTCTGAGAATAATCAACAAAATGGGAAAATAAAATCCATTTGGGGCTGCTTTGGAAAATACATGAATCCCAGCAGCAGGTTTTGTTTCTCTGTGCGTGTGTGTGTGTGTGTGTGTGGTTTATTTTGCTTGTTTGTCCTAAGTTGCATTGACTGATGTGGAACATGCAGTATCCACCTGCCCAAACAATAGAAAATCCTTTTTTTTTTCCTTTTTTTTTGTGTTTAAATGTTTGTTTACAGGGTCCTTTAAACAGGTGGTAGGTCACTGCTTTAGATGCAACGCTGTCACACAGTAAGCAGACTATGTTTGGTATAAGATCTTCAGGTAAGTGTCTCCACAGCTGTTCTGTATTGATATATTTCAGGAAGTTTGTAAACAATCTTTTGTTTGTTTGTTTTTTCACTTGCAAATATTTTAATTAGTACAATCCTACTAATTTTTTTTTTTTTTTTCCTGTCTCAACACTTGGATTCCCTGGTGTCTTTTTGTCTCTTTGCCTTTTCTCGCCTCCCCTCCTCTGCCCGCTGCTGTTTCTCCTTCTCGGGTTTGGTGACGCTGTCGTAGGACGGCAGGGACGCCGTGGATGGGGTGCCTTCCTTTTTCTCCCTGTTGGCTCCCCCGTTCTCCAGTTTGGTGGTGGCAGGCCTGCGGCTGATGAAGCCCCGTCGTGCCAAACGAGCCCTGTAAGCCCTCTGGATCACCACCGCCGACACCTCCTCCTGCTTGCGCCGCAGCGTGGTGGTGATGGGCTCATAAGACACTTTGGAAGGGTTGGAAGCCACAAATCTCTCCTCCATCTGCTGCCTCAGGATATCCAGCTCCCCGCTGTCCCCCAGGACACGTTTGGTGAAGGCAAACAGGATGTCCAAACAGTGGATCCTGTCCCCACTTACCATAGGCAGGTCCATGGCGATGAGTTCGATGGTGTTGGGTTTTGGGACGCGGAGGGGATGTTCCAAAGCGTCGGCGAAGTCCGCGAGCTTGCTGTACTCGATGAACTGCGTGGCGTCGGGGTCGAACTTCTCCCAGATCTCGTAGAACGTCTCGAAGTCGTCCTCGCTGAGCGGATCTGCGCTCTCCTCTGTCGCCACGCTGAAGTTCTCCAGGATGATAGCGATGTACATGTTGACCACAATCAGGAAGGAGATGATGATGTAACTCACAAAGAAAAATATCCCCACTGAAGGGTTCCCACAATCCCCCTTAAACCCACTGCCCGGGTGCTCCTTGTCCAGGTCGCAGTCCGGCGGCCGGTTCAGGATGGGCAGCAGGAGCCCGTCCCAGCCCGCCGAGGTGGTGATCTGGAACAAGCAGATCATGCTGTTGCCAAAGGTCTCAAAATTGAACATATCATCTATGCCAGCCTCATGCTTGACGTAGGCGAAGTTCGACATGCCAAAGATGGAGAAGATGAACATGACCAAGAAGAGCAAGAGGCCGATGTTGAACAGAGCAGGCAGGGACATCATTAAGGCAAAAAGCAGCGTGCGGATTCCTTTGGCTCCTTTGATCAATCGCAGGATACGGCCGATGCGAGCCAGGCGGATCACTCGGAACAGAGTGGGTGACACAAAGTACTTCTCAATGATTTCAGCCAGGAACATTCCTAAAGAAGAGAGGCAACAAGCGTGACAATGGCGAAGCACAGGCTGCTGCTTCCTCTGAGCCTAGTGACCGATGGGGCACGTGGAGCACCTTGGTCGGATTTCCAGAGGGTGTCTGGGACTGAGAGGTCTCACGTTCAGGCAGGTGAAGTCCTCCTGAGGGGCAGTGGAGGGGCAGCTCTGATCTCTGCTCTCTGTGAACACTGACAGGAGCTGAGGGAATGGCTGGAGCTGTGCCAGGGCAGGGGTAGGTTGGATATTGGGAAAAGGTTCTTCCCCCAGAGGGTGCTGGGCACTGCCCAGGCTCCCCAGGGAATGGGCACGGCCCTGAGGCTGCCAGAGCTCCAGGAGCATTTGGACAGCGCTGCCAGGGATGCACAGGGTGGGATTGTTGGGGTGTCTGTGCAGGGCCAGGGGTGGGACTGGATGATCCCGGTGGGTCCCTTCCAACTCAGGCTACTCCATGATTCTGTGATTTTAGGTCTTAACTAAATGCTCTGGCTCCCTAAACAGTTCTCCTGCATGGAGAGGGGAAGAGGTTCGGCTACAGCAGGATTCATCCCTCCTGGATAAGGAGGTTCAGAAGGATTCAGCCCTCCTGGACAAGGATGAACAAGTTGCTTCTTGGGCATGTCTGTTCTCAGTGCCTAACCCTGCCATGGGAGCCAGGCCACAGACTCTGCTCCTAAGGTGCTAAAAGTGGGTAAAATAAACCTGATTTCAAGCAGCAGTAAAAACTGGGGCTGAGTTTTAGGCTGCGGGATGGTCTGAAGGCTGGCAGTTTGTCAGTGGGCCTTGTGCCCTGCCAAGCTTTACTCTGATTCGTTTGTGAGGTTGTGCAAATTTTGCAGGTTAGATGCTAAAAACCTCAAAACCTGTTGGAGGAAACATGGATTCAACATTTAAACAAACTGCAAACAAGATGGCAAGTCCTATGCTGTGGCAGAAGCCCGGCAGGGCTGTTTTCAGGGGTTACTGAGTATTACAATACTCTGATGAGGTGAGTGAAACTTCAGGTTTTAAAGACAGAGAGCAATTGCCAAGTGGTTTACTCCCCACAACAGGAAAGGAATGCCAGAACAGAGGGAAGAGACATCAGCCAGGACTTCAGGCAGACAAATTCTGCCACGGTCTCTTCCCAAGGCTTAAAGAGAACCTTGAAGTCCTGGTGCCTACATATCCCCTTCAAAGACAAGAGCCTGCAAATGCCAAAACAGCCTTGGCACTCAAAGACCCCCAAGTGGTGTCACACTTACCCACGATGGACAGAATCACAACCACGAAGTCAAAAATGTTCCACCCGATGGTGAAATAGTAGTGCCGCAGGGCGAACATCTTCAGCACACACTCACAGGTGAAAAAGATGACAAACACAAAGTTGATCCAGTAGAGGATGTCCTCCATCTGCTTGCTCTGTGTGTCTGTCTCCACCATCATGGTCACCATGTTGAGGCAAATGAGCATCATGATGACTATGTCAAAAGCTTGCTGAGTGACAAAGTCAAAGACAGCTCCTTGGATGCGGTTCTGTGAGATGGGAGAGACAGGGAACCGTGTTTGAACAAAGATCATGGAAGTGTGGAATGGTTTGGGTTGGAAACATCCTTAAAAATATCCCATTCCAACCCCTGCCCTGTTGAACCTGGCCTTGGACACTTCCACGGATCCAGGGACAGCCCCAGCTCCTCTGGGCACCCTGTGCCAGGGCCTCCCCACCCTCACAGGGAGGAATTTCTTCCTAATTTATCATTACTCAACTAATTACTTCACTACTGGTGGAAAGAGGGATGAGGACGTAGTTTTGTCAATATTTCACAAAGCTTTCAAGGCAAACCCTGTCCACAGACCAGTCTGCTCAGGGCAAAGGCAGGAAAATGCCATTATTTATACCCCAACACGCTACTCCACCCCTACTAGCAGCACATCCTCCTCTTTGTTGAGCCCAAAAGGAGGGTGAGGCACTTCCAGTCACAACTGGGGAACTGAAGATGCTTGCACTGGTGCCTGATGGGAACCTGGATGAGAACCCAACCTCTTTTGTGTCCTGGCAGCACCACAGTCCCAGAAGCAGCATGCTTTATCCATACAGTATCTAAGGGACACAACCCCAAACCCTTTTTGGCTTTCTGAGGGACTCAAAGTCTTTCAGAAACCAGGGGAATGAGCTCAGTTCTCCATCAGTGCAGCCCCCAAGGCTGGGTAATTGCCAAAGGTCCTCCTGACAGTGCCAGGAGGCTCCTACTCCTCATCTGTGGCCTCTCACCCAGATGAAGTTTTGGGATTATTTTGCTGATTCAAGCGATGAACTGATTAACACCAAGCCCAGCAGAAATGTTTTAACCTCTGCAGGTGATACCTGAGTTATAATGACAAGAACAGGGAGATGTGGAGTCCAGCATGAGTCAGAACAAAGGATGCTTTTGGAGCCAAAGCTCCTTTGAAATCTGCTCCACAGGTTTTCCCTGAGTTCCCTCTAAGGTACTCACCAGAGGTCGGGGAATGGGTTTTTGAGGCTTCTTTGAGCCCAGTTTTTTCATGGCATTATAGTACTTCTTCTGTTCTTCCGTCATGAAAATGTCTTGACCTCCAAAGTAAAGGGGCAAAAGGAAAATTGGTTACAATCAGCTCATAAACCAGAAGGGAAAGGAGTAAATCCCAGCCCTGCCAGGTCAGAGGCTGGTGGCAGCTATTTCAGACAGAAATAACTCGCACTAATACTCAGGCTGTACTGATCTTCCTTTAAAAATGACTATTTTTCCTTAAAAATGACCTGTTCCACTGCACTGCCCCCTTCCCCATCCCTCTCTCCCCTCTGTGATGAACAGGTGTGAGGTGTGAGGGGTTTTACAGGAGCTGCACGATGCAAACCCTCGGCTTGACTCCAAGGAAAAGCAGGATATGAGAGAGAGGCAAGGAAGACATCTTGCTTCCAGTCTATATTTTAGCCAAGGCATAAAAAAACCCCAAAATGCATGACAATGTAGTCTAGGGAAAATGTTGCATCTGGCTGCAGTTTAAATCAAGCCTCGGGGTACGTGTTCTGCTCCCTGAGTGTGCTCAGCCATTCCCATGAGGCACCAAGAGGTCTACAGCTCTGAGAAAGGAGGTTTGTGCCCCAAACTGACTTTATTTTGCAGAAAAAAACCCACCAGACCGAAGACCCAATGCTCCTGGAACAGGTCTGAGCTGGAATCAGCAAACACAGATCACTTATCTTTTTCTTTTGTTGATTGAAGTTGTCGATGATGACACCAATGAACAAGTTCAGGGTGAAAAAGGAACCAAAGATGATGAAGATAACAAAATAGATGTACATGTAAATGTTGTCCTCATACTTGGGTTGCTCTTCTTGCTGAAGGGGAGATAAGAAGAGGAACAAATGACATTTCAAAGACATCATACAAATATAGGCAAAATGAGATTGGTTGTGTTTCCAAACTATTTGTTTTGAAGATGCAGGACCAAAAAGATCAAAAATCAGAACATTTTTACACTTTGCTGGCACAGTCATACTTTTTTCAAACCTGCATTCAGTGCAGGACAAGAAAATCCATTTAATAATATTTTCATATAAACCCAAGAGAATGGAAGGGGGAAAAAAAATTGAAACCAAAAAGGAAGTCATGGTATTTGCATGATTCCAGCATGCAAGAACCAGAAAAGTGCCCGAGGAATGAACTCCAACCCAGACATGCTCAGACTTCCATACAGACATGAGATTCATGGGGGACCTTCTGGCTAATTCCTCCCCATAATTTATTCTAATGATTAAATCTATAACCTCATTGTATTCTTTCCTTCACTGTATTTCTACTCCAGTTGGAGGAGAACAAAAAAAACCCAGAAGAACCTGCTCTTTTTGGGATTTTCTTGAGCATCTTTTAACTCATCAGACCACCAGAGCAAATGAAACAATCACAGCATGAAACGCATGCTAGAAGCACAGTTGTACAACTTTTACTCTTGATTTTACCAAAGCAAAAGAGCAGATAGAAATGAGGGGAAGGGAGTTTCTTGCATGTTACCTTTCTGGAATCGACAGCTGCATACATGATGTCCATCCAGCCCTTGAATGTAGCCTGGCAAAGGAAACACACGTTCTCTGAGACAGAATTCACCCAAAACACAAGAACAAGCCCAAATTGTGCCAGCTCTGTCAAGGACTCCCTGGCACTCTTGATGGCCCTGTGTAATGAACTTTAATATTATTTCAATATTTCTCTTTTCATTTAATCTAAAGTACATAAAACAAGCTCAAATAGTTGACTCATGGGAACCTCATGAGGTTCAACCATGCCAAGGTTAGCCTTGGGGGCCCTTACTGTGCTGGGAGAGCCATGTACTAGGAAAGAGAAGAAATATCAAATGGCAAATTCCTTCCAGCCCCAAGCCGAGTGGGCTCAGTGGGATTTCACAGAGAGGGAACCACAGAAAAGCCACCAGCAGCATTTTGTATTTCCCATCCCAGGGTGACAGTAGAAAGCCAAACTTACAACTTGCAGGAGAGCCAGATATCCTGCCCCAACGTTGTCAAAGTTAATTTTCACATTCTTCCATCGGATCTCCGTGGAGTTGGGTGGCATCAGAGCTTCGCAGTCTGTCTTGTTGTTAACAACATCTATCTCAAAGCGATGCTCAGCTGTTTCATTAAAGCAGTAATGATATTTCCCGGCAAACAGGTTAACCCCCATAATGCTGAAAATCAGCCAGAAGATAAGGCAGACCAACAAGACATTCATAATGGAAGGGATAGCGCCAACCAAGGCATTGACAACCACCTGTGTTGGAAGGGGTGGGAAAAAGTTTCAGTATAAAACACGAGGCAGGAGACAGCAAGCATCACTACAGCTGTTTTTGGGGGGGGAATAGGGGACCGGGCCACTGACACATCGCTGGTGGTGGCTCCACACAGAAGTTGGCAGTGAATTTATTCCAAGTGGTCACAAATTCTGCTTTGAAGCCACCTGGGGAAGCTCTGTTTTCAAAATAAAACAGGCCACGTTGTTGGATTTGCAGAGTTTGATTTTTGGATTGTTTGTTCTTCACTAAAACAACAACTGTTTTATATAATTTTCATTGCCCAAAGGGAGAGGGGGGCTCCGACTCAATGAGCAGGCTCCTAGAGGGAATTCTCTCAGAGCCACGTGTGAGGACACTTTTGCTCGTGGATTCAGAAGGTTTTATCAGGCAGTAGCCCCTCCGGCCATTCCCCACGTTCAAACAAGGCTGTTTTCACTCCGGGGCCTGGTCCTGGTCCCACCAGGGGCCCCAGCAGTGGGGTCAGGACCAAGCCCAGCATCACTGTGGTCACACAGAGCACTGAGTAACACCAAGATCATACTGTGGACTAAGCAAGGCCAGTCATGTTGTCCCAGGCAGAGAGCTGAGCATGCAGCTTGGCAGGCTGGAGGAGACAGAAAAGCCATGTTCCTTCCTCCGAACGGGAACGAGGATGGGTTTTGTGAGAGCTCTTCTCTTCCTAATTTTAGCCTTTCACAGTTTGGGAGCACCGTGTCCCTGAGCATCCCCGGCCAACACACGACCAAATGTAAGCTCTGAAGGCTTTTAATAGAGGCAGGTCAGCAGGATATTAAATCTTTTATTATGATCTCCTAATTTAGATTCCTTTAATAGACGAACAGAATCTAAACTATTGTTACTCTTTTGCCTTTGTTTTGAAAGACAACTCAACTACACGGGGACTTGGGAGGCCTCACGGGTAGAACGTGAGCCACAGCTTGTCCTGGTCCCTTCTCCATCCCCTCACTGGATGCCACCACCACAGGCACAGCCTGGTGTCATCACAGCAACTCAGGCCAGCCTGGACTGGGCTTGAAGGACTGCTCCAGCAGAAGGTGTCCCTGTCCCTGGGACTGGACTGGGCTTTAAGGTCCCTCCCAACCCAAACCAGTCTGAGAGAGAAGGGGAATTGAAGACCACAGTGATCTGGACAGTGAATCTTCCATTCCAGCTGCTGAACAGCATCACAAATTCATTGCTACACGCAGTGATGCCATGGTGATTTTTTGCCTTTTCTTTTGTACACCTTTTATGTACTTTTTCTATATTCTTAGTGCTTCTAGCCCACATTCTTAGACCTAATATTTTGTTAAGCCCAGAGCCCGAACCCCTTGGCAGCCTGGCAGTGAGGGGTCAGAGAGCCCCAGACACCGAGGGCCTCTCCAGAACACATCCTGTACCCTGAGCTGGGCCCAGCCAGGGGAAGGTTCCTCGGGGCAGGGGGTTCCCTGGAGCCTCTCCCTGGGGAATCTTTGCTGGATATGCTCATTTGTGAGGCCCAGGATGTGATCCCCGAGTGCCCGTGGGTGTGCATTCCGTGTGCTCTGAGGGCATTGCCCCTGCCTGTGCTGCACCTGAGGGGCCTGACATAAATACCCAGGGAAAAAACCGCACCATGCTCTAATCCTGTCTGGCTCTTCATTTTAACACGAGGGAAAGGCATCTCCAGGAGGTCTGAAGACACAGGTGAGAGCCCCAGCAGGCTGCATGTGGATGGCTTTGCTCTCACTCTCCCTGCATCCCAACAGGATGCCCAGCTGCTGGACAGCACCACCCCAGCAGGACTTTTTGGGTCAGATCCTCCTACAAATACATCGATTTATTCCAGTTACCACATGAAGAAAAAAAAAGGGCAATATCCTGATATCCTCCTGGAATACGGCCATTTATGGTTCATTAAAGCTACCCAGCTTTCCAACAGGAGTGAAAGGAGGAACATGGCTTTTGTGTGCAGACTGACAAGAACACATGCGTGTCTCACAGCATCACTGTCAAACTCCCTGACCGAGTTCAGAGCAGAGCAAGCTCCTGGAAATGCAGATTGCTATGGAGGAGAGAAAAGCAAAGAACTACAGTTTCAGTCTCCTTTGCAAAGGCATTTCAGATCTCTGTTCCCTGGCTCAGAGGAATTGGTCTGGTTGGATGGGGCAGTGACACTCATCTCCAAGTCAAAACAAAGGAAAAATAATTTGGTCTAGTCAGCTAACAGGGCTGCAGCCATAACTATCAATTTTAACAGTGAGAATTTCCTGATTGTACATTAAAAATCTTCTCCCCAGCATGGCTTAAAAATAGCTTTTACTTTCTCCAGGTTTAGTGTTAGGCCTGTTCTTTGTGATGAAACTTCTGGGTGGGACCCGAACCCAGCCCAGCAAAAGCTCCTCCTTTGTGTTAATGGAAATTTTTCTTCCTTTGTGCCTGTACTGTAGATTCCAGTCTAGAATTAAACTAATGACACAAAGAAATAACAGCAGGAGAAGGTCTTAGAGAAGAAACACCTCCTTTGGGTTCGAAGCTCATGTATTTCTGTTACTTCCACAGGAATTTGAGGACCCCTCCTCAGCTCACTGCTCCTCCTGTGCTGGATTTTGGGGCTCAGTTATGCTACAGCAAATCCAAAGGTCAGAGGGATCCAGGTGGGATTGCTCCAGAAGGATCCGGATGGAATTGCTTCATCCAGACCCTGGAGTAAAACTGTGACTGCTATTCCCTTCCCTTATTATTTAAAATGCTTCATTTTCTCTCTTGCAGTATCTGTGATTATGAGCTAACTGGGATTTAGCACAAAACCCCACATTCTTGTTCTAAGAGCACCCGGGAAATCCATTAACATGAAATACTCTTTATTTGATTTTTTTTTTACTATATAATTTTTTTTTGCGTTTTCTTAGGAGACTATTTCAATCCCAAATGGGAAAAAAAAAGCACCAAAATAACAGAATATTAGTGGCAAAGCAGCGAGACACTGCAATAATTGAAACACCCAAGGGAGGGGTGCCAGTACCAATTCAAGGAAAGCTCGTTAAGTTCAATGCTTTGCTTGTGCTTTGTTCTGGTTCCACAGTGACAGGACAGGGACCAAAAAAGCATGGAAAAAGGAAGGGGACAGAAAGGAAAAGCTTCACTACTAGACAAGGCTGCCAGTCACCACCAGACTGGACTGAGAACAACAAGGTGCAACAAGAGGAATGAAACCAAAGTTTTCAAAGAGCTGAGCTCCCCCCAGTCCCTTCCTGCAGTGACCCACCAGAGGCAGCAGCCTTTTCCCCTGGTTACTTTTTTAAAACCCCCTCAGACAGAGTCTTTCAATCCAATTTCACCAACAGCCAACACCTGGAGGGGCTGGAGACCCTGGGGTGGTTCCAATTCTGCCTATTTGCACCTGGTGATTCTCCCTAGATCAAAAAAAAGTTAACAGCTGAGAAGCCCCTCGGATGCTCGAGGTCAAAGCCAGGCCAAATGAGAACAGCCAAGTGTCGACATCGGCTACAAATGGCAGGTGGTTTGGGCCAGTAATTAATGTAATGAGGCAGCTTATGCATCTCCCTTGGTTAGAGGGGAGGGTGCAGCGGTGGGCAGGGTGAGGGTACATCCACGTAGAGGTGATCAAGTCAGCAGCTGCATCATGATTCTGTTTGGAATTTTCTTTCCACCAGTTTTGATCAGTTCTAGCATGCTTTTAAAAAAAACCGCTCCACGGGCATGCAGAAGGATCAGCTGCTAATGGCATCTTACCCTCATCCCCTCAAATCGGGACAACGCTCTTAAAGGCCTCAAGGCTCTTAGTGTCCTAAGGGACTTTATGGCACCTAGTTCCGAGTAGCCCAGGGCATTAGCTATAAGGCTGACTAAAGAGACCTACACAGAAAATAGAAAAAAAATAGAAAAAAAGCCAGAAAAAATAGAAAGAAAAAAAAAAAAAGAAAGAAAAA
>VZRO01005930.1:35955-76843 GCA_013397915.1 Daphoenositta chrysoptera
AAAAAAAAAAAGAAGAAAAAGAAAAAAAAGGTTCCAGACTGTTAGATTGGATCCCCTAGCCCTGATTGCCCAGCCCAGGAGCCACCTGGGCCGCCCCAAATACCGAAGCCATGACACCAGCTGCCTACTTCACTTGACTGAACCGACCTGGAAGGAAATAATGCGGTTGAGAAAAGAACAGAGGGGAGAGATCAGTGAGAGAGAGGCAGAGACACACACGGAGAGGGGCTGTCGGAAGGAAGAGCCCAAACGATGACAAAAACCTTACCCTCGCCCTTTACCAGCTGCGGGATCCCAGCGGCGCCCATGAAATTTAAGCCAGACAAATGTTAGAGGTACCTATGAGAAAGAATACAGATAAATACACACACTGCACACCTGGGCCAAGCTCTCCATGTCCCTCCGGACAGCCACGGCCGCTCCTGAGCCCCGCTCCGGCCTCTCCTGCCCGGCAGCCCCAGCACGGGGGGTTCTCCCTGCCTGTCGCACACATTTTCTGCTGTTTTCTGCTGTTTTCTGCATTTTCTGCCCGCTGGAAGTGGCACCTGGCAGCGGCCCCGAGGGAGGACTCGCGTGCTGAGCTACGGCACAGCTCTGGGATCCGTATCCCAGCACCTCTCCAGTCACAAGAAGCTGGTTTAGCAGCCCCGAGTCAGATTTAGGCTCTGAAGGTGTGAATGATCAGACATCCTCAAACCCACCATGTCACAGACGTGACTTGGCCACATGTAAACAGTTACAGACACGGCACAGCAGCTGCCACTGCTCCCATTTTTGGCTGGTATCACGCTACAGACACAGATAAGAGACGTGAACCCTTTTTAAGGGAAAAAAAAGACATCCATATACAGCAACAAATAACGGAAAAACACGGGACCTCCTCCTGGAACAGGTGGGGTTTGAGCTGAATTCTCAGAATAGGACACTTCCTATGTCTCATTCTTTTATAAAAGAGATATTGGAATAGTAATGTAGAATTAATTATGAGGATGATTCTTATTCCACACATTGTTTCAGGGAAATACCAGATTCAGATTTCAAATGCATAAATGTGTGGGAAAATTGAGATTTTATCTTATTTGGGCATGTGGCTCACGGGCTTTTTCCATCTTCATATGGAAGGTGTTCCTGTCCACAGCAGGGGGCTTGGAATTAGATGATTTTAAGGTCCTTTCCAACTCAAACCATTCCATGATTCTATGGTATCTGCCCCAAAAATAAGTGGCCACAATTTAAGGCCACATGGCACTTTGGTTTTTCCATCCGATTTTAAAATGCCACTGATTTGAACCATGCCAGGGGTGTCCCAAAGGTTCCAACAAAGATCCCAGGGCTGTCCCAAAGGTTCTAACAAAGCCTTTGTGAGGCAAAATGACTCACATTTCCACTTCCAGCTCAGTCAGGTCAGGACCGAGCCCTTGGCAATGCCAGCATGTTAAAATCCTGGACACAAATCTAAAAACCCGATGGATTTGGAGATGTGGTCTATTTACCCTGTAAATTAACTCTGGAAGTGCCCCATCCCTAGAAACTGCCCCGTCCCTGGAAGTGTCCAAGGCCAGGCGGGACAGGGTTTGGAGCACCCTGGTCTCGTGGAAGGTGTCCCTGCAGGGGTGGAACGGGATGAGCTTTAAGGTCCCTTCCAGCCCAAACCATTCCATGATGCCATGGACACAGAATCCTCATTTTTAGAACTTCTTCCCCTCGGGATAGCATCCTACTCCTGAGCAGGACACTAAGACCATGACAGAAAAGGCTGTTTGAGCCTTTAGGGATCTTTGAGGATTATTCCCTGAGGACATTCCAACAGAAAACACAGCAGGCACCGAGGTCGGACAAAGGGAATCCCAGATTGACTGAAAAGCAGAATTCTTCATTATTACCCAGTAAAAGTCTTCACAAACACACCCAGGAAGCTTTGGGGATGAGGAGGAGGAGGAGGAGGAGGAGGGGAATTGGACAATGCTATAGCAACCTGCAAAATAACATCCAAGAGCATTATTAGGATGCAAAGGCTCCTTCCCTGCTGTCCTGGCTCGCTCCAGCCCCTTCCACAGCACACCACAGAATTTGGGTTAAAAAAATGTGATTCAACAGATACAGGACACAAAGCATTGCTGAGATTTTGTTGAGGGATATTTTGGCATCTCAAAGTCACATTTCAGATTTTTTTTTTTTTCCAGAGAAAAACGTGCAATTCTTCTGTCCGTGACACCAAGGGAAAAGAGGAATTCCTCCTAAAGCCCTGGGAATTCTGAATCCTTCTACACTTGTTCCCTCCCTGTACATGTGTTACCTGCCTGGGAAGTTCCTGATCTTTACTGCACTCCCAGATACTTGGGAAGGAAATTAAACTTGTACCACATCTGCCCATTAAAGTGCACTTCATTCAAAACAACTGGAATTAAACTCGTACTTCATCTTCAGGCAGTGAGAGAGATCCAGGGTTATTGTCAGAAAATAAGACTTACAACATGCAGGTTGTGTCCAAGGAAAGGTGTTGAGGGGATCAGAGAGGATGTAAAAAACCCTAAAATTTCAAATTTCAATTTTCCTACAGGAAACACAGAGTTTGAGTCACTTCTGCCCCTGAATTCCAAGCATAGTTCCTTCCACCTACTCAGGAATATTTCCAGAGTGATAATGGTGCTGAACAGCAACTGAATCATACACAGAATGTTCCAAAGGAGAAACTTGGAAAAATTGGTAATTCTTTTTTAACACACTTGCTCTTGGGGCAGTCACTGCAGCCACTGACTCCCAGATGGATGTGATGAAACACTTTAAAAGAATCCAACCACTCGGGATTCTAAATTTCCTGGCTCTGAAATTTCCTATTGAATGACACAATTTTCTATGACTTTGGACAGCATATTCCATTTATTTTAAATTCCCTCGCTGTGCTTCAGAGCCAAATTTATTGCTAAAACTTCTCTCTATTGTCTTTTTTCTTCTAATTCTACTGTTTATTCTCCCTTTTTTATTTCTCAGATTTATCCTCCCTCCCAAGACTTTCTGCAGGAGGATTTCAGTGCAGATCTGTGTCCCTCACTCTGAGCTGTCTGTCTTGTTTGGTATGATCCTGCTTTTTCCTTCCTGGGCATTGGAACTTTTGAAGAGAAGATGGATGATGCTGAACTTGGTTGTGCACAGCGAGCTTTCCAAGCACCAGGATTCTCACAAATCCCCGCGCTCGATGTTTGGAACAGACCTCGTGGGGTGGTGGGATGGGGAGGTTTTGCTGCCTCATCACCCCCTCATCATTAATAATGCAAGAAAATGATTATAGAGAACGTAACTCCCTGAAATATCACCAAGGAATACCACGTCTGCACAGTTTTCCCACTGGTACCACCTCCCAGTGGCTCGACACATGGGCAGGTCTTCTAGAAATTCTATTTTCAAGCACAGCAAAAGAGCCAAGGGCTGGAAATCCTCCTTGGTCCCTGCAGGGCAGAAATCCCACAGCTGCACAGGAAACACTGGCAGTACCCAGAGGGATCAAGGGTTTTATGCTCGATTTGGGAATTCACAGATATCTGGGGCTGAACCATTGTAAAATCCATGATTCAGTCAGGACGGATCTGAGGAGGAGACATTCCCAGCGTCCTTCTACAAGCACCACTGTTTTCCCAAGCAGAAGGAAGGAGGAGAGGATACATACAGCCACGATGAGGAAATCCAGCCAGCACCAGGCGTTGGTGAAGAACTTGACAAATCCATAGGCACACCACTTCAGCAGCATCTCCAGGATGAAGATGTACGTGAAGACCTTGTCCGCATACTCCAGGATGGTCCGGATGGTTTTCCTCTGCTCTATGTAAATATCCTCAAAAGCCTGGGAAATAACCAGGTGCTCGTGTCATTACATGGGATTTATTCCACAGTTCAATGTTGTTACACAGATGCTTCAAATTATACTGAGATGAGTTAAATATACAGTTACAGATGAGCTAAATATGTGTATATATATAAAAAAACATATAAATCAAACATAGAAACTAGGATCAGAACCCAGACTTGAAGGCTTTGTTCTTAACTTAAACTAAACTAAAAACATTAATAAAAGCTTCTGTACAGTACCACGATGCAGCTGTGTTGTTTTACATGTAAGAATTCCCACAGTTTGCTTTTTCCCAAAATTTCCTGCACACAATTAGATGTCCCCGAGCTCAACACCTCTGGACTACGCATATTTTACTCACCAGAGCACCACTGCTCAGGAGGATCATGAAGATGATGAAAGTCTCAAACCAATTGTGCTCCACAATTAGGAAACAAGTTTTCCTCAAGGTCCACCATGACTTTCCCAGCCCCTCCTCAATATTGACCTGACAACACTTGCAGCGCTGCATACAACCTGTAACAGGGACAGGGCACGCCTTCACTCAGGTAACACAGGATTTAAGGTAAAACCATTAAATTCTCACTGCCTAGAAGCAGTTTTGATGCCACCAATATGAAACACGTTGAGTATCAGTTAGAACTTTTGCATTCTTGAGGATTTTAGGATTGTTTCACCACTTCTGTGTACGGGCACCAGAATTAACTTTCATTTGGGAACAGATCAGCTCGTTCTATTTGGTGAGGTCCATGCTCTTGAGGAGACAAATGGAAAACTTGCTGATAAAATAACCTTGAACCACTTAAAGCATCTTTGCCATGGGAATTCCTGTAATGGATCGGCTCTTGAAAGACATTGAGGCCAGTTACAGGAAAGGAAAAATACTCTGCTTCTAAGTACTTCAGGCATTAGCTGTACAAAAATCATCTTGTTCTACTACAGGTCATCTCTAATTCTTTAGAAATTCCTCCCTGTGAGGGTGGGGAGGCCCTGGCACAGGGTGCCCAGAGAAGCTGGGGCTGCCCCTGAATCCCTGGCAGTGCCCAAGGCCAGGCTGGACAGGGCTTGGAGCAGTCTGGGACAGTGGGAGGTGTCCCTGCCTGTGGCAGGGGAGTGGATTTGGGATGAGCCTTAAGGTCCCTTCCAACACAGACCATGGCACGATTCTATGATCTACATCCTAGCAATGGCAACTCTGCATCTCTGAGAGCTCCACTTTGCAAATTACTCCAGATCAGTTCACCAGCATCCAAGAAGGGCCTTGAGACAAGCTGAGAGCCAGCCTTGATCCAGGCTGACCTAACCCTAAGGTGAACTTACAGCAGACTGATCCCCAGAGCATCCCCAAAAGTCTCTTCCTTCACTCCCTCCTCACCTTCTGTGAAACAGGCATCTGGGTCCAGGTACTCCTCTGGTGCCTCCACGGGGACTTCTTCCACTTCAGGCTTTATATCAATGGTGCTGCCCTCAGAGGAGCTGGTCTCGTCCAGTTTCTGCAACACAAAACCCCAACCCAACCAAAGATCAGTTCCCAATATCAAACTTCACAAAGACTCAGCCATTTGTTCACCACATTTACTGTAATCAAAGTTGTTTCCTCACTTTAATCACTGAGATCCTGACCCAGCTTATGTCTCACGTTAACAGGACAGACAGGATTAAGTATTTACATTATGAAAGGTGCCCCTGTCCACGGCAGGGAGGGTGGAACTGGATGGTCTTTAAGGTCCCTTTCAACCCAGGCCATTCTATGATTATATATATTTTACATTATTTAAGTATTTGTGGCTTTCTATAGAGCTACAAGCACAAGAAACTTCTGTCTTGAGTGCAAAGACAACATCACAACATAAACCTAAGTTCTGTGCTGGAACCACGCACTTCTCCCTGCCAAGAGGTTTCCAGGCACTCACAGCAGGCTAAACCACTTGAATGAATTTTTAGCACTTCATCCCACCTCTTTGCTGCCATCAGGATCCGTATCGCTGCTGAAATCTTCCGTGTTGAGGTTCTCAAAGTCTGACTCCCCCACGGCAATGGGGACCCGGACGGTGAGGTTGGGGTTGTTGATGAAGGACATGTGGTCCTCATCGATGATGTATTTCTCCACGCTGCTCCCGATGCCGCTCGTGGTGCCGTTGCCGTTCTTCAGGAAATCGATGTCCCTGTTGATATCAGCCCCGGTGTGGTTGGCGATGCAGTTCACCTTCTTGTCATACAACTCATCCAAGGGCTTGACCTCGTCAGCCTCTCTCTGCTTGAAGTGGGTCTGCATGAACTCCCGCACCTTCGCCTTGGTCCAGGCGATGCCCTTCTTGATGCGGATGACCGAGATCTGCAGGTTGTTCATCTCCCCGTCGTCGTCCGTGGCTGCCAAGTTGTCCGCGCTGAAGGAGCTCAGCAACAAGGCCAAGAACAGGTTCAGCACCTGAAAGGGAAGGGGTGATGCTGGACTGGCTCATGGGGTGGGTATTCCCAGAGCTCAACGGGAGTACTCAGCACCCAAACCCTGCTGAGGCTGCGGAGCTGTCTCCAAACACCACTGAAAACCAGCTCTGCTGTGCCATTGATGCCATAATGATTTTTTTGCCTTTTCTTTATACCTCTTTTGTATGCCTTTGTGTCCTTTTGTATTCTTGGTGTTTCTTTTAGCCTACATTCCTAGACTTAATGTTTTGTTGAGTTAGGAGACTGAACATCTTGGAGGCCTCAGACACCAAGGTCCTCTCTGGAACACATTTTGTAAACTAAAAGATGGGTCTGGCCAGGGGAGGGTTCCGGGGGGAGGGAGGGGGTGGACTGGGGCTATAATTCTATAGCCCATCTATCGTGTGGTGCATTTTGGGTGGGCATTCTGGGGTGGGCATTTCGATGTCCATGTTCGGCGTGTTCCACCTGGATGGAGTGAACCAGGGATCCTTGAAATAAATACCAAGGTAAAAAACCCCTTTTTCCCTTCTAACCGTGTTTGGCTCTGATTTTAAGAACAGGGATAAGGCATCACCACAAATAATCCAGGTGCCTGAGGCTCAAGGTACGAGACCCTGATACTGCAGCAAGTTTCCTGAACAGGGACCCTGGTGCAGCACACAGCTCTGAGGAGTCCCAGGGGTCCCTGAATCGAGCCCCTTGCAGGATCCAGACTGCAGATGTCAGAGAGGGATTTAATCCCCATGGGATTTAAATTCAGCATTACTCAGTAAGATTTAGTCCCATCTCTGCCTCAGAGAAAATCGGGAAAATCTTGGCATTTTGAGTGATCACTCCCAGCTCTAATTCCTTGCCCACATTTAGGGACCATCCCCAAGATTTATTTTATCAAAACCCTTTGGCAAGACAGGACCTCTGGGAGAGAGCTCTCAACTACTTTGAAGAATTGCGACTGCTCATGTGACTTCATTCTTGCTCACATTTTCCTCCACAGACTTTTCTTCCCAAAATTTAAGGCCAGAAGGAACCATCATGATCTAGTCCAACCTCCCACACAACAGGCCGTGCAGTTTCACAGCCGATTCCTGCACACAGCAGCACCTCATGACTGAGCCAGTGGGCAGGTTTTAGAAGAAACTTCCATCCTCATTTTAACACTTCAGGACCTTCCCCTGTGCACCAAATTATTTAATTTCCCAGCAATTAAAAAGCTGGTTTTTGCTTCTTTTAGCTTCTTTTGCCCCTCAGGTCAGGTGTAGGTCTGTCCGCTTTGACTGAGGGTTTTATACCTTCAGCTTTTATTGCAAAATGCTTTATTTACCGGCGACTGTTTAAGGTCCTCATCAAGCAAAGAACATCTTTAACATTTTGCTACCCAAGTCTGTGGGACTGTGGATACATCAGAGGCCAAGAGGGAGCTCAACAGAGCAGGAACAGACTCACAAAGCATCACTCCCTCATCCTGGGGTCTCCCCGAGCTCTACCCCACCCAGAGGCAACCAAGAAAGCCCATCAGTAACCATTTACTGACCACTAAATTTCCGATGACCATGACCATCATGAAGACAATCAAGCACATGGCCTGTCCTGCCACTTCCATACAATCCCACATGGTCTCAATCCACTCCCCACACAACACACGGAAGACAATAAGGAAGGAGTGGAAGAAATCGTGCATGTGCCAGCGGGGTAGCTCACACTCCGGACTGATCTTGCAGACACACTCCTTGTAGCTTTTGCCAAAGAGCTGCATTCCCACCACGGCGAAGATGAACACGATGATGGCCAGCACCAAGGTCAAATTCCCCAAGGCACCCACCGAGTTACCAATGATTTTTATCAGCATGTTCAGAGTGGGCCAGGACTTGGCCAGTTTGAAGACTCTCAGCTACAAAAAAAAACCAAAAACAAAAACAAAACAGAACAAATCTTAAACAAAGAGGAAAATCAAGCAGAGCTTCCTAAACAACAACCGATTTGTATTTCACCTAAAGGTAAGTCCATGTTTCTGCTGCTGAGGTCACAGGGAGAAGAGAATACTTAACCTTTCTGTAAATTTGGGCTTGCATGTTTTGTACTTAGTTATTCCCCACATGCTGATCTCCCATCCCAAAGGAAAAGTCACCCTTCCCTGCCTAAATGCAATAAGCTGCTGCTCTGACCTTGTAAAGAGCAGTCATGAAGAAAGAAGAGACCATAAAAAATGGCACCACTCGATCTCTGTCCTCCCCAAAACCAGAAAAAAGTGGGTCTTCCCCTGTCCTAAATGGGAAAAATTTCTTATATGAGGGGAACGGCTGGAGCTGTGTCAGGGAAGGGATAGGCTGGATACTGGGAAAAGGTTCTTCCCCTGGTTGGGCAGTGCCCAGGCTCCCCAGGGAATGGTCACTGCCCCGAGGCTGCCAGAGCTCAAAGGACGTTTGGACAGCACTCTCAAGCACAGGATGGGATTGCTGGGGTGTCTGTGCAGGCCAGGAGCTGGACTGGACGTTCCTTGTGGGTCCCTTCCAACTAAGGACATTCCATGATTCTGTGATTCTAAGCTTTCTAGTAGGTCCATGATCATAACACTGAAAAAGAGCTGGAATATGGAATACCAATCGGAAAGATCGCAGCACGGAAAGTCCTTCCACATCTGCGAGACTCAGCTCCATTAAACTGAGGGAGACAATAAACCCATCAAAGATGTTCCAGCCTTCTTGAAAGTAATAGTATGGATCCATTGCAATCAGCTTCAGGAACATTTCTGCTGTGAAAATCCCAGTGAAAACCTGGAGTGGGGAGGAGAGACAGACAAAGAACAGGCAGAGAGTAATTTTTGCTTATTTTCTGATCTTCAGGCTAAGTATCGACAATGCAATTTATTCTAAGCTCACATCAATAAGCTGGGCATCCCAGCAGGAGCAGATCCCTCGGGAGGATTTACCACTGCTCTCTTACCAGATTTCCTACAGAGAGCACGTGTTCAAACTCGGGGGTCATGGGGTGGTGCTCCATGGCCATGAACAGTGTGTTCAGCACGATGCAGATGGTGATGGCCAAGTCAACAAAAGGATCCATGACAATTAAGTTCACGATCTCCTTCAGCTTCATCCAGTACGGGTGGCATTCCCAGATCAGGAAGGTATTGGCAAATTTGTACCAGCAAGGGGGACACTTCCTCTGGGACTCCTCCAGCTCTACAGGTACAAAACAAAACAGAGTTCAGGCTTCATCTCTGAGGCTGAGTAAGTACAAAACTGTGAACCTTGTGGAAGTGGCCATGGAGGTGACATGAGAGAAGAGCTGGGTCAAGTTTGTGGGCAGGTTGGACATCAGGAAGAAATTCTTCATGGAAAGGACTGTCAGGCTTTGGAAGGGGTGCCCAGGGAGGTTTGGAGTTCCCTTCCCTGGGGGTGTCCAAGGAGTGACTGGATGTGGCACTCAGTGCTCTGATCTGGGTGACAGCATGGGGATCGGTCACAGGCCAGACCCAATGACCTTGGAGCTCTTTTCCAGCCTCAAGGATCCTTGGATTCTGGGATTTTATGATTTTACTGAGCTTCATGACCTCTCCTTTGTCCCTACACAACATCTACACGACACCTGCACCAGGTCACCACAGCTGCAGTTCTAACCCTGTGCTTCAGCCCCACCAGGATGATTCAATGCAAATTATTCCGAATGAAGGGCTATATTTAACTCGGAACTGATCAAGGTAAAACAGTTAAAATCAAAGTTACAGATTCCAAACTGCCTTTGGTGCCAGTTTTTAAATAACTGAGATGATTTCTGTGCTGAACACAGACACGGTCTAAAAGAGGAAAGAGATGACATAATGCTGCGAAGGATTTTCAGCAGGAATAACCTGATTAGGACTAACTACATCCATTTACAGAAATCAAACACAATGCTGTGTCCATTTTTTTTTTACACTGGTTTATCTCAAGTGCTTAGGGAAAAAAAAAATACAAATGCCCCCATTTATTGACTTGCTGGTTCCAGTCAGGCTGTGCAGCTGTGCACCCTCAACTTTTATTTTTTATGGGAAGGGAAAGGACCACTGTGCTCTCCTTCCCATTGGTTCTCTGGTTGCTTAGTATTTAGTTGCCTTGGAATTTCTGAAGTTAAAAAGAGGCCCATGGCACTGGAGCCCGTAGGCGTTTGCGCAGGAGGGGAGCGGCAGCAAAACCCTGCTCTGTTTCTAAGTATATTTAGTTTTCATACAATTTTATTGCAGGAGACAGCAGGAATTTGAGATCATCAACCGCATGTGGCTGCTGTTCATAAATTCTTGCTGGCTCCTGCACAACATATTGGGAAATCTCATCTCCATGTGCTGTCCATTCCAGAATTCCCACCATCCAACAGCCCCTTTCTCTTCTGACAGCTGTCACACTGCAGCTCTCAGTGCAGCTCCAATGCTTTTCTCCCACGGACTGTGGCAGAGGAAGGTCTCTCCAGTGCTTGGGAGATGACAGAAGACAGAACCTGACACTGCCTTACTCCTCTGATCTCCACACTGCATTCTCTTTGTCGTAAAGTTACAACTCTTCTTTGCCTTTACCTCCATCTCTATGTAATTCAGATGCAAAACCAAATAAAGTAAAGTCTAATAAATACTTCTTTATTAATAAAAACCCAAAAGAAGCAGATTTAGGCAAAACCATGCATGAATACACACTGTTCTAAAGCAGGGGGGAGCTGAATTCCACTAGACCAGTTTCCTCCAAGCCTTGCCCAACCTGACCCTGGACTCTTCCAGGAATGGGGCAATTTTTCGGGGCACCCTGTGCCAGGGCCTCCCCACCCTCACAGGGAGGAATTCCTTCCCAATATCCCACCTAACCCTGCCCTCTGGAAGTGGGAAGCCATTCCCTGTGTCCTGTCCCTCCAGACCCTTGTCCAAAGTGCCTCTCCAGCTCTCTTGGAGCCCCTTTAGGCACTGGAAGGGGCTCAAGGGTCTCCCTGAAGCCCCTAATGCCCTAATCACACCTACCCTCAACAAGGGTGTTGGTCAAACCAGTCATGACACTGTTGGTCCGATCCTTCCTTCCATAGGACGCGTTCACCTGATCCATTGAGACCAAGAGAGACCCTCCAGGTTTCTTCCTAATTTCGATTTCAGTAGTACCCTGAAAAATTCAGACCATGATTAATATAGAGTCGGGTCTTCCCAGTATCTCACACACTCTCAGGCCAGAAATGCAGCACTCAGTCTGTGTTTCCATATTCTGTATTTTCTATACTCTGTATATCCCTCTGTCCTTCCCACCTTCCTACAATAACTGAGTGGTCAAACCAAAACTCAAGTTACAGACTCTGTTTTAGAGAACATTTCTAATTACATACAATGTAATTTATTCTCTGTACTACAGCCAAACAGGTGGGCAGTGACTCTTTCACCGGCCACTTCACAACCTGTTGGTCAGAGTGAGAACTCCACACCAGCCTCATCTGAGCCACACAAATTAATAAGGTTTATAATTTGACAGTATCAACATTTAATTCAAAATCTACATCTGAAAATCAGACTGAAAGAAGCTCGGCCACAACAAGGAGAACTCATGGGGATTCCTCCCACTCCAGCTGGTTTTCTGGCACAACAGGGATGCACTTCCACCTTGGGAAGGATCACCTTGCTCCCCTCCATTCAGAGCTGGCACTTCCAAAGGCACCTCAGTTTCCCTCTGAGGACTCTCTGGCTCTCTGGGTTGCCAGGCTCTGTCAGGCACAGAAAATCCTGGCTACTAACAGATAAATGGTATTTTTTTTGGTCTCTCTCCATAGAGTTAGTACAAGTGCTAGTTACTACTTTCCCTCTCCACATGCACCGTACTGGTCACTGCTCCCACTACATCCATGCTCTGTTAGGATTAAATACTGAAGCAAAACTCTGTATTAATGTGCTGACTAAGGAAGAACAAAACCAGGTAGATAACTGATGCTTAACACGACTAATTAGAGTCAAACAGGTTGCAAGAATTCCACTAGCTAAAAAAACAGCTTGGAATTTATAAGCTCGGTAACCAGATTTTGTCAGAAATTATTGATTTAGGTCTCTCTCAAATGATGGTGTTTCAATTTGATCCAGATTCTTCTATGCCCCACTAGCTGATGTTCTATGTTTGGAGCTTTGTTTCTCTCCTGCACTCTGAAATGCTGATCCACTAAAAGATTTCCCAATACCAATTCATTCAAATAATTGCAAAAAGCCACAGTCAAGGAGAATTCAACAATTAAAGAATATTTTACAAACTCATTATTTTACTAACAGCTGCCCCTCGAATTTAGTGAGAGTGAAAAGATTGTTTGTTTTTACCTTTAATCGTCAAATATTTTATCTTATTGTGGAGAAGATTCACAACTACCTTTAAAAACTGGGTTGGTTTTCCCATTGCCAGCTTTAAATAGTTCTGTATGAATCGCCCCAACATACACCAAGGCTCCTACTATTAATAGTCCTTTAATTAAGGACTCGATTCCAAGCCTTTTTTTTCCCCAGCAAGCTGGAGGGGAGGGAGGTGGGTTGCTGAGTTAGGCAAGGAAGGAAACAGGCACGGGAAGCTCAGGGTGTGGATCGGCACACACGGCATGGCCGGCGGTCAGACGGACTGACCCATCCCGCTGGGATCCCGCTCTGCTTGGAAAGAAGGAGGATGATGAAGAAGAGGAGGAGGAGGAGGAGGAGGCCTGCTCTGGGACCTCCTCACACCGTGCTCGGCAGCTACCTCGGGCAGGATGCGGCCCCCGGGCATGCTGGAGGGGGGCCCTCCGATGAGAGAGACGACGCCGTTGCAGTCCACGGTGCTGTTCCGTTTGACGCTGCGGCGCAGGGTGGGGAAGATGCGCGAGGAGCGGCTGCCCTGGCTGTAGCCGCTGTAGCCGCTGTAGCTGCTGCGCCGGTCGCGGCCGCGGATGGGGATGAAGAGCGAGTCCCTCCTGCCCTCGCTCTCCTCCACCGTGCTGTGCTCGTCGTCGGCGAACTCGTTCTCGGAGCCCGGGTCGCGGAACCGCCCCTTGTAGCTGAAGATGCTGCTCTTGCTGTTGTGGCGGGAGAGGAAAGGGGAGCCCGGGATGCTGAGGAGAGACTGGGGGAGAAGGGAAGGAGCGGAGTGAGAAGGACGGACACGAAGGGCTGCTGGCGTGGTTTCCTACAGTCACGGGATGGTTTGGTTTGGGAGGGATGTTAAACATTGTCCAGTTCCACCCCCTGCCATTGTGGGGTGGAACCACTGTGCCAGGTCACTCCAAGACCTGTCCAACCTGGCTGTGGACACTTCCAGGAATGGAGCAGCCACACCTTCTCTGGGCAGGCTGTGCCAGGGCCTCCCCGCCCTCACAGGGAGGAATTCTTTCCCAGTATCCCATCTGGCCCTGTCCTCGGCACTGGGAAGCCATTCCCCCTTGTCCTGGCACTCCAGGCCCTTGTGGACGGTCTCTCTCCAGCTGTTTCCCTGGCTGCATTCCCTCCATCACCCCTGGCTCGCTGGCTGCACTGTGAGAGTTGCTCACTGCTGGCTGGTGGAGCTGTCTCAGTGGAGGAGTTACCTGAAGGAACAATTCCTGCCAGGGAAGGTGCATGTGAGAGTCATAAACTTGGACCCTAAGTGTTCTCCTGACCCAACACAGTTTAGGACAGTGGACAGATCCCTCAAGGTGCCAACAGGAATCTAAAGCAGAATATTATCCTGACCTCAAGCAGCCATAAACATTAGTGAAGGAACAGAAAACTACCTGGTTCATGATGGAAAATTTCCTTCCCAGCCTGTTATCCGGTAGCCTGAACGCTTTCCTCCTCATGCCATCCTCAGATTCCGACTTGAACACCTTCTCATTGTCGCATTTCTCATCTCCTTCTGACAGCTCCTTGTCCTTCCGCTTTTTCCTCCTGTTTCGACGCTCCTTGGCACTCTTGGAACTGAGTTTGGAAATCTCTGAGGAGCTCCGAGACATCCTGCCCCCACCATCATCTTCCACAGCATCCTCAGAGACCGTCCCGGCCGAGGTGACCATGGCAGCAGCCTGAGGGTGCAGGCAAGGGAAGGAAAAATAAATCACATCTTTCCAGGATTAATGCTCCATTTTCTGCTTTAAGAAAGAGTTTGGCTTAATGCACCTGAGTAAAAGACTTTGGGGCAGGACTGAGATGTTTATTCTCTCCTTGGAAGAAACTTGCAGTCAGAATTTGTTAAAATTTTTATACTCTACTTGTGCAGGTAGCAAAATCAGCTTCTCTGGGCAACCTGGGTCAGGGCCTCACCACCCTTACAGGGAGGAATTTCCTTTGTTCTCACCTGTGCTTCTTCCTGTTGCTTTTTCAATTGTTCCAACATGGCCTTGAATTCTGCCTCCTTCTGCTCTGCCTCCTCCAGCGTCGCCTGGTTCTGCTCCTCGTAGGCCATGGCCACCACAGCCAAAATCAGGTTCACCAGGTAGAACGATCCCACAAAGATCACCAGCACAAAGAAGATCATGTAGGTTTTTCCTGCCGCTCGTAAAGTCTGGAAGTGGAAAAGAATGGCAGAGGGATTAGAGAAGGGAAAGGGAAGCAATTTCAGGCTTCCCTGACACGCCAGGCATGAGCCGATCCCGAGTTTCTTGACCTGAATGTTTCTAAGAAAATCCAGCAGTGCTGAATATTTCACAACTCAGCGTTTTCCCTGCAGAGCGCTGAGACACTGCACGTTCCTCAGCCATGAGCACAAAAGGTGACATCCACCTTCTTCCCTTACGGGAACACCCAACGCACAACTGAAAAGGATTCAGAGGCACAGTGTGAAACCCAATGCTCAGACTCCCTTAAAACAAACCAAATCAAGAAAAAGCTCTTTCAGCAAGGTCCCTAAAACACCCTCAGGTCACGAGAAAACTCTCTGCCCTCCAAAGAGCCTGAGCACCCTCTGTGAGCAGAGCTGAATGCCCACAGCCTCCTGCAGCCCCTGCTAAGGTGCCTCCCGAATTAATTCACAGCTCAGCAGGACCCACCTTCCCTTCTGGACTTAAAGTTCAACACCTGCTGACAGGTGATGTCCCCTTCCTCCCCCCAAAAACATCTCACTGTGCAGCTTTACTTGCACTCACTCTTTCAGAGAGAAGGAATAAAATAAAGCTTCTCGCATTTCCCTTCCCTGTTTTATCCCCAAATTCTCATCACGAACGACACCGAAACAAAGTGTTTACTTACTAATTGATACAAGTTTTCCCAAAAGTCCTGAGTCATAAGGCGAAATAAAGCCAGAAAAGCCCAGCTGAAGGTGTCAAAGCTCGTGTACCCGTAGTTGGGGTTCCGTCCTGCCTTCATGCACGTGTATCCCTCTGGACATTGGCTGGGGAGGGACAAGAGCCAGGTCAGGGCTCTCCACAACTGGCACAACTCTCCCAACGAACAGCATGTCTCTCCATGCCAGGTAAGGGACAAGGAGACTGAGAGGCAGGATTTCAGGATTTCAGGAAAGCCCTGTTATCTGTGTCCTAAGGAAATGAGACGCTGCAACACGCAGCTTTCACCCCAGCATGAGCCCAAAGCAGGAGCTTTGGCCAGAAATGTCTTCAGAGCTGAAGGTCGGGGTGGAAAACCAACAGCTCCCATTTCTGAGCCTCCATCCACCCTTCTCTGATGATCCTTAAGATTGGACTCAGAGGGAAATAATGCCACTGGCAACCATTGTTAGCCAGACTGGGAAAATGGCATTTACATTGCATTAATAATGCAATAATTAGATTAAGAAGCTTGAAATAACACCAGAACCAACAGAGGAAGCGACAGGGAATATTCCAAAGGTTTTGCCAGCTTTAGCCACACATCAGTGATAAGTGATTGTTAATGAAGCTCAACACTCACCCTGCATCCGAGCTGTTACCACAGAGCAAAGGGTCGGGGGCACCAGGAATCACGTAAAAATTTGCTGAAGATGAAAAAGAAGAGATTGCATTCACACACATACGGGGTTAGAGGATTTCATAGACTATAACACTATTAAAACCTTCACTTAAGAGCCCCCCAAATCCACCGCTGAGAAACTGATCAGTAAAAATATTTTTTGGACAGATTATTTAGCTAAAAGAACACATCCAAACCTCTCTAAAGGATGAACTCAACTAGGAACATCTCAACAAGGCCAGATTAAAAAAAAAAAAAAAACTGAAAAACTTTTTCACAAGGTGTTTTTACTGTGAAAACCAGACACACCGCAGCATGAGCCATGCTGGAACTCCGGGGCAGCTGCATTGAGCCAAATCAGGAGGTTTTAGGGAGCCTCACTGTAGAAATACCTACACATATTGTTGGTGTATTCCTCCCAGTCGAAGCCCCTGGAGCCATTATCCAGGAAGGTCTCGTTCACATTAATTGGCCAAATCACACACTTGTTCCTTAAATTGCCCATGAACAGCTGGAGCCCAATGAGGGCAAAGACACTGAGACAGAAAACTGTCAGGATCATCACATCTGACAGCTTCTTCACAGACTGGATGAGGGCACCCACGATGGTCTTCAAGCCTGTGGAGAAGGAAACAAGACTAGAAATCACTCCTGTAGAAGGAAAACACACTGAAAATCCAAGTTAATACAGTACCTTAGAACGACTCTACGGTGGGAAAGGCTGTGGCTATAAATAGTGTAGGTTCCTGTGTGTGCTCAGCTTTTCCAACACCAGGATGGAGGAACCAGCTCAGTGGGGAGTGAGGAAGGGTCAGAACAAACCAAAATCCCAACGTTTGTCCCTGAGAATGCCTGAGCCTGGCAGCAAGGCTGCAGAACGTGGCATCACTTCCCTCCACACATGATTTGTAAAACAAGGATCAGCTGGGGAAGTGCTGCCACAAAACCCCTGGGGGACACATTCAGCCGTGTTGGAGCTGAGCTCACTGGCACGGGCTGCCACAACTTACAGAGATCAAATACCTTTAACTCTCCACATCTTGGGTTTCTCCTGCTCAAGTAAACTGTCTCAGCACTTCCCTTCCCTTGCAGGAGCAGAATCTTCCCTTTCAGTGGTGGGTTTGGTTACAGACAGGGCAGGATTTCACCCAGAGCTTTGGTGCTCTGGGATTTACTGAGGCCACTGGGATCAGTAACAGGCTCAGGACCAAAAGTAAGCTCAGGCATAAGCCAGGAATCCTGCTGGTTTCCCACACCAGTCTGGTCCGTGAGAGGCAGAACTCGTGAGTGGGGAGAACTCAGCAGTAATTTTTAGGCGACAGGTCTGAACTAGCTAGAATTTTGGATGCAGAATTAGGCCCCTTTAACGAGCCTTTCTGGTGTGAAGCAGGACGATTCTGTGGTTTATAAATGAGCAGTGAAGGGAGGAAGGAGAAAAAAAATAATAAATCACAGCTGGATTTGGGGCCAGTCAGATCCAAGGTTCCAGCTGAGACCACGTGAACATTTTGCAATAAATCTTGGACCAGAAACCTTGGTCCCTTCCAACCTCCTCCTATGCAACCCTTGTAGACCAACAGAGGTTAGACCCGTATCAAGAATATAAAGATTCTAAAATAAATGCTTGCAGATACATTCCTTATAAAGGAATTCTATTTTGAAGTGTCATTTACTTCCATTATCCAAACTTTCCAGGGATGCCAAAGCCCTGCTCCAACGCAGAGCAGGTTTTTGCTGTTCTGGCAGACACATCACCCCCAGCACCTCTTGCCATGCTCATCCCACGGCTCTGCTCTGCACATGCACCCACGGCATCAGCGCTTGGGTTCCTGCTTTGGGTGCTGCTCTCTCACAGCTGGGTGAGGAGAAGGGGGGTTTGGAACCAGCAGGAGAGATCCCAGTCCAGGCGCGGGCTGGGAACACAGCAACAAACACAACTCCAGCGACTTCCAGCTGTGGCCATCACGCCCCTGCTCTGCGGATCCAGGTTTCCCTGGACCCTGTGGAATGCAGGTGTGACCCAGGTGTGTCCCCACACGGCATCAGGCAATTAAAATATAAGAACTCAAGTGCCAATATAGAGAATTTCTTGAGACCATCACGGTTTCATACAGTTTTTCCACCAAAGCAAAGGGATAGTTTGGTGGTTTAGCTCATAGGTGTCACAGTTTGCTCCTGTCACATAGATCCATGGAATTTTGTCCATGGCATGTCAAATTCTGGCAATATTTCCTATTTTTATCTCATCTCAAACACACTTTAATTCCAATTATTGACAGAAGATGTAGATGGCACTAGAAACACTAAAATGAGCTTCTCAGTAGCTCAGCACAGAGTTAAAATTCCCATTCCATGTGCTGAAGCAGAAGGGGAACCCCTTTAGATTTTAATATTGTGTATTCTAAAAATCACCTTTTACCTGCAAAATCATAGTGGTAAAAGATATAAAGAAAGCACTTCATGCTTTCATATTAAATAACCCAAAAGGCCAATTACTCAAATGCTTTACATTTCTCCTGCTGTCACAAAATGGAGGGGGGCAAGCTTTGTGCTGCACCCACGTGCTGCAGAAACACACCTGGACAATCCTCCCCCAGAAACAGATACAAAACCCCAAAATTTTGGCATTTCAGGTGTGTTCAGTGTCCCCAACACCCAAACAGGATCCCCTTGGCTGTGTGTGGCAAATCATCCCTTTTATTCAATCAAAATACGCAGCAAATTGTCCCTCTAATAAAAATTACATTAAAATGAGCTGAACTCAGCATGGCTCAGCCTCAACCCCTCCACTGCCATTTGAAATAAAACTCCACTGGTTTTGAATTGTATGGAGAGAATGATCCAAAACTGTTCTGCTCCCGTCCATGGGAACA
The DNA here is from genome assembly GCA_013397915.1 of Daphoenositta chrysoptera. Classification (NCBI taxonomy): domain Eukaryota; kingdom Metazoa; phylum Chordata; class Aves; order Passeriformes; genus Daphoenositta; species Daphoenositta chrysoptera. The sequence goes on from VZRO01005930.1 coordinate 54,965, forward strand.
CAAGGCATGCTGTCACACAGCCACTAACCAGCTCCTTCAAGCTGCACCATCTCCACTTTGCTACGATTAAGAAAGCAAAACACAGGCAAAACTGGTTTTAACATCGATGCTTCTCTCTGAGCAAGCCAGTTACTCTCTGGAGCAGGCTGAGAGAATCACAGTCACCCTTCAGACCCGCCCGGTGCACTGCTAACAGCAATTCCCAAAGACCTTTTGCTCTTAAATATCACCAAACACCACGGAAGGCTCAGTAGGAACATCACTCCAGCACGTTCTCACTGGGTGCAAGGAAAGCAGGTGCCACGTAAGAGCATCACCATCATCATCATCATGCACAACAGGCAGGTACAGCTGATGGGGTTGGCAGTCTGGGCTGGGACAAAAGGGACATGCCCCAAAATTCCATAGGCTGGTCCCTGGCAGCCTGGGAAAGCTGAACCACCCTCCAGTGTCAGTGAATGCATGAGGGAACAAACCACAGAAGAACTGAGATCAAAACTCATCGAGGAGTTATTTGGGGGCCTGCCTTGAAATAGGTTGAGCACCTGGAAAGCAGAATGCTGGAGATGTCTGAGTGCCTGTAAGACCTGAGCCTTGAGCTTGAGCTCAGAATTAGGGGCACTTTTGAGAGACCATGTGCAGGAAGCTTCTCTGTACAAGAATTCAGCATCAGGAAGTGTTCCAGGCCAGGCTGGACAGAGCTGTGATTAAACTGGTCTAGTGGAAGGTGTCCCTGCCCATGGCAGGAGGTGGAACAAGGTGAGCTTTAAGGTCCCTCCCAACCCAATCCAGACTGGAATTCTGTGATTCTCCATGGTGTCTCATAACAAAGGGAGGGCCACTGCTCACCCTGTGACACCCAGCTCAGTCACAAGTCCAGAAGCAGCTTTGGGAAGGGTGGTCCTGACAAGTCCAGTTCTGGGGTGGCACAGGAAACAGGCAAAAAGGTTTTGTTCTGTTGCTTTACAAACTTATTCCTAAAACAACTCCAAAACCACTGACAATGACAGGGCAAGCCCCTGAGCCAGAGACTGTTCAGCCTGAGGAGGAGCCTGACCCTGTTCATCTGGAATTAAATTTTTAAGCCTGGCTTTAGTTTCAGAGATCAGTGTGAAATGTTCATACAAATGGATGGAAAAGTATGAAGCCTGTTCATCCCACAATTTGATGGCCCAGGAGCCTTGACTTCAAACTGCTTTGTCACACAGACTGCAAATCCCATCCAAAAAATCCCAGTGCCATTTCTGAGGAATGAGCAGTGCAGGAGGAGAGGGGAAATACGGAGAGGAGACACACGCAAGCCCAGCCTTTAATGCTGAACGGTTCTCACCTGGAATTACAGAGATAGTTTTCAAAGCTCGGAGAACTCTGAAAGTTCTCAATGCTGAGACATTCCCAAGGTCCACAAACTCTGTGACATATCTGCAATGAGGGAGGTCACACACAAAAAACACCATGACAATACACACACCAAAATAAAACAACAACTACAGACAAAGCAATACATCACTCACAGGGGCCTGTACCCAACAGCTAAACACCAACCGGGGCCGCCTTACCTGGAATTACAGAAATAGTTTTCAAAGCTCTCAATACTCTGAAAGTTCGAAGAGCTGAAAGATTGCCTAGGTTTACAAACTCTGTTATATACCTGCAGAATTAAACCAGAGTTAATGGCACCGTTGGGGTCACCTTCCTTTGCATAAATCGTCTGCTTGTAGGAAACAGCTTGTGATTTAAAACGCTTCAGAATTGGCATTGAAAAGAGAGAGAGAGAGACGAAGTTGCAGAGGTAAAACACAGTTTAAGTCTCTCCTCTCCCCAGCCAGCTTGCCCAGGTACATGGCTGGATACCCATCCTCACCTAGAATCATGGAATGTCCTGAGCTGGAAGAGACCCACAGGATTATCCAGTCCCACCCCTGGCCCTGCACAGACACCCCAAAACCCCCACCCAGTCCATCCCTGGCAGCGCTGTCCCAACACTCCTGGAGCTCTGGCAGCCTCGGGGCCGTGCCCATTCCCTGGGGAGCCTGGGCAGTGCCAGCACCCTCTGGGGGAAGAACCTTTCCCTGATATCCAACCTAACCCTGCCCTGGCACAGCTCCAGCTGTTCCCTCATGTCCTGCCACTGTCCCAGGGAGCAGAGATCGGAGCTGCCCCTCGGGATGAAGCTGCAGCCCCCAAGGAGTCTCTGGAGTCTCTTCTCCCAGAGAAGAACAGACCCAGTGCCCTCAGCCACTCTTCCAGCCCTTCCCCATCCCCTTGTCCCTGCTTGTCCAAACTCTCCAACAGCTTTAGATGTTTTCATATTGTGGTGCCCCAAACTTCACAGTCCTACAGAGAACGTGAAACCTCGCCATCTCTACAGAAGAAGGCAATTGTAAAAGTGCCAAATATTTGAGGAGACTTGGTGACATCACCCTGAGCAACCTGGTCTAGTGGAAGTGTCTCTGCCCATGGCAGGGGGTGGAACTGGATGAGCTTTAAGGTCCCTCCCAATCCAAAGCATTCCATGATTCCATGAGTGTACAATCACCTCAGATCAGGGGTTTCAGGTATATTGGCTTCACTTCATGTTTTTAAGAAAACATAATCATCTTCTGCTTTGATTAACATCCTTCAATTTAATTAGCATCCTTCATTTTAATTAGCATCCTCCACTTTTAATCCTTTATGCTTCAATGCCTGTTTGTGAGCCACAGGAAGGTTTGATTCTTCCCTTTCCACAAGTGGATAAACCCAAGATACACAGGGGAGAAGAGCTTAGTGCAAAGTAACAGGGTTAAATTTTACCCCAGATCAGAGAATATTACCTCTGTGCGGCGTGGGGAGAAACTTGGCATGAAAAAGCAAAGAAATGCTCAATATTCAAGATTTTTCCTGGTGCTGAAAGGCCTCAAGGGCTTCAAAAAACCTAGACCCTCTTAGTGGGGTTTAAATAATGCCCTTGACACAAAAAGGATTGCACCAGAGCCTACAGCAAAGCCTGGCCTCTGGAAAGGAGAGGGTTAGGGAGACCAGTAAGGGATTTAGGAGATTCCTTGCAGACCAATGCCCTGGGCCCTTTAAAGCTGGCGGGATGATATTTGATAATTTCTGGAGAAATAAAGGAATTGCCAATTCCCAGAACAGATTTGGTTTGTGTGCACCCACACTAGGTGTTCACAGCAGATCCCCAACTGCTCTGAAGTCAAAGTGAAGTGCTGGGGAGCTGCTGGTTATTGGCTTTTCATGGACAATGTTCAACTCCGTGCATATAATTTAAGTAAACAACTAAAAGGTAAGTAGAAAAAAGAGCAAAAACTCAGGGAACTCAACAAACTCGGGTGCAGAATCCAGCGAAATATGATTAAAGCATTTTACTTCAAGTGCTCTGAACACTTGGACATCCAGCTCCTGAGCCTTCCTCTGTGATCCCTGTTCCATCAGACACTGGTGAATATGGGAGCCCAACCATGCCACATGCAATACACCAAAAGTAAGTGCAAAAGGGCAAAAATAAGTGTAAAAGAGCAAAAATAAGTGTAAAAGGGCAAAAATAAGTGTAAAAGGGCAACTCGGAGTGACAAAGACCTGGTTTCCATCAGCAGGACTAAACCTAAGCCAGGATCAACTCAGGGCAATACGGAAAAACCCAGGAATTTAGGGTGAATCTCCTGATGTGACTCAGACGTGCCCATGATCCTCAATATCAGCCCAATCCAGCACAAGAGAAAAGAACGAGGAAGGAAAATCAAGTGTCTCCTTTCTGACACTGCAGCTTCCTGGGAAATGGGTTAATAACCACTGCTTCTTAACAGGTTATTAATGGGTTATTAATGGGTTAATCACAGTCCAGCCTCCAGTCACAGCCCAAGAGGGAAGGAAAGGTAGAGACTGGAATTGAAAGATATTTGGTTCCTATGCTGATCTGCCCCTCGGAAAAAACCACCTAAAATCAAGACAGAAACCTCGCGGGGGTTCATTTAAGCTTTTTTGATTTCCTCCCAAACCCACCCTCTTGCTAAGGCCCTGTCCCCTCCCAGTCCTGGATTCCCTGGAATTACAGGACTTACGCCATCATGATCACGCTGAAATCCAGCCAGTTCCACGGATCCCTCAGGAAGGTGAACCCATCTATACAGAAACCTCTTGCAATGATTTTCACGAGTGATTCAAACGTATAAATCCCGGTGAATGTGTACCTGTCACAAGGAAACGTCCTTTTAGCGGTGAAAAAAAAGTGAATTACGGAGATTTTTGTTTAAATAAACAGCTCTGAAAGACAACAGGTTCATGCAAAAAAATTACAGGGAGGAACAGGGTCCTCAAGGGAACAAACTCAGCTTTCTGGGGGATTCTCACAAACAAAAGATTTGGTACTTCAAGGCAACAATTGTACTTACTCCACATTCTTTGACCATTCGGGCGGGTTACTAAAAGTCATGAATACACAGTTGGTCAAAATAGTGCACATAATGATCATGCTAAATACTGTGGGACAAAGTCAAGGAGCAAAGGGACACACGTGACTCTTTACATTCCCCAAAGGTCCCCAAAGATCACTGACTGCAGGAAAACTCAACCATTTCCAGGCTATTTTCTGTGGCTACAAATAAGGGCTGAGATGCTTCCACCAGTCATGGGAAATAACACTATTTATATATTTATATATTTATGTATTTATATATTTATATGTTTATATATTTATAGATGTATATATTTATATATTTATATGTTTATTTATATATTTGTGTATCTGTATATTTATATTTTATGTATTCATATATTTATATATTCATATGTACATATATTTATATGTTCATATATATGTACATATTTTTAATATTCTGCATTAAATACATCTATATGCTATATAAACTAAGAATACATATAAATATATGTATTATATACAATATTTATATACTATATATTTTCAATATACTGTATTATATATACTATTTATATACTACGTACCCCATTATATACTATATAACACATAAATAGCTACATAAATAGCATTCTATGTCACCATTCACTAAGTTTTATATTTCATATAAATTTAATATACTTTTAAAATTAGTTTTATATAAATCAATGATACATTTCCTGGTGTGTCTCAGCAATTCAGTTCAGAGGCCTAAATGAAAATGTGTCCCCAGCTATTCAGTGACATCAAAATATCCTGTCTGCTATTAGAGCTCGTGGGAAAGCAGAGCTGAAATCCACAGACACCAGGATTTAGCCTGGAGAAAATCACAGGAATCTTTCCAAACATCTCTGCTCCCTCTGTGTGTTCGGGACCTGGTGCTGTAACTGACTGGTCTGGGGAGCAGCACAGATTCCAAATTAGAAGTTTGAGCGTATTTTAACTACTGAGTTACCAGCCGAGTGGTGAAATCCAGCTGATTGACTTCCACAATTGTTGCAGAGATTCAAACAGACCTTGGATGAAGACCCGAGGGCCTTCAGCAGCAGCTCGGGCTCAGCCTGACAGACCTGCATCCCTCAGCTGCATCCCAGCACTTCTAGGGGGAGCAAAGGCCACGAGAAACAACACCAGGCCAGAGAAAATATTCCCAAGACAACTTTGAAAAGATGGAAAAGCTTTTCCTCCATCTGAGGTACAGGAAGGGAGATCATAGAAGCCTCTAAACCACGTGAATGTGTTTCCATTTTAGAGGCATTCTCTAAAAATAAATAAATAAACAGGGCGAAGCAGCTCAGTCAACAAAATACATTATTTTTGTCCTAATGACACCGTCAGATGATGCTTCCAAAGCTCCCTGAACCCTGCAATGGGACATTTTGGAAGAGCTTTGCCATTAGAAGGATCTTTTAGAGATGCCAAAAGAGCGAGAAATTAGTCAGTATCTAATTACAGACAAGGTGGCTGTGGCTTGTTCTCCAGATAATAATTCTATTTATTTCTAGATAATACTTTAGTATTTATTTCATTTTATTTTAATTCAATTTAACCATTTCAGTAGCTCTTAAGGCCCAGCTCTCCCTCACATGAAGCACAACCTTAAGTCCTATCTGTTCCAAAACTCATCCATGTGTGTGCACTGAGGGAAGAACAGGGAAAATAAAGAAGTTCCCTTCACTGGATGTGGCTAAAGAACTGCTTTTTCAGCCAGTAAAACCAGGATTTTGTGCATGTTCTGAGGCCAACCCACAGCTCCAGGGGCAGGACTGGCATTCATTCATGTGAACTGAGCAAAAGACAACTGGTAAGAGATTTTCAATTAATACACAAAGGTAACTCAGTAATAAAAAGGATATGAATGTATCAAAATTTTAATAGCTATTCTTCTAAACAGATTAAAAGGACTTAAAATGTACAAGGCAGGTGTGGCACTAAATCGGAAGAGTGTTTTCCCTCTGTTTAGTACTACAAAGGTCTGCAGAGAAAAAAAGAGAGAGAGAGAGAGTTAATGCAGGAAAATCAAAGCAGGAATTGTACAAAACAGACAAACAACTTCCAGGGTAAAAACCAGCATTTTCTGCCTGATGGAAGCTCTCATTAGGGTACAACACACCCGTACATCGTGGGCATCACCCACCAGGACTCCGTGGATGACCCTACTCCAAACATCCATTTCACAGACGGGGCAGAAGCCAAACCTCCCTCCCACTCCCCACTTTCCTCTTCCACAGCACCGGGGTCCAAAGTGCCTCGGGACCAGACCTGAGGAGCAGCTCTGGCAGCTGAGCCCACGCCACGACCCAGAGCAGCCCCAATTCCCGTGCCTCCTTCCCAAATAACCACAACAAATCCCGCTGCTGCAAAGACCTCACCTGGACAGAGAGAGTGAGAGGCTGAGCCAGAGTCTGAGACTGAGGCACACAGCAAGGACATGTGGTGGCAGAGTCCCCCAGGCCAGCAGACACAGGTCACCCGCCACCCCCAGCGCCCACCCTGTGCTGCACCGACCCTCACTCTGCACAGCCCTGGCTCCCACTGCTTTCCTTGACAGAGATCTTTGCCATGTGAGGTTCATTTCTTTGCTATGGAAGATGGAATGATCCATGTGAAGGTGGGGCAGAGTCCTGCTGGTCCATCCCCCTGCAGGGAACACGCAGAGCTCCAGCAGCATCGCGGGCAAACTGGGGCTGTGGGTGCCTCACACCAGCCCGGCCAAAGCACTCACCATCCGACTTGGAGGGGAAAAAGCAATCTGTGTGCACTGAGAGGCCAGAGCCCTTTCCCTGGCACCATTTATCCCCTTTTTATCCTCTCCAGGATGGCCCCAGAGCGCAGCCGGACTCACTCCCGTCTCCAGCCCCCGGCTGGCACAGCCCCGAGCTCACAGAGCCCAACCCAAGGGAATCCACGAGGGCTCTCTGCCAACACAGGCTTCCCCAGGAGACTCACTCTTAGGAAATTTGTCATTTCCATCCTCGTCAATGAAACAACGCATTTGTGCTCGTTTGGCTAAATTAGACCATTGAGCAGTAAATTATTTGCAAAGGAAATCAAAATCAGATTGTGGTTCAGCACCGAGAGAGGAAGGTTCATTAGGAGAACCACTAATGCATCCCCACCAAAAGCACTTTAAAGACAACCCTGGACAGCTCTTAAATTGCAGCATCAAGAATTAATGACCAGATCACCTTGGCACGGAACAACCTTCTAAAAGGCCCAAAGTTTTGCAAAACTGCCATCACAGAGTGCTCAAGGGACACCCAATTCCAGGAATCAGCTCTCCCCTCTTCCCCAACACCACAAACTTTCCAGGACTTGCATCCCCTTCCTTTTAAAATCTCTTTTTGCTCTGGAGCAAGACACTCATCCCACCAGGATTCTCACAGGCTCCCAGCTCAACATGGATCTCTCAACTCTCCCACACCTTTTGAGCGATGAAACCTCCAACAGGACTCTGCAAACATCAACTCCACCTTCCCCTTGCTCTCTTAGTCCCTCACCTGTTATGTGCCTGTACCTAAGGCAGTTCCTTGTTTTCAATCTGTGCTCTGCCCAGATTTCTCCTTTTAGACCACAAAACTTGTTGAATTATTCCTGCCTGTAAAGCCCACCATCCCTGGGCCTTTCTGCACAACCCTCACACCAATAAGGTGTCGTAATTCCAGTCTGCTCATCGATTTCCGCAGTTCTGAGATCCACCGTTCCCCTGTGTATCCTACAAAATCCTGAGTAAATCTCCCCTTGGTCTCACCAATAGAAAGAAAAGCCCAAAAGCCAAGAAGTGTTTGGCAATTTAAACCCTCTCTTCGTTTTCCCTTCTGCTGCTGACATATTAAAACTCCATTTCAAAATGGCTGCAAGCTCTTAAAACATTTTCTGGATCTGGGCCAAGAACATCCTTAAGAGCTTTTAAGATGTGCTGAAGCAAAGCTCAAAACTCAGAGGAAGGTGATACCTGGAAAAAGGCATTTTGCAGTCAGTTTAAGAGATGCTTGTGTCAGGTTGGACTTCCCAAAGTCTCTGTTTGTTGTTAGAGCTGTGAAAAAACTCCACCCGCTTTAGTTTCCTTCAAGTCATCAGCAACCACCAAAACCTTGGAAATTGGTCTCATAAAAAGAAGGAAGATAAAATTCTCAGTATCCCAAAAGACAAATTCTCTAAATCAACCTGCAAAATGATGACTGCACTTGAGAGCACAACAGAACCGACAAAGGGATGGCAAGAATCATTCCAGCTCCAGGAAGATTTAAAACATTCCTGCTTCCTGCAGGTTTTCCACTGAGCACTTCTGTAATGGCTGAGGAGTGAGGGGGAGTGGGCAGGAGATTTCAGAAGAAAACAGCTTTAGGAACAGCCTCAGCACATATGGAAGCGATGATTGCCTGGTGACACCCTGAGCGAGGCACTGGAGCTGCTGGGAAATGAATTTGCAGGAAACTCGGGCATCCTGTGGACTGAGGAATTATAGACACCATCACTCCTGAGAGCAGCCCTGGGGAGAAGGAATTTAGGAGCTGGACATGCCCCAGGAACCCCCCGAGCCTGGGCTGAGTCCCCAGTGTGGGCAGCAGGGGAGGAGGGTGCTTGGAGCAACCTGGGATAGTGGAAGATGACCCTGCCATGGCAGGGGTGGAACAAGAGGGGTTTTAAGGTTCCTTCCAACCAAAACCATTCTGTGATCCTGCAGTATACAGAATTAAACACCAATGCAAAATAATTTTCAAGTCTGTTCTGGCTCAGAGAGTCACACTTTCTAATACAGAAACACCACTATTTAAAATCCATTTTCCCATTTCCCTTAAAAGGGGATGTATTTATTCTTTCTTAGTAATTTATTCTTCACCACTGAAGAGCTTGTGGGGGAAAAAAGTCTCAGCCATGTTTTGCTTTTGCCTTAACCTCTTGTTTTACATCCAACAGTAGAAAAATCCATATTTTTTTGGATTTATCAAATAAAACACTCCTGAAAGATATATTTAAAAAGAATAGGCAGTTCAACATGGAATATTAAGCAACTGATCCTGATTTTTAAATTTTAATGGCCTCACAATTTGCCTGTGCAAGGAAATCCACTCTGCCTCTGGGCCAGAAATGATTCCCCACCCTTCCCCCCATCACGGGTGGGCTGCAGTTATTTAGGGGATGGGAGCAGAGATTCCCTCTCCTCCCAGACCATGGACCAGGAACTGGGCACTCCCTGATCCCAGCTCTGCACGCCTGGATCCACAGCAGCAGCAGCCACACACAGCCAGCAGCTCCAGCACACTCTGCCTTCCCTCCAGCACCTGGAGAGGCCTGGAGACAACGACTGCCAGGGAATCCAATCTCCTTTCTTCCCTATTTTCCTTTCACACTCCCTTTTCCTGCTCCTTTGAAGCCAACTGGAGTGATAGAGTGGAAGAAAAACCACCATTAAGCACTCAAGACCGCGAAAAGGCAACGAGACTCTAGAAAAAAAGAATAAAAAGCTGATTTTTGAGATGGTTCTGACTCTTTCCTCTGCTTCGGTGACTTCACCGAAATGCAAGCCCATGAATGGTGTCGTGACCTTGCAGAGTCACCACCTCTCCCTGCAGACATCACAGGCGAAGGCTCCTCAGGCACATTCCAGAGCCAGACGTGCCTCCCGCAGCTGGTCCCTCACATCCCTGTGATTTTCCTGGGCCAAGGTGACATTCCGGACCCAGAGGGCCCGTTTCCAAACCTGGCATGTGACTTGACAAAGCTGCAAGTCACTCCCTTGGCACAAAGGCTCTGGAGAGATCCTCAGGTGCCTCTCTGGCAGCCGTAGGTGACCTCGGCCAGCCCAGCCCAGCCCCAGCCCTCACGGCTGTGGGGACAGTCTTCCTTTTTCCACTGGAAGCCATCCACCTAAACTCATCCAAAATCAACTCACAGAACATCCAGGGGCCTTCTGCTGCCTCCTAAGTGGAGCCTCTGCAGAAGCACGAGCACCTTCACCTCGCTCTGCGGTGAGGATGAGATTCCCACCGAGGGAGAGGGAAGGTGCTTGAGGAGAACGGCCACAGCCCAGCCAACATCATGTCCAGCAGGAAAGAACAGGGTGAGGAGTTGTTCAGTAGGAGGGATGGGCTGGGCCACAAATGGATCAGAAGGGAAGAGAGGTGTAGAAGATGGAAAAACATTAAGGAATGGAAATCCTGAGAAGGTTGTAGGAATGGAAGACAGTCCTGATGTCCTGTTTAAACACTGAAGGAGGTAAGGCCCTGAGGCTGCTCTGTTCCCACTGCTGGGGCTGCTCACACAGTGTCTCCTTTTGGGGGAAATGGGGATTTTCCTGAATTTTGTTTGCACATCTGAACAAGGAAGTTTGTGTACCTGCCTTATGGATATTTTAATTGAAATGTTTTGGGTTTCCGTAATAAAAATGGGCAAGTATTGCTCCTACCTTGTGCTTCAGGCCAGGAACTGAAGGGTACTACAAGTTGTAACACAAGGAATCATAAAAAAATTCTTTCTGGTCCTCACACAGCAACAAAAAGGAGCTAAAGTAACTCCCAAACCTGCTACCTGTGAGGAGAGGGATTCCAGATTCTCCTCAGAGTCATGACTTACCCCTCACTTCAAGACATTGAGGGGTTAGAATGTGTCCGGAGCTGGGAACCTGGAGCACAAGGAGTGGCTGAGGGAGCTGGGAGGGCTCAGCCTGGAGAAAAGGAGGCTCCGGGGGAACCTCAAGCTGTGCCAGGGGAGGCTCAGGTGGGACATCAGGAGGAATTTCTTCATGGAAAGGGTGGTCAGGCCTTGGAAGCGGCTGCCCAGGGCAGTGGTGGAGTCCCCATACCTGGAGGTGTCACTCAGTGCTGAGAGCTGGGTGACAAGGTGGGGATCAGGCACAGGTTGAACTCGATCCTGGAGGTCTTTTCCAACCTCAAGGATTCTGGGATTCTGGAATTCTGCGACTCACATTTTGCAAAATGAAACTGAGCAGGGAAAAGAGCAGCACCTTGGACAAAACCATTGCTGGGCTATGGACCCAGGACTTGTGGCTCCCTGTGCCATGGTTCTGTTTCCAGGTCACACTGTTTCTCCTTTAAATATCAGTTTACAGGTGCTGGGAGGTTCAGCTGCTCTGTTAAAATGCAGTTTCAGTTTCCTTAGACAAACCAAGATCACCGTGTCCTCCTGCAGGGAAAAGCAACCGGCTGATTCGTCCCTGTGCATGCTGCAAAAGCAAAGACCTGTGATGCAAAGCCTTCTGGAGAGGGGAGAAAAAAATCTTGGAAAACTTCCCATGATTCAAGCAGATTCGCAATTCCTGATGATTCAGAGAAGGGCCTTTTTTAATGGCCTTAAAAAAATTCTTTGTGGAAAGTCACTGAGTGTTGGAGGCAGCAAGGAGCACCTAAGGCATCGCCACACCGAAACGGACACGACGGGAAGAGAGCAGAAAATGCAGAGTTTGTGGGAAGAGCCAGGTCCTGCTCGAGCACCTACGAGATCAGCAGGGCTGGGTGGCTTTGCCTCCCATCTCCAGAACCTTCCCTCCACCAGGGACTCCGCAAGGAATGCATGGCGCTTCCAGAGATGTGACAGATGCCTTCAGAGAGGGGAACGGAGCTTATTTTTTCCTCTAAAAATGAAAGGTTTATTAATAGCGTTGTGTTGGGAGGCAAATATGGAGAAGGATGAAGCGGGAGGGGTAATGGGGTTCCCTCTGCCTCCTGTTTGTGGTGGAAGGTTGAGAACCATGGAGCTCCTGCCCACTGCCCCTTGAGCAATGCTCACCTGCTTTAGGTGGAAAAAACATCAACCAGCCCCATTCTCCCACAGACACCACCCCTCAAACAGCACGGACACAAAGAGGCTGCAAAACTCTCCCGATGGGATCACAGTGACATTTCCTTACACCTCTGTGATGGGTGCAAGGGGTCAAGAGACCTTGGGAGGCTGGGCAGGCCCTGGCACAGGGTGCCCAGAGCAGCTGGGGCTGCCCCTGGATCCCTGGCAGTGCCCAAGGCCAGGCGGGACGGGGCTTGGAGCACCCTGGGATGGTGGAAGGTGTCCCTGCCCATGGCACTGGATGATCTTTAAGGTCCCTCCCAACCCAAACCATCCTGTGATTCCATGACCTGCTCTCACCAAAACCAGACTGGTTTAATAAAAAGAAAATATTTGTCTAATAAATAAAAAGTATGCCTGAGGATAACTAAGCTGCCTTCTTCCCACAGCAGCTCCTGATAATGCATGTCCTGAAGGATCACCTCAGCTGGGCACCATGATGCAGCACACCCAGATCCCCAAATTTCACAGCCCTGCTCTGTGCCTGCACTCAGCACTCTTGACACAAGAAACAACCATTAAATTAATCAGTGTAAACGCAGTAGAGTCAGTTACACTCATCATTCCCCAAATTCAGCTGATTTCATGTGAATGATGCCAGCCACAGTCACTTCTGAGCATGGCACAAGTGTCTGTCCAACAAAAACTCATCAAACATTGGGCACCCATGACACACACCTGAGATCTGAACAGCCACATCACAGCTCCTGTCACCCACACAGCTCAATCTGCAGCTCCCCCAGTGAGCTGAGCCTCAGCTGAGATGGTGACTGTCTCAGCTGTCTCAATTAAACTTGTACCAAAGACAGCAATGAAATTAAACAGTAGAGAACCTCAGTTTTAGCCTTCTAAAAAATCAGTGACCATGCTCCTCATTCCATCACCGGTGGATCCCTCCCCTTCACCCCCAGCAGAGTTTGCCAACTCACCACTCCCCTCACGACACCATTTCTTCAAACACCTCAGCACCCATAAATGCCTCCTGCCACATCACCTCAGTTCCAGACAAATCAAAATTAAGATTAAAGTGAGTTAATTAATCTCCTTTTTTGCCATGATTCTGTGTCCCAGTGCTTCACAGCCATCAGCTTCAGACTGAATTCCATGGAAGTGATGAAATACACACTGAAACCCTTACTGTTACCCCGCAATTAAATTTTTCTTATTGCCCTGATAGTTTAAATTGGCACATTAGCACAATTTGAACTATTTTTAGTTTCCAGGGCTTGTAACTCCATCCTTTAAGACTGATCATATAATCTCTATTAAACTTCACAGCAAAACACATAAGAAAGCAAACCAACCAAACCAGCCCCATCCAAGACTCCCTTTCTTCATCTTCCATTTAAACCATACCCAAACCTGAAATTTCCCAAGGAAAAGGCGCTTTAGCAATTCCTTTCTCGCAGACTCACTTTCTGGGTCATATAATAAGGGTCAAAGTCCTCCAGTGGCACAGCAACCAGCCCTTTAGGGATGTCCCCGTAGATGAAAGGCAAATTCTTCCCCGCCTCAAGGTCACTGTTTGGTTTTGGTTTGCTGTCTTCATCGTCATCCCGGTGGCTGCTGTCCTGCTTGGAGCGCTGCTTCTTCTTCAGCTCGGCGATGTGTTTCTCGATGTTGGCCAGAGACTCCGGAGTGAAGGGTTTAAAACTCTCGGGGCCTGGTGGTGCGAGCAGCCGCGCTGCCATCTTTTCATCCTGCAGCAGCTTCTTTAGCGGTGTTGCAGCCCGGGCAGGTCAGCTCTGCGGGGAGCAAACACAGGCACGGGGTCACAACCACGCGGACAGAGCACTGCAGAGACACAGGTAAAGCCCCCAGCTCTTCAGACCCCCAGGGAATGAGGAATGCACCCGAAAACAAGCTCCAGGCACGTGCACGCCGAGGCTGGGCATGGCTGAAGCCAGCTGCCACTTGAACGAGTTCTGTGGCACCAGCAGGAAGGAGATTGTTGGATCTCCCCCGGCCCCACTGGTGGCCACCCTGACTCGGGCCCTCCTGAACACAAACTACTCCATAAAAAACATTCTGAAAAGCAGCTTCATCCTCAAAGCCACTATTTTCCTGCAAGAACAATTTGACCGGCCACTGCTGTCAGCCAAACTGATTTTTAGACAGAATTCCAAGGCAGATCATGTTGGACCAGGTGTTCAGCCTGGTCCAGATAGGGTTGGGAAGGAGCACATTCCTCACTCTGCTAACAAGGTGTTTAGCAAAGCACTCCCTGGTACATGCAGGAGTAACTTGGGGCTGGGTTTATGACAGCGTGAGCTGAGTATGCTGAGCATTCCCAAAAAATGCTCCGTGGTGCCCTATCAGGTGTTACTGCAGCTATGAGAAGCTCCCTGAATGACTTCAGCACTGGAACAAGTGTCCAAGGAGAATTCCCGACGCTCTTTTGGTAGGACCAAGCCCTCACCGGGCTCACCTGCCTCTTCTGCTCCAGAGGACACCACAGCTCTGCAACGGGAACCCAAATCTCACCCTTTCATTTTACAGATATAGAATTATATAAAGAAATTCCTCCCTGTGAGGGTGGGCAGGCCCTGGCACAGGGTGCCCAGAGCAGCTGGGGCTGCCCCTGGATCCCTGGCAGTGTCCAAGGCCAGGCTGGACGGGGCTTGGAGCAACCTGGGACAGTGGAAGGTGTCCCTGCCCATGGCAGGGGGTGGAACTGGACAATCTTTAAGGTCCCTCCCAACCCAAACCATTCCATGATTCTATCAATTATCAGGGTTTCTATTTATATGATGCCATAAAAATGAAAAAAAAATTAAAAATACTTCCGTCAAGCACAACAGCAATTTCTGAAAGTTAAATTTCTCTGATATTTGGGTTAGACACAGGGTCTTGTTTGCATCAGATGCAACACAAATGCCAAAAGAAAAGGGAGGGGTGCAGGGCACAGGTGAGGACAAGCTCCCGGAGCCTCCATCCTCCCAGGAGCCCAGACCCCTGGCAGGGTTTGCCCCAGCCCTCCGTGGAGCCCCCGGCGCTCCTCCACCCACTGCCATGACAAGCAGAGCTGTGAGGAAGTTGGTTCCCCCGAATCCAGCCGCCCACAAACGCTCTGCAGCTCTGCTCCTCGTGCCAGCCTCTCGCTCCAGAACCAGCAGCAGGAATTCGCTGCATTTCTGAGCTGCTGGTACCTCGTCAGGCTGTTCTCACTCCGGGAGGAGGCCAAGGGAGGAGAGGGATGACAGAAACCCTGCACTGATGCAACAGCACTGCAGTGCTGCAGGCTGGAAGAGAACCCAGCCCCGACACGGTGCTCGGGGAGGGACCCAAACACCAAACCCGAGAGGAAAGGCATAAAAACCGTGAGGATATGGCACAGAATGAATCTCAAAGCTACACGGGAAAAAGTCCCTCGAGCAAGGAGGAAGATAACCAGGAAGGTCAGATCTTTTAAGGCAACGCAAACACAGCATCCAAATAAATATTAAAGATCTGAATGACTTTCAGATTCCTTGGATACTATGACATAGGGCGGAATTGTTAAAATTCAGCTGTTTCAGCACGAGGTCAGGCACCCACAGCCTGCCCAGGCCGTGAGGGTTGTGCTGTATTCACGTGGGAGGAGTTCAGGGAAGCCGGAGCCACCACCGGAACGGAGAACCACAACTCTCTGGAGTGCAGTGGGCTTCAGGAATCAACCCTGAATAAATAACTCAGTCCTGGGTAAGAACTCCTGGAGATCCCAGCCTTCAACACGGCGTTTCCAGAGCCGGAACACCCAGTGCAAAGTATTCTGAGGGATCTCAGGTTATCCCTTGCAACTGCCGTGCCACAGCCTTTTACACCCTCTGACCCACACCTAAACCTGAGGCTGCACCACACACGTAGGGCTTAGATGCTGTTTCCAGCTCAGGTTTTATCTGGAGATCCAAAAAACCTGGAGTGCAGATCTCCCTCCTTATGTAATTCCAGAGCGCAGCAGGGCTAGGATTCTCTTCCTATAAACCTGACTGGGTATTTCTAGAGTAATAATAGTAAAGACTCAAAAGAGATGGCAAGAAGGGGAGAGAAGAGCCAGTATCTTGGTCACATTATCTCTGAGACATCACCAAATGGCCTGCTGATATTAAGGAAAATTAATTTATTCTATTCTTGCAGCATTTGCATGCATTTAATTACCAAATTTCCCACATACTGTGAAACTATAGAGCAGCATTGGGGATGTGGTCTAATTGAATGGCACAGATAAATATGTAAGGCCTGAATTTAGAAACCAAAGTAGCTCAGGGACACAGCATAAAAAAGGGAAAAAATGAAGGCATGAAGGAATTTGTGCACAATTACACAACCCACAACCGGAGGCACCAACTCAGCTGACTGGCCATTTAAAGGAAAAAACAAAACCAAACCCAACAAACCAACACCATTCCCCAAATGTGGCTCACAGCTGCACGTGGCAGCAGTTTCTCCATGTTTTGGCATTTTGGAATTACATACAGGGCTGTTTCTTGTGTACTATCAACACATAACAGGGACCTGAGGGTCTCACTCCTTGGGATGTTCTTGCCTGTCCAGACTTGGTTTGTTTTCCCAATAAACTACCCCACGTTAAGGTAATGGACAGAAGAAGCTGTGTGGCTCAACCTCATCTTCCTCAAGGGAGACACTTCCACAGCTGGGCTGGGCTGGGCTGGGCTGGCACTGCCTGGCAAAGCTTCTGGAAGCTAAAAACCTTGTAAATGTTCTTTTCCAACCAGGAATGGTCCTGCTGGGATATCAGGAATTGATATGGATATATGCTAGGATTTATTTTGGCCCTTCCCACATCAGGTTTTTCAACCTCTAACAAGAGGAACATTCTGAAATTTGTGACACAGACTCGGAGTCCAGGTGAATTAGGGAAGAGGGTGTGTGGGTTATCCATGGGAAACTGCACTGGGAACAACACCACGCTGCCAGGATCAGCAGTGACAGACTCAGCATCCAGGGGAACTGCAGAAAAGGGGGATTGGGTCAGGGATCCCTGTGTGCCTGCACTAGGAATGACACTGCACTGCTGCTCCCAGCTGCTGCCAGGGAGCCAGGAATTCATCCTGGGAACCTGGATTTGGGAGCACACAACACACACATTGTTCAAATGCCAAAGATTTCCACCAGAAACTGCTGCACTGAGGTGCCCAGTTGCTAGGACTTAATTATTTTTTCTAAATGTTCCCAGCAGTCCATTTACTGGTACATTATGAAATATTCCAATAAATTATTCAAGCTGATCGTCAAAATAAATTAAAAAACACTTTTGAGGCAATTTCCTTGCTTTAATACATTTCTTCCTTTATTAATTACCAAGATTCAGACATTCACAGTGTGCCTTTGAGAGAGAGACCTTCTGTGTAAATTTTTATATAACCCACATGGACACACGTGGCTCTTGATTCCAACGTGAGGGTTGAGGCAGGAAGGCAAACACGGCATAGATGAAAAGCTTCCTGAAACCCTGCTGCAGGAGAGCCTGAAAAGCTTCAAGCAAACCCAAAATACCCACCCATGGGGAAATCCACGGCTGGAAGTGGCCTTCAGTCTCCAATCCCCCTCTGCAGTGAATCCCGTGTCTAGAACAGGCCAATTTTATCAATGAAAAGGGTCAGCAATGTGACCAGAGGCAGCAAAGGAGGGACCCTTCCTTGACGAAAGCTCTCTTTGCACATTTGATGCTATAAAGTGGAAGAAAAATGAAACATTTCCATTCCCAAGCAGCATTTATTGCTTGGTGCTGGGTGTTTCCCCACCCTAATAAAACCTTGTGGAAGTTCCTGGGTGCTTGGCACAACATGAAGCTCTAGGGCAGATTTGGGACAGGGCAGGGAAGTGCTCATGGTCTTGGAAGAGCCATGGAAGAGCTGAACTTGGACAGACACACCTCTGAAGGTAAAACAATGAAGAGAAATGTACAGAGGAAAGAGAAGAAGCAAGCAACAGCAACAGAAAAATATTAGAATCATGGAATGGTTGAATGGTTTGGGTTTGAAGGGACCTTAAAGCTGATTCTGTTCAGGGACACCTTCCACCATCCCAGGCTGCTCCAAGCCCTGTCCAGCCTGGCCTTGAAGACTTGACCACACAGAAAACATATCATTATTTAAAAACACTTAAATAAAAACCAACTAAGACCGATTCCTGCAGGGTCCTCACTCCCTCCCAGTAGCTGTGTGGCTTCAGTAACATCCCTCAGTAAGTTACAAGAATCAGAACTAGTTAATCCCAGTTAATTAATTAATCCCCAGTTCCCTATGCTGTCATTACTCAAGGCCGACTCGTGTTTATCTCCAACACTTGGAGGTTCACCAACTAAACAACCTGACGTGCTTCAACTTCCCCGTTTTACATTCAAACTCCTGAACAAGGGACTGTTCAAAATAGCTTTTGTGCAAGAGTTCAGCCACTAACCCAAATTTAATTCCTTGTTCGGTTCATTCAGCCCATCCATGACCCATAAAACAGGAGTCAGGGAATGGTTATTTTACACCATAATTTTGGGGGAATTAATTTCTTGTTGTGGAGTACTCAGATGGTTTGAGTACAAAAGGGACAAATATGAAAGGGGGGAGAATAAATAACTCCCTTCTAGTGCGCTGTTAAAACATGGCTCTTGGAATTTCTGCCATGTGCTGGAACACAACCCAGGTTTCTGTTTTCTTCCCTCCTAATCACCCCCCGAGTGTCTGCTCAAACATCTCCCTCTAATGTCACTTACTCCTGGCTGTCCTGACATCACCGTCCTGCGATTGACCTCACTCAAAAGACAAGAGAAAGTTCATCTCCCACTGGAAACACCACTGGAATGGCCACATTTGTCATTCAACCCCGTGTTTCCAGAGCATTTTCCCACCTGGGTGACAGAGATCTCAGGCTGAGGAGCAGCTGAGAGGGCTCAGCCTGGAGAAGGGGAGGCTCAGGGGGGACTTTCTCCTCAACTCACTGCTGCCTTCTCCAGCAACGAAGGGTTCATTTCCACAACTTTAAGACCACCTGCATAGTTATTCCTGTAACTTTAATACCACTACCTGGACAGTTCAGCAGGTGTTACACAGTATTCAACAAACATTCCTCCCCAAATCAGCTCTCAGCAGGCTTCATTATAAACTCCTCACACTGTCCTGCTGGGGCAGAAGTACAAGAAGCATGGAATGGGGCTTTTAGAGGGTAGTGAGATCTCTGAATTTCAAAATGGCTCTGTTCAGAAAGGAGCAAAGTCCCAGCTGCTCTTTCTCCTCAAAATCTCCCATCTGCTGGAGTGCCCCCTTAGGCAGGAATAACAGTTCTAGGACAAGGCCGAGGGAAGGGAAGGCAGAAGTTGCTCTAACTTTGGAACAGCATTTCAAGACAGAACCAATGAGGTTGGAAAAGCCCTCCAAGTTCATCGGGTCCAATCTGTGACCAATCCCCACCTCGTCACCCAGCCCAGAGCACTGAGTGCCACATCCAGTCATTCTCTGGACACCTCCAGGGACAGGGACTCCACCAGTCTCTGGACAGCCCCTTCCAAGGCCTGACCACTCCTTCTGTGAAGAAATCCCTCCTGAAAAGGAGACAGTTTTGCCTAAGACAGAAGAACGGGTGAAGTGTTAAAAGCCAGACTGGAACCTCAGCTAATGTCAGAGAGGTTTTGTAATACTCCTGCAGCAGGAAGCCACTTCTTCCCTACTTGTACTCTCCACCTCTGCACAGAAATGGGATAATGTGGCACAAAGGGGACAGTGCAAGCATTTAGTTATTCCTGAACCCCACCAGACTCCGGCCAATGGTCCCACAATGACCAGCTCTCCACCCCACCATCACCAACGTGAGCCATCACAGGCGTTTCCTCTCTGTGGCTCCTGAAATTATGCTCCCCGTGCTTGTTCCCAACTCGTTTCGTTGTTTTACTGCTCCTGCTCTAGCCCAGCCCATCGCTCTGAGCTCAACAATAAATTATTGATCCCAGTGTATCTGTCGATGTCAATGGAGCGGCAGCCGCGGAGGGGGAAGGCGATCGATAGCGAAGGGCCACCGTGTGACAGCAGGAGCTGCACGGCCTCGGGGCCAGCACCACCCAGCCATTGAAAAACAGCCACTCTCCATCGAGATGGAACCCCGTGTCGGGCCATTTTAACGAAAAACACACTCAGGCAGCCCCGCCACCAAGCACAGACATGGCAACAAACAGGAGGAAGATGATACCGTGATTTATGTTTTGAAGCTACTTCATCTCTACTCAGTGCTGACTTTGTTTCTGGTTTATTTAACAGAATGAAGGCACGGCCATGCTCCATTTCCTGAGGCACGTGATCGCTCGCCCTCCTGCCTATTAGAAGCCTCCTCCCACCAAATAGCCACAGGATTATACTTGTTCCACCCAGCAGTACAGTATCTATACCATGATCTACATCTAAGCCATACATCCAAGCTTATATAACTGATTAAATTATCTGTGATGGGTCCAGGTCTTCCACCCTGGATGAATAACACTGCAGAAGCACCCAAATGTGTTTAAAATGATCAAGTAGCCCTTCGGTCATGTTATTAATTTTATATAAAACACCAAAGTGAAGAACAGGGACTTTCTAAACACACAGAGGATGGAAAACCCGAGCACTGGAGGCCTTAGGACGGACCCGTCAGGGAAAGGTCCCAAAGGAGTGCAGGGGCTTGTTACTCCAAAAGGCACCAACTTCCCAAGCCTAGGGCTATTTAGAGATCCCGAACAGCTTCACCAACTTTACGTGACGAGATCGGGAGGGCAGTGATGCCGAGGGGACAGTAATGGGGACGGGGGACTCCGGCTGGACTCCCACGGGCCCCCCCAGGCTCGCCCACATCTTCTGCCCCGCGGCACCCACTGGAGGAACCGACCCCGGAGCTTCCCACAACCTCCATCACCGACACAGGAAAACAGGACCGTTTCCAGGCCCCATCCCTCCACACCAGGACTGCCCAGGAGGACCACCACTGTCACGCTTTCCTCCCTTTCTGCCTCTAAAGACGCCGGCAGGAGGGGGACGGGGACCCGCCGCCCCTCCGTTCCTCACAATTAAAGCTTCCCGGTGTGAAAAGAGGACGTCCTGGTCACGGCTCCCGGTGCGGGTGGAATGCTGCAGTGTGCCAGGACCGGCTCACACGTCCACACACCCAGCACCAAGAGAAGCGGAGCCGCGAAAGCCGCCCCACCTGCGCGGCCCCTCGGGGGGCTCCCGCCGACCGCTGCGACACGGCTCGGAGGGGACAAGAACGATCCTCCCACACCCGGGATCACCCTCCGAAATTCAGCTCGGGGCCCGAGAGTCCGGGTCCAGCTGCCGCCCCTTGCACACACTCCCCTTCCCAGACTTTCCGACTTCACCCCGGATCATCCGCAGCCGCTGCCGTGGAGCATCTCCCGGTGTCCCCACCCCCACATCAGCTG
This sequence comes from Daphoenositta chrysoptera, assembly GCA_013397915.1. Classification (NCBI taxonomy): domain Eukaryota; kingdom Metazoa; phylum Chordata; class Aves; order Passeriformes; genus Daphoenositta; species Daphoenositta chrysoptera. The sequence goes on from VZRO01005930.1 coordinate 76,576, forward strand.
GGCATCGGTTTGCACCAGAACGCAGGGGGAGGGGAGGAAGACACCCAGATTTTTAATAGAAAAACCTCGTGAATGTGCAATTCCCTCCCAGCAGGAAGGGAAAAAATAATATAAACCAAATCTGCCCTCACCATCCCCCCCAAAACCTGTGGCGGAAGGAAAGAGGGAAGGAAGAGCCACAACCACGATGCTGACCCAACATCTGGGTCAGCTGGAACACCAAGGCTGCCCCAAGCATTCCCCTGCCCGCCTCCCCCCACCAAAAAAA